>CP092870.1:18895285-19365194 GCA_030710605.1 Cordylochernes scorpioides
AAATGTTATATTAAGATATTTTTTATTTAAAAATATATATATATTTCATAGATATAAATACTCTGTTTTAATCGACCGCCAGAGGTCACGCTTCTACTATATAAACTGATTGTTGTTCTTCCCCGTTGGCCGACCCAAAACATTTGTACATTATGTAAATAAGCTTTTCTTTTTTTATTCTTACGCCTTAAGCCAGGCAGTACTTTTAACAAATTATGTTTATCCTAAAGCTCAATTAAAGCAATCTCTTTCAAAACCATATTATTATTTTTATTTCAAAATTATTCAACCACGACTGCACCACCATGGCATAATCATCAATATGATCCAAAACAACAGAAATCTTATCTTTTTTATTAAATATAATATATATATATATATATATATATATACAAATAATGCTGTATTACTTCATGGGTATGACTGGAAATCTGTACTAAACCATTACATAAAAGAAATAAACGTATTATAATTTAAAATAAACTAGGATAGAGGTTCATGGGTAAGTAGGACTAAACGTATACAATTAAAACTCGAAGCGGACACTTAAGTCTGAATATTATGTTCATATAAAGACATAAAATTAAAAATATAAACAAGTGAACTATCAGAAAGGAAGAACATACGCTTAAATATGGCTAGCGAAATTGCGTCTAACTTAGTAAAATCTAAATATTCTCAAGATAATATAAAAATAAGGGAAATAAACAATCGTATTATCGAAAAAAAAATCGGTATACTATTAGACCTGTCGGGCGAAATCACTTAGTAAAATAAAACACTTGAGAATATATAAAAATTAAATAAATCGCATGACCTATACAATTAAAAAAAATAGCACAAAAAAATACAATTTTTTTGTGCTTATGTTGATAAGGCTAAACATCCCAAAGATAATAGAAAACTAAGAGAAAATAAGCAATGGTATTAACAAAAAATTCAAAATACTTTTAGACTTATCGAGCGGAATCACTTTGGCGGATAAAATAATTGAAAAATAAAAATTATTAAACCTTGGTATATAATAAAAATAAGTTGTATCGATTTTACAATTTAAAAGAAAATGGCGAAAAACTAAAAGAAGATGGAATATTTAAGAGGTGAAGTCTTCCCGCAAGCGCGGGAAGAGGTAGCAAAAACCAACCTTTTCAATTCAGATGCTGGAAGTCAACTGACGTTCTTAGTCGTCTCCTTTTTCCCGCCTATAGTGTCCACATGTGTTTCACACGTGTGGTCACCCCAAAATACCTCTATTTTCACCCCCTACACATGTGCCTTCCCCCCCCCCCCCCCCCCCTTTTTTTACAGATGTGCCTACTGGGGTTCTAAATTTGGAATTTGCGGGAAATCCTCAGGTTTTGAGAAAGGCGTTGTTTCAGGCCTAACTTCGCGTTTCAGTATTTCAAGAACCATATAAAATATAATATTCAAAATAGGCTAAGGCATGAGTTTTTCACTCATAAAACATTCACTAAAATACATACAAAATAATGGATATTAAACACTTTTGAATAAAGAAAAAGTGAAGATGACACACGCGCCAAGTATAACGTAATTTTCAAAATAGGTAAAGGTAGCGATATGAATTTTGCTATATACTAAAAATTATTCAGGAATATATATAAAGAAATGCATAAATATGACGCGCCGCTTTTACTTTTAAGCCTAACGTATTTTTTTCAAAATAAAATATGTAGCGATATGAATTTGCTATATAATAAAATTATACAGGAAAATATATATAAAGAAATGTATAAATATGACGCGCTGCTTTTACTTTTAAGCCTAACGTATTTTTTTTCAAAATAAAATATGTAGCGATATGAATTTGCTATATAATAAAATTATATAGGAAAATATATATAAAGAGATGCATATATATGACGCGCCGCTTTTACTTTTAAGCCTAACGTATTTTTTTCAAAATAAAATATGTAGCGATATGAATTTGCTATGTAATAAAATTATACAGGAAATATATATATAAAGAAATGTATAAATATGACGCGCTGCTTTTACCTTTAAGCCTAACGTATTTTTTTCAAAATAAAATAAAGACATGGATTCGTTATCTCAGGGGTGGGCTTACTTCTCGCAAATTTCTTTGTTAATTTGCTATTTTCAGGAGTTTCGAGCCCCACGTTAGGCGCCAAAATGTTAAGCCTCTTTTTATGTCTTATTGAGGACGTTTCGAACTTAAACTTTGATTTAGCTCAGCAACAACAATGTTTTAATTATATACCAACGTGGGTCAAAATTTAGATACACACATAGAAAGATGTAGCGAACACCAAAAGGTTCATACATAGTTTATCCATAGTATATATTTACTTCCTCTTATCACTACTTTACGAATAGAATCATTTAAGGCAAATTCATTAAACCAATAAGACCTCTGATGGTTAGTGGACCTTGTTTAGTATATATTTGTATTTATTTAAGGATAAAGTATCACAAACACACCTTTAAAAATAGTAAAACATGAGTTTTTATTTTACCTCGATAGATTTTACAAACTTTCATTTGTAGACAATTCTAAGTAGACATAAAATTTATTTTTAGCAAATTATAAGATTTCATGCAAAATATGATTTTTACCTATTAAATAAAACTATGAATATGCCTTTTCGACATATAAAACGTGCCCTTTATGGGCTCATACCTAAAAATTAATAGAGAAAATATTAACCTACCATTTCTCTCCAGACACCGTCCTCTCCCTCCTCTCCGTTCGCGTACCTCGTCCAGACTGACCCTAATCTTTTTAAAAGTGGCGCCCTCCAAAAAAAAATTGTCATCTTCTTACAGAGTAAGAAAATTAATTTAATTTTCCTAGAATATATTTAAAAATAATAAGAGTAAAAATATTATTATTCTTTTTAAAAGAAAAAATTGAAATATTAAAAAAATAATAAAATATAAATGTTTATTCCTTGAGAGAAATTTATATAGTAATTTCTTCTTTAAGAAATTTAAAATAAAGAGACATACCCATTTTACCTGGATATGTATGTAATTGACTTTATTTATTTTAGAATAAAGTAAATAGTAAAGGTAAATTATTATTCTTTTTCTTATTAAAAGAAATTTTGAGTTAGTAATAAAATGATAAAATATAACATGTTTATCCCATGAGAAATTTATATAGTAATTTCTTCTTTAAGAAAATTTAAAGTAAAAAAATATGCCCAACTTATCTGGATATGCCTGTAATCGGCTTTATTCATTTTAGAATAAAAAGAATAAATTTATAAATTTCTCGAAATGGTAATATAACCTTTTTGGACGTTTCATTTTGCATATAAAAGGGTGATAGGCAATAATTTACATATACACATATATATAGTTTGTACACCCTCCTCTGGGCCTTTCTGCAGCGGGCTTCGGGATACTTGGCCATTGTCATCTCCAACTGGGTGTCTTCCCCGGCTTTGGCCTTTAAAGCATCGGACATTTTGACATTGCCGCCAGGAGGCGAAACTGACCGGACGTGTGTTGCTAGACTCCGATAGTTCCGGTAAATATTGTTTTAAATTTTCAGTTTACCTATTGTGTAATTTATAAAAGTTATATAAATTGTTTAATTTAAAAATATTTTAACCTTTTAAATTGGCAATCACTGTTCAAAAGTTTAGGAGATTTCCCTTTTTTGTTTTTGTTTTATTGTCATTTTTGAAATACTTTTCCATTGTTGTTTTCGCACAAATATGCAAAAATAGAATATGGAAATAATTATTCAAACTTTAAATGATAAGTTGGATGAAATTTATAACTATTTTGACAAAAAAGTTCAACAAAATCAAAAAAATCTAACTAAAAATGATATTACATTTTTGTCAACTATGGTTAGGCAAACCAAGGATGGTATTTCAACTTTAAAAGAAATAAATAACCAAGATATATTGGAACTAATGAAAACAACAATTATTGATGTTATGGATCAAAAACTGAAAGGGATCCAAGATGAACTAGTTAAAACAACTCCAACATATGCTCAAGTAGCTCGTACAGAAACATCACAAGATTACATTAAAAAAAAACAAAATTTACATAAGGAGTTCACAATAGTGGCAACACCTATAAATGTGGAAGATAAAACAAAAATGTATCAAACTATATCAAGCAAAGTTAAAAAGCTTAGGGACGAAGGAAAAAAAATAAAGATTAACAAAATTATAAACGCTAGGAAATCTGTAATAATAAAGACCCCTACAGAATCAGACGTGGAATCTCTAAATGATGAGTTAGGCAGGGCAGAGGAACTCGCTAATATTAGCAAAATTTATATCCCCAAACCAAGAGATCCTACAGTAGTAGTTAAAAATGTTAATAAACTTACAGAAACCTCTAATTTTACTAAAACAATCTGTAGTATGAACCCTGAATTAAACGAAATGGAAAATGATATCCATGTTCTGTTTAGCATGAAATCGAACACGCCCCACCACATCATAGTTCATAGGGTTTCTCCAAAGGTTTACCAGATCCTTAAAAATATGAATAATAAAATATTTACAGACTTTGAACGCTGTTTTGTGGAAGATAAGATTCTGGTAAAACAATGTCAGAGATGCCTTCAATTTAATCCCAACCATAAATTGGCCGATTGTACTAACGTCGAGATATGCAAATTATGCGGCGCGCAAGGAATTCATGACTGTTCAAAAATTTGCAATTGTTATACCTGTCTAAAACATCCTAAATTTAGAAACTCGCCGAATCATAGAGCTAATTCCTCGGACTGTCCTTTATACAAAATACAGATAGATAGAATTATCCAACGAACGAGATATCATCCAACCGACAATTAGGCAAATTTCGCAGCTGAGATTATTGTTTATTTAGTTTGAATATCATGCAGGGAAAAGGAATTAAATGTTTACAACAAAATGTAAGAAAAAGTATCTTGGCACTGAATGAGCTTCAAGCTTCTATAAAAGACAACCCACCAGATATCATCCTAATACAGGAACCTTATCTGATTGATAGAGATGTAATTTTCGATTTAGAATCTCAAATAGTGCATTCAACAACAGATGAACAAATATACACTGCAACGATCTTTATGAATAAGTGTTTAAAATACAATAAAATCAATAAATTCACAAACTCCTTTTGTACAACCACCTCTATAAATTCAGCGGAATCAAATACTGTTATTGCAAACTTTTATATTCATCCACATAGATTTAATGACACTCATCAAAAATTTATCAAGGAGCTTCTAGATACCTACAATCAACAACCTATTATACTATGTGGCGACTTCAATTCTAGACACCCAGTCTGGTTTGATCCGACGACTAATTCCAATGGTTTCAAATTCTACTCCATCATAGATGACATAGCCTATTTATCCATAATCTTAAGATACCCACCTGCCGAAATTCAAGCATTATAGATCTTACGATTTCAAACAAAAAATCAATAAGTTTTGTACAAAACTGGAAGACGACTATTTTGACGAGCATTTCAGATCACGTTGCAATAACCTTTGACATTTATCATAATTTTAACAGGCAAAGGACAGTTCAAAACTCAACATGGAAATTTATAGAGAAAGATGCTGATTGGAAAACATTTACCGAAAAAATTTCAATACAAGATGTAGATAACATTATCACCAAGATAAACCACGCGTCAACCATCGAAGATATTGACAACATTGTAAAGACTCTCACACAAATAATTAGAGAGGCAGCTTATCTGTCCCTAAATGTCAAGACAAGAAGCGGAAATCATAAAACAAATACATACTGGTGGGATGGGAAGTTGGAGAAATTGAAAAACGATTTCCACTATATTAGAAATTTGTACCATCGGCATGGAGCGATCTATGAAAAGACCTATAAATCAATGAGAAATAAATATTTAAATAAAATTAAAAAGGCAAAAAGAGCGAGTTGGAGAAATTTTATAGAAGAAAGTCATTCAACTAACGCATTTGGTAATGGTTATAGGATTTACAAGTCATTGAGATCAAAAAATAGAAATTTAGGATTACCTCTAATTGATAATTTACCAGATCATTTAAAGATCGACAAAATAAAAAGTTTAATGAACGATCTATTTCCGGATGATATTGTAGGTTTGGATAAAGATGATCATATTTTGATTAGAAATTATACTCCTAAATATAAAAATAAAAGTAGTGTTCATATCGAATCTAAGGAAATAGAGGAAACAATTTTAAAAACTAATATTAAAAAAGCACCGGGCCCTGATTACATTAGTAACAATATGATCAGACAAGCTAAAATAAAAATAATCCCAATTCTGCATCAATTATTCAATAAATGTATAGAAATGGGATACTATCCGGATGAATGGAAAAAATCATTCTTAAAAATAATTCCAAAACCAGGCAAAACGAGTTATGAAGTAAATAAAAGTTATAGACCTATATCATTGACATCTAATCTCTCTAAAACATTTGAGAATATAATAAAAAATAAATTAAGTAACTATTATTTAGAAAATAATCTAATGAGCTCAAGGCAGCATGGCTTTATGAAATCTAGATCAACTATTACTGGAATGGAAAAAAATATAGAAACTATATTGAAACATAAACAAAAAGAATTGACTTCCTTGATAGCTATAGATATAGCTGGTGCATTCGACAATGCATGGTGGCCTGCGATTATAAAACGAATGGATAATGACAACGTTCCCTCAGATTTAATACGGATCATAAAATCTTATTTGAATAAAGAAAGGGAGGTGAAATTTACATACGAATCAGAAACTTTTTATAAGAAAATAACTAAAGGATGTCCACAGGGTGGACCTTTATCACCACTTCTGTGGAATATTTTGCTAAATGATTTGTTGATAAATTTCGAATCAATTAATGCAGATATTATATGTTATGCAGACGATGCTACAATAATTTGCTGGAATAAGACTATTGAAGGACTAAAAACCGCAAGTGAACACACCTTAAATTATGTGATCCAATGGTGTAATAGAAATAAATTAACGATCAGTACAGAGAAAACTAATTTGCTATACCTGCATAACAGAGAAAAAATACCTATCGAGGTTAATAACAATATAATCAGGCCGGTCAAGTGTTGGGTCACATTTCACCAAACAGACCCAACAAAGATGTAAACATTCTTTTACATCCTATGTACATACACGCAGTGTCTCGCCGAAAGTGTTTGGTGTACAGATGGATGTCCCACGGCAATGGCCGACGGTGGTTCAAAGACCAAGCCGGGGGGGAGACGCAGCCCTGGACGTGGATACTAAGATATATCAAGGGAGGCACAGCCCTGGACGCGATGCCAAGATCTACTGGAGGAGGATGATATCGGTCCCTGATTAAGTAGTCAGAAACTCAACGAAAACAGAAGCAGGAGTCCAACCACAACACAAGCAGAAAGCTGACGGGCAGTGGAGAAGCCACCTCAACAAGAAGAAACGGACATCCAGCATGCGACTTTGTAAAACCTCCCTTTTAATTCTTGTATATATATGACCTGTGACATGACATTTTGATAGATGAGGAGCATTTATTAATATTCTTGGGATTTCTTAAAGAAGAAATTAGCATATAAGTCTCTCAGAGGGGTGGCATCCTAAATTGGATTTTAATTCCATTGTTAATTTAAATTTATCTCTCAATAAGACAGATAAATTCTGAATTTTGGTTAATATTTATGTTAAATTGATCTTTCATAAGCTGAGTTAGAATATTTCTAATTCATAATATTTTTCTAATAAAATATTATTTTTATTCCTTAATTTTTAACTATAATAATATTATTTTTCTATTTAATATTTCGAGAATTTAGTATATTCAAGATTTATTATTCTGTGGGAGTTTGGGATTGAGGGCGCTGGAAAAAAGGGATAGGGGGCTAGAATTTCTGGGGGGCTGGACCAAGGACCATTCAGTATTGACCAGGCTTTCGAGAGGGGCAGATCAGATTTCTCATCGGGCGAGAAGTAGGTAGCCGAGGTGTTTAGGTAAGTTTTAATCTAGATTTTATTATAAAGATATATATAGAAACATGACGAAGTCATGATAGATATAAAGGATTTTTTTTTTATAAAGACGTCTTGTCATTTATGGCGAGTTCATATTGAGAGAGGGACTTATCCATGTCTTAATAGATAGATTATCTTGCCCAAGCAAGATCACCTTTGAATGTGGCGTTATAGATTTATATTTTTACCTAATTATGTCATGTCATAGTAAATACAATTTGTTTTATATTTTATTTTTTTTAAAATCCCTTTCTTTGTCGAATAAAAGTTGATGCAGTAAATTATAATGTGTACTAATGTCTATATAAAACCACATATCACACATAAACCTTGGTGCGTATGTTATAGATATTGAGTGTATTATAAGAGGTTCATTGCCTTATCATAAACGGTGAATATGTATACACCTGAATTTCTTTATAAGCTAAAGGAGATCAAGATATAAATGTCTTTACAATCGATGCTCAATTACAAGACACATGTTAATCCGAGTGTATACAATATTTACCGTATATGATGTAATGTAAGAGCGTATCTTACGTCCCAAAAATTTTATCTTGGAACAAACTACATATTTTGATTATTGATATGGGTCTTTGTGTTCGTCGTACAATATCGAGTGTATATCTGAGTGTAAATTTGGTTATTGTACATGTTGATGTAAGTATTTGGCGAGTGTTACATTTGTATGTCTAAGTCAAAGGATGGAATTTAGTCATCTAGATGTAGGAGGTCCTGGCTTTGAGATCTCACAATTGGCGCCCAACGTGGGGCCGAAGTCTTCCGAAAATTCAAATTTTAATAAAATTAAAATTTGCAAGAAGTAGGCCTGCGAATCCCTGAGATTAAGAAATTAGGTATCATTGCATATTTTAATTGTAAAAAAAAAAAAATTTACTCAAGTTTAAAATATGAAAATGCATGCCATATAAAAGAAATACGTTAGGCTTAAATAGAAACCCACGAGCTTTTTATTTCTCAGTTCCACTCGATAAAAGAAGTGACCGTTAATTTTTTAACCATTCAATTTCACGAATCGAGAAAGGTACTTTATGCTTTAGTATAGACAATATTTTTAACAGTTTTTATTGTTATTTTTAACATTATGTCTAGTGTACATACAATTTTTGCTTATCATTGGTTTTTGATAAAAGCTTTATTTTTTTAAATACGTTACCCATGCCGCCTTTTTACAATTTTATGAATTTTCACTGGATAATTGTTAGTATATAAAAGAAATACGTTAGGCTTAAATAGAAACCCACGAGCTTTTTATTTCTCAGTTTCACTCGAAAAAAGAAGTGACCGTTAATTTTTTAACCATTCAATTTCACGAATCGAGAAAGGTACTTTATGCTTTAGTATAGACAATATTTTTTAACAGTTTTATTGTTATTTTCAACATTATGTCTAGTGTACATACAATTTTTGCTTATCATTGGTTTTTGATAAAAGCTTTATTTTTTTTTATACGTTACTCATGCCGCCTTTTTTCAATTTTAGGATAATTGTTAGTATATAAAAGAAATACGTTAGGCTTAAATAGAAACCCACGAGCTTTTTATTTCTCAGTTTCACTCGAAAAAAGAAGTGACCGTTAATTTTTTAACCATTCAATTTCACGAATCGAGAAAGGTACTTTATGCTTTAGTATAGACAATATTTTTAACAGTTTTATTGTTATTTTTAACATTATGTCTAGTGTACATACAATTTTTGCTTATCATAGGTTTTTGATAAAAGCTTTATTTTTTAAATACGTTACTCATGCCGCCTTTTTACAATTTTATGAACTTTCACTGGATAATTGTTAGTATATAAAAGAAATACGTTAGGCTTAAATAGAAATCCACGAGCTTTTTATTTCTCAGTTTCACTCGATAAAAGAAGTGACCGTTAATTTTTTTTAACCATTCAATTTCACGAATCGAGAAAGGTACTTTATGCTTTAGTATAGACAATAATTTTAACAGTTTTATTGTTATTTTTAACATTATGTCTAGTGTACATACAATTTTTTTTGCTTATCATTGGTCTTTGATAAAAGCTTTATTTTTTTTTAATACGTTACTCATGCCGCCTTTTTACAATTTTATGAATTTTCACTGGATAATTGTTAGTATATAAAAGAAATACGTTAGGCTTAAATAGAAACCCACGAGCTTTTTATTTCTCAGTTTCACTCGATAAAAGAAGTGACCGTTAATTTTTTTAACCATTCAATTTCACGAATCGAGAAAGGTACTTCACGCTTTAGTATAGACAATAATTTTTAACAGTTTTATTGTTATTTCTTACAATATGTCTAGTGTACTTACAATTTTTTGCTTATCATTGGTTTTGATAAAAGCTTTATTTTTTTAATACGTTACTCATGCCGCCTTTTTTCAATTTTATGATAATTGTTAGTATATAAAAGAAATAAGTTAGGCTTAAATTGGAACCCACGAGCCTTTTATTTCTCAGTTTCACAATTGTTCTAACCTTTCAATTTTCAAATCTACAGAAGCGTCTTATGTTAAAGTGTACCATTTTTTTAAGTTTCGAATATTGGCGAAATGGTTCCTTCCTTTGTATAGATAATGAAACTTAGGGACGCTAACTTAAGCCTAGAAATATTGTTTTCTCAGAAACCTGAGAATTTCCCACGAGCTCCAAATTTAGAATCTAAAGGGATGTCTTTTGATTGACAAGTTGGAGTAGCG
This sequence comes from Cordylochernes scorpioides, assembly GCA_030710605.1. Lineage (NCBI taxonomy): Eukaryota > Metazoa > Arthropoda > Arachnida > Pseudoscorpiones > Chernetidae > Cordylochernes > Cordylochernes scorpioides. Next base: position 18,905,989 of record CP092870.1, read on the forward strand.
TCCACATCTGGAGAGAGGGGGGATGATTGACGTGAAAAACAACAGATGTGCATGCAAGATGTTTTCGAGGGGGGGGAGGACATGTGGAAAAACACATGTACAGACTTTAGCTGGAAAGTGAGAAAACAATGAGAGGACAGTCCGCTGCTAGCTCTCGACTTGAAAGGTTGGTCTTACTGTCCCCCCCCCCCCGCTTTTGCGGGTAGGATTTTCCTGTCTTAAATTTTCTATCTTCCTTTGTCTTTCATCACTACCTTCTTTATTATAAGATAAATGGAGCTTATTTCTTTTACTACATTTTAATAATTTTTATATATTCTAATTATTCCCGTCCCACAGAATTTCCACTCGATAAGACTAAAGATATTTTGAATTTTATTAGAACACCCTCCTAGCTATTCTTTAATTTTTGTAATATTTAACGTTATCTAGATAATAGTCCAAGGCATTTATTTTTTTTATGCATCGACATACGATTTATTAATTTCAAAAATTTTGTATTTTCTATATTTAAGGCTTCATGCCTGAAATCTTCCATCTCCGTTAGTTTCTCACCGATATTTTTTTATTAGTAGGTCAATACGACTTATTTCAAGGTTTAATAGATTTAATATTTAATTATTTCTTTTTTGCAAATTGATTCCACTTGAAAAATCTGGAGATGTTTTGAACTTTGATATTGACATAGTACACCTGGTCTTCTCTTATCTTTCCAATGTCGAGCATTATCAATGTAAACACAAAGATTGAAGATCTTTGTTTTTCTTATCTAGTTTGAAGGAGAAACGTACATTATCACGCGGTTAATCCCATATAAGCTCCCAAATTGATCTTTTAATTTCTTTCAAAGTTATTCCATACTGAATTTTTTTGGTTGTTTATCTGATTCTTTATGCCATCTTAAGAATATTTAGCGTGCTAGGATAAGCGTGATTTCGGAACCTTTCCTGTTATATCTTTAAAAGGCATAGCCTGTGAAATGTAATAGTTCAGAATAGGCCAAAGTATAGCGGTTTATATATATCCAAAATCTTTATTTACCCTAATAATTTCGCCTGCCATTTTATTTTGTCATCTTATGATTTGTCAATTTCTTGCTAACCGAGACAATACTTACCTCGAAGTATTTCGCATTTTTTTTTATGTTAGGACATAATGTTCGTCCTACTATATAATCTTATGTATTTAGTTCTATCTATTCTCGGGTCTTTAGCTTTGATTATTTAAATTTGTAATCCATTTTTTTTTTATCTTACATTTTGTAAAGTGATGCAGCAGTATTTATTGACATCGTTTATGTAATTATATCTTAGCAACTTTAGATGAATCTGCATTATGTATTTATTTTTAATCTCATTTCGCAATTGGACATGCACACATATTGATATTTTTTTAAATCAGGCATTGAATAGATATGATGTATCCAGGGACAACCTCCATATTTTATCTCAATCTCCCGGGTATGGGAAGGAGAAACGCCTTTATGGCCTTAGTAGTTTGATTTTACAAAATGACTAAATATTGTGTGTATTATTCAGCATCTCGTTTAATGCATTCATCCTCTTGACTAAGGTACATTGTTATGCGCAGTTTTGATTTTTTTTTTTTACTTTTATTTTTTTTTGACAACTTTATATGAATATACGATTCTTCTTTTAAAATCTAACCCTGTTGTTGTAGACAAGCGTATAGTTTAGATCGCTTCCTTAAGACGTCGAATTTGTCAAAAATTTTTTTCGATATGGTATAATTCACGATATTTGCGTGACGGTTCAATCACGGTAAAGATTTTTCAACATGGCAATCGGTGGACGCGTGCACATTTTATTCTATAGAGTGGTTGTTTATTTTATTTCTATATCCATATATGCACATAGGTGCTTATGGACTTGTTTAATTTTATTAAGGTCTTCAGTTACATTTCCTGTATTTAAGACTTCCCGTCTTATATATTCCAACTTCCTTTTAGTTTTTCATCATTACCTTCTGAATTATAAAAATCAATACGACTTATTTAATACCAAGGTTTGATAGTTTTATTCCCAATTATTTCCATCCAGCAGGATTTCCACATGATAAAGCCAATTTTACATATTTACGGGACTATTACTTTTAAACTTTATTTTTTCTTTGGTAATCCAATCGTTTATTTGATACTTTATGATTATCTCAAGAGTATTTAGCTTACTAGGATAAGTGTGATTTCGGAGCTTTTCCTGATATATCTTTTTAAGGCATAGCCTGTGTAATGTAATAATTCAGAATAGACCAAAGTATAGTGGTTTCTATATATTTTTAAATTTTATTTGTCCTGGTAATTTCGCTTGTCGTATCCATTTAGTCATTTTGTGATTTGTCATTTTTTGCTGACCAAGACAATGTTTACCTCGAAGTATTTTTTTTTTCGTAATTTTGGAGCAATATGAGTAAAGAGGACTGAACATAATCTTCGTTTTTGATTAATAATTATATTTATGTAGCTTCTCTTATTCAAGGGCCTTTAGCTTTGTTTATTTTAATTTTTATAAATCCACTTATTCCATTTTATATCTTATAGGTTTCGCCTTTCTAGAATAGGTTTGAATTTTATTTTTTCTGGAATACATTATATTTAGCCAAGAGAATAATTTCCCTCGGTCATGCACATTTTAATTATTAAGTGATACAGCAGTATTTATTGGTATCATGTATATCATCATATTTAACAACTTTTAGTGAATCTACATTATTTATTTTAACTTCCTGTCGCATTCAGACATGCATACCTACCGATTTTTTTTTGGCAGACATTGGGTAGATATGATGTATCCAGAGACGACCTCCACATTTATTTCATTCTCTTGGTTATGGGAAGGCGGAACGCCTTTATGGCTTTAGCAGTTTGATTTTACTAAATAACTAAATATTGTGTGTATTATTCAACATTTCGTTTAAAACATTCATTCTCTTGACTAAGGTACAGTGTCATGCGCAGTATTTGATTTTATTTTATTTTTGTCAATTTTATGTGAATATACGATTTTCTTTTAAAATCTAACCCCGATATTGTAGACAAGCGTATAGCTTTGCTTGTTTCATCGAAACGTTGAATAGGATCATAATTATTGATATGGCATTATTTACTGCAGGTGATTACAGGTCGAAATACAATCACAGCGAAATTCCAAAATGGTGGCTAAAAAGGGCACGCCAGGCAACCGACTCGCATTCCATACTATCTCCAACTATATATGATCTTAAATATCCTGTGTACACTGGTATGAGGTCACCTTGAAATACAATAAACGTGCAGATTTTTTTTTTAACTTAAGAAAGATTTCATGAAATCTTCCCGTCTGGAACATTTCCCCTTGGTCGAGGACAGATATAACATCTCAATAAGTATTAAGTTACCGTAAATATTTGCCAGCAGAAGGCAAGATTAGATTACACGAAATTAGGATCAGTATGTGTTTAGTTCTTGTTTTGTTAGTAATTCTGGACCTTTATAAGGCAATGAAAGGTGGGCATTAAGATATATTCTGATAGAAGGGTGTGTGCCTTTATCAAGGGAAACAGTTATTCCGTTTGATGGGGATTACAATAATCATCGAATGTTAACAAATCATCTTTGGTAGATATGGACAACCAAATGGTGCCAAAATTTTTTTGTGTATTTATATTTTATTACTTAGTTGTTCCGTATCCAATCTTATGGTGATCTTATCGTGTGATGATCCATGTACAGAATTTAGTAGGAAGTTTTTTTTTTTTGGAAGTAGTGAAATTCACTGTTTCTTTCCCTAACCCAGCCAAAGGACGAAATCATTTCATTATATATTGCATCCTTGGAAGCTAATAACATTACTTCAGAACTAAATGCAATGTGCAAACCTGGCAACCTATCAAAAGTATAGTTACGAATAACTTTAGATAAACAATAATAGTGAACTTTGCACCTCGTGTATGTTTACACTTGACTGGTTTTGATAAGCCCTTCTAGAGACCCTTATCTATTTCACCAACTCCAGATTGTTTGGACAGCAGAAGTCTATAACAAAGGAGGATCTTATAACAGGAGAACAGACCTAAGACTCGTTTCGACATCGGCTTTCATAGTTTATGGAATGTGGTATTAGGCAGTAGTAACCAGTAGCAAGGATTACATTTCTGGGAGATCGGGAATAGGCATAGAAGATTAAGAAGGATATCTTGCGTGGTATGAACAATGGACGCCGGAGCATGCGATGTTGTATGTAGAACCTCTATATTATATAATAGGACTATGATGCTCACGAAGGTGGACGTGAGTGAAGAATAATATAAAACATTATATCCCAATGGACGCTACAGAGCGTATAAGCCACTTGACATGAATCTGCTGAAGGAAGGGTCACTGTGGTACTATGTAAAGAAGTCATCGGAAATATATGCATCATTTATAATATATAGAGATTTACTCTATATACATCCATCTGCAGGCGATGCACCTGGTTTTCGCTCAGACCTCACAAAACCAACTAAAAGACATACCAAGTAAAGTACGCAAGGTATAGTAGCGCCAACCCGAATCTGATCAGATGTGTCTAAAGCTCGGTTTCTACTCCATCATACCACTGAAATCACTGCGACAGCCATGTCTTAACGAGGCAAGATCTTTGATACCATTACAACGTATACATGCTAAATGTCCAGCACTGTACCCTGACGACCGATAGGAAGGTGCGCTAAATCAAACCAGGTCAGGATAAATTACACGATATAATGAAAGGTGTAAGAGGGATAAGCCAACAATCGACAACAATTTTTTTCAAGCCAACAAGCAGTGAACAGGAATTCGGGCTGGAATGGGGGAAGGAACAATAAGAAGGGAAGCTGCATAAGAAACAGTCATTCATAGAATTCACCTGTGACACCATAAAATTTAAGATCTATATATTGAAGTTTTCAGGGCTACTCATGTCAATGCATATTGCAGATGTAGACAATCAGAATTATTTAATGTTAACAATTAGGTGTAACCCACTTTAACAGAGTTGTAGGGCAACTGACTTTGTACATGCATATATCCCCAATTCCCTTGACAAGGCTACTCTTTCTATTTAGCTGAAACAAACTACTTATCTAACTTTATTACGTTTTAACTGGCTCGAAGTATAGTGGTTTTCCTTTGTCGTTAGCAAGGTAAATACCTAATCCAGTGTGCATAAAGGTTTAAAAATGATAGACTATAGGAATACTATTACACTAGAAATAATTAATAGTTCATCCTGATACACAGTAAAGGAAGTGAGAACAGCATCTCTACCAGAAGGCCATCATGGATAGTTAGTTTCAATACACCCAGAAAGAGCTTATCTCCTCGAAGGGGAGATTAAAGGGGAGGAAACGGGTTCTCTGGAATTTCTTCGAAATTTCGCGATAACTCCCGTCCTGAACAAATGTCAGACGATAGTATAGATCTGACCAGGGGGAGGCAGAATTGGAGGAAATTTCATGCTTGTAAACACGAGGGTAGGTCGCCAGCCCTGATAAGGATTGGCAGGGGAGGAACAGATTCCCAGAAGGGACTCCCGAGATATCAAGATAGGCTAGAGCAATAGAACGGGATCCAGTTCCCGATGACGGGTTTCGAGGAAACACCAGAGGGATGAAAAGACAGTGGAATGTGTTTAAAACAATGGAAGAGGGATGCGGAAAATGATGAAAGGGACATTATGGCGTGCTAAGAGGCGAGGAAGGAAGGTTGAAAAGGCGAGAGAGGTGGTGAGGCAAACTTACCTGAAGGAGCAACAAGAAGCCAGGGTTGAGTTTGAAACTAGAGGGTTAAGGACCTTTGAGACAGGGGATCTAGCTTTGGTAAAGAGAATGCATGAGACGAAGGGACGTCATAAATTTGAGCCAAGGTACAAAGGACCATATGAGGTACTACAAAGGACAGGCGACACTGTCTATCTTTTGAAGGATTTGGAGACGGGGAGCTTAGATAAGATCCACATAGACAGAATGAAGACCTATCACGCCCCGGTAAAGACTTACCCTACAGGGGACGAAAACGTACAAGAACAGATAGGTGGTGTCATAGATGATGAAGATCACTGGGTGCACCCAACATATCCTATATATTCCCATAGAATTGTAGAACCAGAGGGACCACGAGAGACAATAATCCTAGGGAACCCGCTAGAGATAGTGAATAGAAACATTGGTGGCAATGTTGGCAGCGCTGAAGTACGCCGTTCGACCAGGGTCAAGAAGCCCACCGAGTGCAGATCGTGTTCAGGTTGCCAATGATTTAACTTATAGGAAGTGTACTAGAGCTAGTTGAATTTTGATCATGGTAAGATGTGTTAGATGTGAGTTAAAGGCCCTAGATTGTGGTTTTAAAGGAAATTCAGTTTTTTTTTGTGTGTGTGTGAGGAGGCTATTCTGTATTGATAGCAAATTGTGAATTAAGTTGTGAGTTCAATAGTATATTTTGTTTCGATCTTTTTATTGCAGGTTTTGAGCAGAGGTTCAACCTCAGGATTAACTAAGGGACTTAGACGCACTAGATAATTGCTGTGCTTGTAACATATTCGCTACGGTTTGATTCGGAATATGCGCTGGGTTAAAACTGGACACCCTATAACTCCATAGGTCCAGAATACAGTCCAAAGAGAATTTCTAATGAGAGTGTGTAAGGCAATTACAGTCTAAGAATTGATATGATAGGGTAGCAAGTAATCTCTGTTGTTAAACTCCAGAACGAGCTGGGTACTGAAAACCCTATAAGTCCAAAGAAAGAGTTTAACTGAATAGCAGAGAAAGAAGAAGCGTTGGCAAAACACTTGTAGACCTATCATATATCATATAAACTCATTCTTTCACTCTGGCTGGGGAGGAATTGTTGGGTCACATTTCACCAAACAGACCCAACAAAGATGTAAACATTCTTTTACATCCTATGTACATACACGCAGTGTCTCGCCGAAAGTGTTTGGTGTACAGATGGATGTCCCACGGCAATGGCCGACGGTGGTTCAAAGACCAAGCCGGGGGGGAGACGCAGCCCTGGACGTGGATACTAAGATATATCAAGGGAGGCACAGCCCTGGACGCGATGCCAAGATCTACTGGAGGAGGATGATATCGGTCCCTGATTAAGTAGTCAGAAGCCCAACGAAAACAGAAGCAGGAGTCCAACCACAACACAAGCAGAAAGCTGACGGGCAGTGGAGAAGCCACCTCAACAAGAAGAAACGGACATCCAGCATGCGACTTTGTAAAACCTCCCTTTTAATTCTTGTATATATATGACCTGTGACATGACATTTTGATAGATGGGGACCATTTATTAATATTCTTGGGATTTCTTAAAGAAGAAATTAGCATATAAGTCTCTCAGAGGGGTAGCATCCTAAATTGGATTTTAATTCCATTGTTAATTTAAATTTATCTCTCAATAAGACAGATAAATTCTGAATTTTGGTTAATATTTATGTTAAATTGATCTTTCATAAGCTGAGTTAGAATATTTCTAATTCATAATATTTTTCTAATAAAATATTATTTTTTTTCCTTAATTTTTAACTATAATAATATTATTTTTCTATTTAATATTTCGAGAATTTAGTATATTCAAGATTTATTATTCTGTGGGAGTTTGGGATTGAGGGCGCTGGAAAAAAGGGATAGGGGGCTAGAATTTCTGGGGGGCTGGACCAAGGACCATTCAGTATTGACCAGGCTTTCGAGAGGGGCAGATCAGATTTCTCATCGGGCGAGAAGTAGGTAGCCGAGGTGTTTAGGTAAGTTTTAATCTAGATTTTATTATAAAGATATATATAGAAACATGACGAAGTCATGATAGATATAAAGGATTTTTTTTTTTGATAAAGACGTCTTGTCATTTATGGCGAGTTCATATTGAGAGAGGGACTTATCCATGTCTTAATAGATAGATTATCTTGCCCAAGCAAGATCACCTTTGAATGTGGCGTTATAGATTTATATTTTTACCTAATTATGTCATGTCATAGTAAATACAATTTGTTTTATATTTTATTTTTTTTAAATCCCTTTCTTTGTCGAATAAAAGTTGATGCGGTAAATTATAATGTGTACTAATGTCTATATAAAACCACATATCACACATAAACCTTGGTGCGTATGTTATAGATATTGAGTGTATTATAAGAGGTTCATTGCCTTATCATAAACGGTGAATATGTATACACCTGAATTTCTTTATAAGCTAAAGGAGATCAAGATATAAATGTCTTTACAATCGATGCTCAATTACAAGACACATGTTAATCCGAGTGTATACAATATTTACCGTATATGATGTAATGTAAGAGCGTATCTTACGTCCCAAAAATTTTATCTTGGAACAAACTACATATTTTGATTATTGATATGGGTCTTTGTGTTCGTTGTACAATATCGAGTGTATATCTGAGTGTAAATTTGGTTATTGTACATGTTGATGTAAGTATTTGGCGAGTGTTACATTTGTATGTCTAAGTCAAAGGATGGAATTTAGTCATCTAGATGTAGGAGGTCCTGGCTTTGAGATCTCACACTAGCAAGTAAAAATTCTGGGAATGAAATTTTCAAATCACAAATGGAAAAATAAAGTTAACTTTTCTCCACATGTAAATGATATTCTGTGTAAGGCAGGGCGTATGAAAAATTTATTATGTTCACTAAGCGGCAACGTGTGGGGTTTAGATACACAAAAGAGGTTAACTTTATATAAAACTATAATAAGGCCTGTACTTACATACGGATCAGAAATTTGGCTTAAATATTTAAACAATCGTTCTAAACAAAAACTGAATTCCATGCAGTACCAGATCATTTTATGGGCAGTTAGAGCTTATAAAACCACATCATCTAACTGTGTGCATAGTTTGGCAAAAATTCCACTCCTAATAGACTATATAGAATCTAGAATAATCAAATATGATCTAACTCATCTGTCCACTGAAGATATAATTACTTATGAACCCCATGCTCCAAGTATAGTCAAATCATTCTTACACGCAAAAATGAGGGAAAATTTTGACAATACTAATGAAATTTTCAGAAGCTTTTTCGTGTCTGGAATCCCAAGATTTTTTAGTCCAAATTTTTATAATATCCAATTCATTACAGATCATGGTAATTTTGGGAAATTTTTGGCAACCATCGGCGCGGTGAAGGAACCAGGATGCTTCTGCGGAGGTGAAATTCAGGACTCGAAACATCTACTTATGAATTGCCCAATTTTCCGGGTTTATAGAGAAGACAAATTTGGTCGTATTGGACGGCTTGATGAATTTGTAGGCAATAAAGAGAGGTGCAAAAGTTTTGATCAATTTTGCAAATTTATTTACAACATTCTTTTAAATTGGAAAAGGGAGAGGGAAAATTAGAAGGAAAAGAATTGCGATGCTTGCTTTGTGTGTTTTGCTTTGTTGTTTGTTTTTCTCTTCCGACAATTTTCTTTGTTAATTATGTAAAATAGTGAATTGAACAGGATTGTATATAGCCGATTTGTTGTGATGTAGAGAGAGGTCTCGACGCAAATATCCCTGAGTTTGGGATATCGCGTTTCATGATGTTAATAAAGTAATAATCGTTGAGTTTCCTCGTTGGGGAATTCTCCACTTTGTATATTCTCCTCTGGACCTTTCTGCAGTGGGCTTCGGGATACTTGGACAGGGGCAGTGTCATCTCCAACTGGGCGTCTTCCCTGGCTTTGGCCTTTAAAGCATCGTTGGCACCGTTGGGGAATTCTCCATCTAGACAACAAACACTTCGGCAAGACACTGTGCATATATATGCTGTAAATGTTTACATCATTGTTGGGTCTATTTTGTGAAAATCTGGCCCAACACGTAGGCGTCTCTTACTGGGAAAAAGAAAGAGAGGATTCCATTTGGTTATTAACTAATATATGCATTTATTTAAGGAGCGACCCGCTCCAACACAATAGTTACAGAAATGGAGGGGGGGGCAAAGGTGGCGTGATCGTAGCCGACCAATAGGAGGGCGCCATTCCAAAAAAAAAGCAAACTGTGACAGAGGCCACGCATGACGCTCGTAACTGTATATAGAATTCTTGTCTCAAATAAATTGCCGTGTCATCCTGAATTTTGTCTTTCCTAATTTTCTACATTACAAAATCATCGTTTTATCTAGTGAAATTTTTTTCCCCCGGTCCCTTGAAAAATACTCGATAACTAATTTTGACTTGTGCGCAATTAATAGGTAGAAAATCTGTTGGGGCACGTATTTTGTAACCATACCCCAACAGAAGGCGTATGTATAATCAAATCAAATGGATACATGGCTTCCCTCCCACATAGACTTACAGACCATTTTTTTTGCCCAGAAACTTAGACACTTGGTGACACCAGACTTCCATGCCGAAAGCTGATGCCTGGTAAAGAAGAAGACATCCAGAGACATCCGAGCTGGAAACTGTTGTTTCATATGTACATATATTCCCCTCACCAAAAATTTAGGTAAAGGTGACCAGAAAAAAAAAAAAAGGAGAAAAATGGAGAAGGAAGATCTCTAAAGACTGAGAAAGGAAAGCATCACATTACAGTCCAGGTAAAAAGGGCCTGGGTCAATTTTAGCCAAGACGGGGGGGCGATATATATATCGTCCCGAGAAAAAAGGGAGGATTGTATTTCAATCCATGTGGAAAGGAGGGGGGGGGGGGGCTGGAGTCTGAAATCTTACACTACCGCCGTGGTTGTTTCTCTCTTTAGATTTTTTTTGTTTTGGTAATACTATATGTTCTATTTTGATGAGGCCTGGGGCGTCTATGAAATTGATACTGGAGCGTTGGCCATTTTGATTGGTGTTTCTTTCGGCGAATGAAAATGGAGAGAGAGATGAATAAAAGAAGGTTCTTTGCCAAAAGGCGGGATTGGATGGGAGTCGCTCAGTGAGAAGGACGATTTTCAGTTGGGCCTGAGACGTAGAGGAGACCAGACCTTGCCGCCGCTTTCGAGAGAAGGTAAGCCTCTCGCCATTATGGCTTAGCCCCCCCCCTTTTTTATTATTTTTCGAACAGAAGCTAATCTATTTAGATTCTGAATGGGCCCTAAAGGGCTTTAAGTGACTTAAAAAGGAGTGTTAGGGTTCGTATATTTTGTCCCGCTAGAATAGATGGAGATCTAGGTTCCCCCCCCTTTTGTGTAGTAGCCAACCTAGATTTCGCATGGGCCCTAAAGAGCTATAAAGTAACTTCAGGTCACCTCTATCTAAATTTTACTATGTAAATAGCATATCTCGTCAGTATAGACATGTTCCCAAATTTTAAGATATTTAAATAAATATCTAGAGAAATTTTCTTGTTTCCTCTGTTACCTATTTCATACATAATTTGCCTTATGGTGCTATTCCCACTGTTTAAATGAAATGTTGTATGTTTCTTACCTATTTAAAGGGAATGTTACTAATAATCAAGTCTCCCATAAATTACCGGCCACATACATTGCCGCGAGTGTCTGTGTTTCAGTGTTTTATAGATTGCCCAATTTAATAACGATTTCATGGGTTGTCTGATGAAATTGTATAATAGTGTCGCGGCTGTTTCCATCTTTAGACCATTGTTCTGACAATATTATATGCTCGATCCTTGCTTTAGCTCAACTCTTAATCAATTACAGAGTTTTCCCCCCCTTTTGTATCCTCCCTTTTCAACTATCCAAACCGGCGAACCCATCAATGTCGCCCGCCGCGGGGCTCGAATTTAGTATATGTTTCTTCCCCTATACTTTAGAAATATATACCTAATGAAAAGCCATACTATTTTTAAGTATTGGTGAAGTAGTCCACGCATCCTGAGATTAACAGTCTATTATAAATCGTGAATTTTAATTTACGCTTTCCGTTTCACTGGCATTTTATCAGGCAATGAAAGTTATGTTGAGGCGGTGTATACCGCATCTCTCGCCGCTGTCTTTTACGATTCACATTGTTTGTGGCAAAAAACCTTAATATTATCATTGATTTCTGATATCAAAGTAAAACGTCTATGGGGATGAGTATCTTTTATTCTGGTCTTCTCGAGCTTTCGAGCTTGTCCGCCCTTCTACAGGAGAAACATATACAATATATCAAGAAAATATAACGTCGCCTGATGCTAAAACTATTATGATTCTATGTACATATATATATATACATTAGGAAGTTTTGCATATTATTTGTTTTCTTAAGACATATTTTTTTGATTAAGGTATTACACATATTCTACTATTGTTTGCTATATTCTATGAATTATCTTATAGGTTAGAAATTCTATTATTTAAGTAGTTTTATAATAGTTATTGGCTATTACATATAAGTTACTTATATTATTGTTGATATTATTAGCTGGTACTAGGATATATTGTGTTATATGTTTCGGGCAAATCTATTTTCTATTAATGCTATTGTGTTTTCTGAATAATAGAAAATCAATTATAAGCCTTTGATATTTGCTGTTTATGTTATTGTAATGTATTCTAGGTTCTCCTAATGCGAAAGTGTGACCTGTTCCTTTGCAGTATTGGAAAATTAGAGACCTATTGTCTTGATTAATAACGTTGCGTCTATGTTCATATATTCTATTGCTGACTCTCCTTCCTGTCTCCCCTGCGTATTTTGGCTTGGCAGCTGTATACACTCTGACAAGGGAAGGTTATCCTGAATTGACAAATGTATAATTTTTGTCTTTTGTAGAGATTTCCAAGACTCTATTTCTGAAACATTTTTTTTTTAGATGAAGACAAATAAAACCATCTTGATAGTATTGAATTTTACAGTAAATATTTGCCAGCAGAAGGCATGATGAGATTACATGAAATTTAAACCAGTTATATGTTTAGTATGTTCCTTCAGTTGTAATTTGACACCGTCTTGAAATAAAGAAATTGGACGGTGCGCTATATCTTGATGCTGGATATTTCTGTGTCAGAAAGGTGTAGTTATTCTGTTTAATGAGAATTCCAATAATTATCGAAATTTAGCAGATTATCATTGGGGATTTGAACAACTGTCTTGAAAATTTTTGAACAGCCCAAGTAGATAGAAGAGTCCTAGAGTTAGAGTGGAGAATTAGTAGTACAGACTGACCACTCGACGCAGATAACTCTAGGGAACAATTACTGTGATAATCCGCCGTAGACAAGAAGAACATTGATTCTCAGGATACTCGATAGGCAGAATTTTGAGAATTGATAAAGTCATGGTTAAAGTTTACACAGGCATGTGGGAGTAAAGACAGTGATTTAAAGAGGCAGCCTTGTGTCTTAAATACTTTCAGTGGAAGCAGATGCCACTGCAAATATTCAGGTCTAATAATTTCCAAATTTGAAGTCATGCATGACGGGTTAGCACGGGATTGACGCCTGGACGGGTTTCCACTGGGATTAATCGAGCTTGCGAAAGAACTAGAAGAAGTGTGACATGTCACGCCACTGTACTAAATTAATAATTGAGAAGATTTATGTTGAGCCAACTGAAATTAGTAAAGAATTAAGAGATTAAGGTCTTATTCTTTGAGTTTTACACTAATTTCAATTACGCGATATGGACGGCGTTATAAGTTGGGTGGAAATGATTCGGCCGCAATGGGATGGTCTCCTGGAGATGGTACGATCAAATAATACTTATTGAATGCCGGGCGGGATCGCATAAAGCATTAAACGATATCAAGAAATGCTTAAAGAAACACCCTAGAAGATTGGGGATCGACAAAATGACGACATGGAAAATGCTCAACATTGTACATTGGCAGCAAAATGATATCTTGCTATTGTATGGACGACCACTCCTTCCTGAAATGTGCAGCGGATGTTAGTCCCAGAATTAGGTCCTTTGAGGCGACACTTTCCTTTGCAGATGACATAAAGACGCATGACAAAAACAGCACATGAGCATTTAAACTAACTTCAATTCCTGCCATTAATTAATTTAGTTGACCAATAGCTATAGAACCGCTGGAGACCTCCATACCCTGTGTGAATATTTTAGTGAGAAATGAGCGATTCAATTCTATGAGCCATGAGGTATCCTGTAAGATCAGAGCTGTACCCCATTCAATTTTTTTTATAGTAGCCAGTGCGAGATATTTCCAGAATGTTTGTTTCTTTTTTTTTCTAACTGTCATATGATTCGGAAACTAGAAAACTACACTATTTTGATACAGTTTACATCTAGCATCCATGAGAACTCAATATGACTATTGAACGTAGATTGAAGATTAATGAGCGAGCCAACCTAGAGAGAACGAGTTTAATAGGCTTACAATCAATAGTTGAAGCAAACTATTCGCACAAATTTGTTATGTTCTCTCTCTAAATGATCTATGACATTATAGGTTTTCTTAACAAGGTAACTACCCCGCCGAGTGTATATGGAGTTATAAAGCTTAAGGGTCATAGGCTGTTGGAATAGAGTAGTTCAAAATTAAGAGTGATAATAGATCGGGATCCAGATCCCGATGACGGGTTTCGAGGAAACACCAGAGGGATGAAAAGGCAGTGAAATGTGTAGAAAATGATGGAAGAGAGATGAGAGAGAGGTGATGAAAGAGGGGTTGAAAGTGATAAAAAGAGTGAGAAAGCGTTGAATGTTGATGAGAAAGAGATAGAGAGATGCAGAAAGATGTTGAAAGAGAAAGAATTGGAAAGGGTTGGATAAAGAGTTTTGTAAATAGTAGATAAAGGTTGATAGAAGAAAGTACATTTAATGTATAAAGCGTAGCTGTCGACCGCAATATCGCCTCGATAGAACTATTTCTTTTAAAATAAGACATATTATGCACTGGGGGTTTGTGTAAGCTGATTTACATAAGTTTCAGCGATTGTATACACTATTTAATATAGATAGGTCTTTATTAATTACAATATTAGGTTATATATTAAATAGCAAATAGGTCTTAGTGTTATGGTGAACTTTAAACAGTTTGCAGTTTTTTTTTTTAAACATGTGTTCTAGTGCTAAGTGTTGAAAGGAGCTTTAACACCATGTTTCAGGGTTTGTGTGTTATTTGTCTCAACCTTGTCTTTGTGCAGAATACCGTCTCACAACCTTACTGTAGTGTTTGTTGCCACCTTTAAAGATCTTCACAATTTGTTTTAATATTAGTGTGTCATTTAGAGAAAATTGTCACAACCTTATCCTTGTATAGAACACCATTTTACACCGTTTTATTTAATAAGTTATATGAGAGATTTTAGATATAGTATAAGAGTTACTATTTACATGAGCCAAATCGACCCAACAGTTAGAGCAAGAGGGGGGAACTCAGATATTTCCTCCTTTCACGTGACGCGACTGTTCACCCCGACCGGTCGTGCCAGATAAGAGGGAATACCAGGAAACTCTGTCCTCCTTGCACTTCGGGTTTTGTGATAGGGCTCCATGCTCGCTACAAGGACTACATCTTGGGTTTTCGTGTTCTCCTAGTGTAGAATTGGCTCAGCCTCATTTTTAGTATAGTATATAATTAAGAGTTGTCTCACAACCTTGTTTTAATATGACACACCGTTTTGAAGAGCTTGTACAACCTGTCAGGATATGATTTAGGAAAATTTTAGTTTCTTTTTATTGTTATGTTACAATTTTATCCAACAAGGGGTGACAACCAGAGCGAACTCAGAAGTAATGAGACGAGGGGAAGTTGACAGAGTTAGTGTGAACAGTTTAACTTTACGCAGGTCTACAAGGGTGAAAAGGCCCACACAGTGTAAATTCTGCTTAGACTGTCGCCTCTAACTAGGATTTTGGAGTGTGTACGGAGAATCAGCTCGATAGAATGAGAAGTTTAGAGATTTCAACCTTTTTTTTTAAACCTTTTTTTTTTAAAGCAGAACTTCATTAGGATTCCTTTTTTTTTTTAATACAAACTATTTCTTGTTAAAACCCGAGTTTCAAAGACCAATGAGAATAATGTATACCATTGTGAATTAACTATTTAGTGTAAATCTGAAATTTTAGTTATTATCAGGAGTAATAGGTGAAGGAAGGTGTAGGAAATCACAACTTAGAGGGGGGCTATGTCTAAAAACAACAAACCTAATAGGCATCCTATGGCTTGTGTTGGGTAATTCAGAAACCCTATAATCCCTGGCCTTCAGGTAGTAGCTTTGAAATAGGTTTCTAATGAGAACATGAAAGGTCAATCTCTCAGAGTGAAATTGTGAAGTATAGGGACCCTAAGCCAGGGGTAGAAGTTAAGTAGGCCCAGACTATAGTCGATCCTTGGAAAGCACTTGAGAATGTTAGTGTTGGGTAGTGAATCGTAAACCCTATAAATCCATCTTTCAATAGAGTGCTGAGGTCGGACTACTGCAAAGGGGACAGACGCACGAGGAAGTAAGAAGAAAGTGACTTCATCCACGGTGGCTAGGGGAGAGACTCAATCCGCTTTTATGAGGTGTCACGCTTAATGGTCCTTTATTCGCCATTATAATTTGTGTATGTCTTTATATAGAATTGTCGTGAAAAGTCGCTTGGTGTCAAGGCAAGGGCAGTTTTTGAAGTTACACTGATTTTTTTAGTAGGTTAGCTTCCAGATTATTTAGAATTGTTAACATTTGATTGTTAACAATCAATTTTGTTTATTTGTTTAAATATAAATAATGTTTATCCACGTATAGATAACTTTTATGTAGAGTTTGTATGAGGCATTTATTTAAGTCAATAGGGCTTTAGTCCCCACTTTGTTTTAATTAGATAACTTTATTTGATTTCTCATTGGTCCTGAAAGACTTTATTATTGTTAGGGTTTATTTGATAGATAATTGTAGTACTTTGGCATTTATAGCAATTTTTAACTATAGTATGAATGCAGTCTGCGAATGAAATATGTATGAATGGAATGACTAATGATTGTTGTCAAAGTTAAAAACTATTATACTGTTAGACCAAAATTACTTTAGAATAGTGTAGGGAATTAATAGGTTCGATTTTTAATTTTGATTTCTTTATTTGTTAGGAACGATAGCCTCACAGGACTGTAAAAAACTCTATTGTTAGGAAAATATTCGCTCCACTTTGTTAGGTCTCCTTTTAGAGGAGTGCAAATATTGATTTCTTTTATTAGGGTAATCAGTTACTCTATTTCATTATATCAACTTGAATTTTAAGAGTCGTAGATAATGATCATATCTTAATTCTCAGACTGGAAGGTTGTGGGAGGTTATGATCAGACCAGGAAACCCACAAAACTTCTCCTCATTAGAGGAAACGAAGAGGTATAGATTGAATTTTATGCAGGATGGGGGATTTGTTTTAGCCATGCCGTATAGCCTGGGGTATAACGGCGCGACCTTGGGTAACCGATCTGACACCGTAGTTTCGACGCTTTTAGCGTGGCTGGAGCGAGGGTGTTCTAGACGGGAGGTCCTGTAAGAATGGCATGTAGGCAGAGATTGCCCAGTTATTCTAGACGAAGTGTTTCCGTCTATTGAATTTTTTTTGGTACCAGTTTGATCCCCCATAGCTAGCGGAAGTTTCTTCTAATAAAGGATTCGCCCTGCCATACGTTTTGTTGGAATGAATTCGAGTATAAGACCGATTCGAGAGGCAAAATAAGTAATTATTAGGACCTTCAACGAGTTTAAACTCGTTCCATGATAGGATAAGATTTTAAAGTATTAGTTAACTATAAGGACCGCGAACGAGACGCCAGAACGAGCCAATGAGTCAAAGTTTTAGAAGTGTTGTATTGAGGACAGTAGAATTAAGAGCAGTTATACAGGGAGTAGAATTCTGAAGGAATTTGTAAAAGAACCAAAATTTCAGATTGATAAAATTCAAATTTATAAGATGTAGATTTGTAGGATTCAGGTCAATGAATAGAGGGTATATTAGTAGATGAAAGTAATATGAATTTCTTGGAAGGGGGAGGTAGCTGAACTGTACACACCCCAGAGACAAGGTAAACGGAGTCACAAACAAAATGGGAGAAGTTGATTAGTTTCTCTGTCAAACAGAGAGCTTTCTTCATACGGTTGTCACCCTAGATTTAAATGGACTGTGTAGTTTAATAGAGGTCTGGGATATATTCCATTTGACCAAGATTCTAAATGACGTACCCATCTGAGTTGAGAGTATTGTAACAGAGGAATCTAACACATAAGAGAAAACACACCCTCCAGTAGGATCGGGATAGACGAATATTACCCAGTGACCAACTCGTGATTCCAGACTGAATAAGATTGAAAAACTTAACTGAGATACTAAACCTTGAACCTTCAGCGCACAAATATATATTATGTTTACATTTTCTTTTTCAATATGTTATTATTTTTATATCATATATATTATATTATAGTCATATACTATTCATTTCAACAATTTTATTTTGACATTCATGATATTAATATTTATATTAAATATTTAATTATATATATTTTGTCACCATATATAATCTTGTAGTAGTTTTCTTTTGTCATCTATCATGGGATGATTTTTATCACTTATATCTTAACATATTTAATCACTATCTACATGATATGTCTTTACTTCAATATATATGTTATACTCATCATATAACATGGAAGGATTCATTTTATCATTACATATTTCGTGCCTTATTTAATGATTACTTACATAATTTGTTTTCTGTAATTTTTATTTAGCAAAAGTCATCATGTCATAGGCTAATCATTATATACCAAGATATTTCTTTCAGCTAACTATAATTATCCTTTCCTTTGATTGTATATATATATAACTATACCACACGAATGTCTTGATTGGTACGAAAATAAAGATGCTGGCATGTTTTAGGAGTTGGACTAGTCAGTTATTTCTAAACGACTTCTTGGCGCCCAATTTTTCATATATAATATGTAATAGGGAAATGTCCTAACTGTATTGTTAGCAGAAAGAAGGTAGCAATGAATCCAGTACCCCAAGAGGCAAGGATGGGGTTGAGAGGACTTACCACTAGGAAGGCCTACTCCTCAAGACCAAAGAAGAAAGTGGAAGGGTGGTATATATACCCATGAATGGTAAGACAGATGACCTTGCTTACTTCCATACATATGATATGACTGTCCCCAATAACCTATTTTGATAACAGTGTTCTGACAGAATAATAGCACATAAAAACCCCTTTGCCAGGATGCGCAATGCCCACTAATGTTCGGAATAATAAACATCTAGAATGGCATACCATCATTTTGACTAGCCTTATCTTCCCTATAGGTTTCGGTACATCTGGCTTCACCTAGTAATGGAAAATGCATTTTGCTAGAAATGGGCCTGCTTTCATAGTAACTGATGAAAGGCAGATGAATAATGAATAGCACAAACGCATTTGTCCATTACTTGGCAGGGGGAGGATTGTTGGGGCACGTTTTTTGTAACCATACCCCAACAGAAGGCGTATGTATAATCAAATCAAATGGATACATGGCTTCCCTCCCACATAGACTTACAGACCATTTTTTTTGCCCAGAAACTTAGACACTTGGTGACACCAGACTTCCATGCCGAAAGCTGATGCCTGGTAAAGAAGAAGACATCCAGAGACATCCGAGCTGGAAACTGTTGTTTCATATGTACATATATTCCCCTCACCAAAAATTTAGGTAAAGGTGACCAGAAAAAAAAAAAAAAAAGGAGAAAAATGGAGAAGGAAGATCTCTAAAGACTGAGAAAGGAAAGCATCACATTACAGTCCAGGTAAAAAGGGCCTGGGTCAATTTTAGCCAAGACGGGGGGGCGATATATATATCGTCCCGAGAAAAAAGGGAGGATTGTATTTCAATCCATGTGGAAAGGAGGGGGGGGGCTGGAGTCTGAAATCTTACACTACCGCCGTGGTTGTTTCTCTCTTTAGATTTTTTTTGTTTTGGTAATACTATATGTTCTATTTTGATGAGGCCTGGGGCGTCTATGAAATTGATACTGGAGCGTTGGCCATTTTGATTGGTGTTTCTTTCGGCGAATGAAAATGGAGAGAGAGATGAATAAAAGAAGGTTCTTTGCCAAAAGGCGGGATTGGATGGGAGTCGCTCAGTGAGAAGGACGATTTTCAGTTGGGCCTGAGACGTAGAGGAGACCAGACCTTGCCGCCGCTTTCGAGAGAAGGTAAGCCTCTCGCCATTATGGCTTAGCCCCCCCCCTTTTTTATTATTTTTCGAACAGAAGCTAATCTATTTAGATTCTGAATGGGCCCTAAAGGGCTTTAAGTGACTTAAAAAGGAGTGTTAGGGTTCGTATATTTTGTCCCGCTAGAATAGATGGAGATCTAGGTTCCCCCCCCTTTTGTGTAGTAGCCAACCTAGATTTCGCATGGGCCCTAAAGAGCTATAAAGTAACTTCAGGTCACCTCTATCTAAATTTTACTATGTAAATAGCATATCTCGTCAGTATAGACATGTTCCCAAATTTTAAGATATTTAAATAAATATCTAGAGAAATTTTCTTGTTTCCTCTGTTACCTATTTCATACATAATTTGCCTTATGGTGCTATTCCCACTGTTTAAATGAAATGTTGTATGTTTCTTACCTATTTAAAGGGAATGTTACTAATAATCAAGTCTCCCATAAATTACCGGCCACATACATTGCCGCGAGTGTCTGTGTTTCAGTGTTTTATAGATTGCCCAATTTAATAACGATTTCATGGGTTGTCTGATGAAATTGTATAATAGTGTCGCGGCTGTTTCCATCTTTAGACCATTGTTCTGACAATATTATATGCTCGATCCTTGCTTTAGCTCAACTCTTAATCAATTACAGAGTTTTTCCCCCCTTTTGTATCCTCCCTTTTCAACTATCCAAACCGGCGAACCCATCAAATCTTACTTTTGATAAATAATCTTTAAGATAATTAACTTAATGATAATAAAACTTATAGATAAAAATACTTGTTTTCATCGTCGCAATGGGGGCGCTGCTTTCGAGTTAAATATACAAATCTGCAAATAACTCTAAGGATATTCAAGATATTCAAGAAATTATTTTTCAGAAACCTTCCCAGTACTATACTAAATAACTTCCCAAAGTTTCATGGCGTTCCAATGAGTGGTTTGGTCAGGCATAAAGGACACACACACATTCATTTTTATATATATAGATTGGAAATCTGTGAAGAAAATTTAAAATGTGTTTATTGAAATGTAAAATATCCTCTTAATTAAAATCTTTGTAAATATTCAACAATATGAATTTTGAACTCAACAGTGTTGTGTGTGTTTTTATGTTGTGAAACAATTATGTTCATCTTTAAAATGTTGCTTTAAGAGCGTAAAATAAAATCAAAATGTCCTTATTAAAATTTTAAAATGTCATTAATAAAATCATAAAGTACATTTATTTATTAACAGAGTAAATATGCAAGGATTACTTTGCAAGAAAAACAACACACTTTCTAAAAATCGATTTTTTAATAAAACCTCGGTTTTTTTTGTTTACAATGCGATATTTTGGAAAGAAAGCTGAATTTCCAAATTAAATTTTAAAAATCATACTTAAAAAAAAATCGCATTTATATATATTTAAATAAAATACAGGTACGTAATTTATCGATCTTGGGAATCTCCGAATTTATAAGTCAGGACACATATTGATCGGTTCTTTAAATATTTAATTACATTTCACCACAATATTACCGATATAATTATATTGTCCATTTTACAAACTTATATAAATATATGACATCCGTGTGAGGTAACTTGTGAGAAAGCGTAAAAAGTGGCAATATGGGGTCTATATGATTACAAAGTGAGAATAAAATATTGCCACGCGAAAATTGATATTAAAATTGAATAACCACAAAAGACTTACATGTTGGACCATATTCTCTAAAGAATAAAATCCAAATATTTTATAAAATAGGTATATGTTATGAAATGCCTTGTTTATATGCCTTATGGAATATGAAATAGTACATACACAGTATTTGTTGTCATTGGAACAAGAAAACACATAACAAGGGTCTTTGCAAGAGTGATTGAGGAAAATTTGCAGTTCAATAAATCCTCAAATATCAATGACATTTTTGACATTCTTTGAAATAAGAGTTAACAAATTTAAATGGCTTTTTTTGACATTCTTTGTAATTTGAGCTAGCAAATATCAATGGCTTATTGGACATTCTTTGTAATTTGATCTAGAAAATATCAATGGCATATTGGACATTCTTTGTAATTTAAGCTAGCAAATATCAATGGCTTATTGAACATTCTTTGTAATTTGAGCTAGCAAATATCAATGGCATATTAGACATTCTTTGTAATTTGAGCTAGCAAATATCAATGGCTTATTGAACATTCTTTGTAATTTGAGCTAGCAAATATCAATGGCTTATTGAACATTCTTTGTAATTTGAGCTAGCAAATATCAATGGCATATTAGACATTCTTTGTAATTTGAGCTAGCAAATATCAATGGCTTATTGAACATTCTTTGTAATTTGAGCTAGCAAATATCAACAAATGGCATTTGACTTGACAATCTCAAATCTTATCTCAAACAAGAGTTTTTTTAAAAATGATTGTTTGGTATTTAAAAGCCATTTGGTTTTTAAATAACTTACTAGTGGTCCAGTGTCAAACATTCCAATTAATAATTTTGAAGGCCATTTTGAAGTCTCCCAACATCTTGTGTATTTGCTACATAGTGTTTTTTGACATCTCCTTTCATAATATTGAAAGGTCTTTCAAGTTTAAAACTTACACAGAGTCTCATGTACACTGCATACCTGGGTGTAAAACTTAGGGCATCAAAATACATTTTTATAAGATTTTTCTGTCTTCTCACAAGTACAATAAACATTATTCTCTAAATCTTCCTCACAGGATTTATTATTCTATTTAGATTTTTCATTATTGACATAAAATTTAGAAAAATTGGTTTTTCACTGTCTTTTACATTTTTGTTTCCATCAAACAGCCATCCTCTTAGGAATAAACATATTTACCCCTGAAGACCTACAGAACCAAGTACAGATCAGCCTGGTGACATTTGATAAACTGGATGTCCACCATTAGACGTGAAGCCTCAACCTGGATTGTTGGTGACTTTAGTACATGGCTCCAGGAATCCTGGTTATAACGAAAGAGAGAAGTTGTTATTTCTTCTGTCAGTCTGTCCTTGTGATCAATTTTAACTTACAGAACACCTCAAAAATCTGAAATTTGGTACACTTTGTTCATACTTGATGACATTGCAAGTTGACAAAATATCATACTTCTGGGTTAATGCACTATTTCCTTTCACATACAAATTTTGTGATCAATTTTTAATATAAAATTCCTGACCATGTAGAAATGTTAAAAAAAAAAAAGAAAAAAAAAGAAGATATAGGCTAAATTAAAAAACATCAACATTTCATGTGTTTTCCAATAGATGGCAGATAGCCCTCAGCAACATACCAGTAGAGCATCAGGTGTCTTATCTCCCCTCAATCATATTAGGGTATCAAGCTTTGATCATGACTGGGTGAAGTCTGCCTTTGTCAGTAAGACTGGGAGCACTACTCAGTGGCAGGCCGACTTAGCTCCAAAAGAAATGGCTGCTTCTGACATGAGGAACAGACACCATCTGCAGCCGCTCCTAACATGGAGTACAAACGCTGCTCATCCTGTATCCCTGGATTAGGAGCCCTTACAGGGTACTATCAGCCTGGCCAGCTGAGCCCAGGTTTTCTAGTGAGCTTGTTACTGCTCCCCCTCTTCCCTTTTCATCCAGGCTTGGGACCGGCAGAGTTGCAATCAGGTGTCCTTTCATTATATTTTTATAGATCATGCCATCTTTGTTGCAGAGTCTACCCTTGGAAAAATTCGTATTACTTTTCTGATCTCAAATTAATAAACCCAAAATTAATAATAAAAATAATGATGTAATTTTTGAGAAAATAAAACTTGAACTGGCCAAAGTATCTAATTTATAAAGAAATAATAATGTTGTGCTAGGAAATACAACACAAACCACTAAAATCCCTCTTCCTTTGTTTTCGCCTTCTGTGTGAGCATTGTACTAGTCCTAAATAAATCTTGTTTTCAATTCTTACATTTTGGGTGCTCTTGCTTTCAAAGTATTTTTCTCAATTTTATATCAATAATGAAAAATCTAAATGAATAATAAATTCTGTGAGGAAAATTTAGAGAATGATAAACACAAGGTAATAAGACCAAATCCAAATAAATAAATAGTCTGTGATGTTTCGGTAACTGCATTGTTACCATCTTCAGACAAAAGTACTGAATGTCTGATATGTACTGATTCAGTACTTTTGTCTGAAGAGGGTAACAACACTGTTACCAAAACGTCATACACTATTTATTTTTTTGGATTTGGTCTTATTACCTTATGTTTAAACTCTGCCTTTGCCGGTCCCAAGCCTCGATGAAAAAGGAGGAGGGGGAGCAGTAAAAAGCTCGCTAAAAAACCTGGGTTCAGCTGGCCCGGCTGATAGTACCCTGTAAGGGCTCCTAATCCAGGGATACAGGATGAGCAGCATTTGTACTCCATGTTAGGAGCGGCTGCACATGGCGTCTGTTCCTCATGTCAGAGGCGGCCATTTATTTTGGAGCTAAGTCGGCCTGCCACTGAGTAGTGCTCCCAGTCTTAATGACAAAGGCAGATGCATTCTACTTCACCCAGTCATGATCTCAAGCTTTACAAACTTGATACCCTAATATGATTGAGTGGAGATAAGAAAGAAGAAGACCTTATGTTTATAATCTATAATCCAAATTGTGCCTTATCATTTAGAGAATGATGTTTATTGTACTTGTGAGAAGACAGAAATATCTTATAAAAATGTAATTTGATGCCCTAAGTTTTACTCCCAGATATGCAGTGTACAGAGAGACTCTGTGTAAGTTCTAAACTTGGTCTCATATCCCTCAGTATTCTCCTAATATCATTGGATTTTGGTACAATATTGCTCAATCACTCAAGAAGACTGTTGAAATTTTCTGAATTTGCCTTTCTCCCAACGTCCAAATAAACCAAATAGGCTTAAATATATTCCCAACAGTAAATAATTCAGAATAGGCATTGTAACCCTACACGTACAGTTTGTAGTATAGATCACAAGACCCAATCTACCAGGTCTATTAGTATGAAACGCGAAAATGGGCGCCAGAGGCCGCTGTGCAACTTTATTTGAGCCGACGGTGGCGCTGTTGTAGGCGTTTTGTTCTTTGACTCACGTGGCATCAGCATGCGTGCAGTTTTAGAAAAATTCAAATCGTAAAAAATTTCTGGAGCCCGTGGAAAATGGCGATTTCCGAGCCAAAAAGTGCCCATGGGACAGGATCTCCAGTTAAGCAAGAACAAATCAAAATTTATAAAATACAGGAGACAAGTTTACAGAGTAGCAAATATTGATAATATGTTAATAAAATGAATATCATTTTACTACACAATATACTGGACACAAATTCCAAGAATAGAATTATTGTAAGGTGAACAGGATATAGATTATAATAAAAGAAAATAAGACCTAATCTAAATAATTTATTAGTGTGTGAAGTTTCGGCAACAATTCTTTTGTCTGATGATGGTGACAATGTTGTTGCCGAAACGTCACACACTAATAAATTATTTGGATTAGGTCTTATTTCCTTTTATTATAATCTATAATCCAAATTGTGCTTTATCATTCAGGATATTGATTAGACAAGGATGTACTACTCAGATGGTTTATTTGGTGCAGTGACGTGGTCCAGTCCAGGAAGGTCATGATGGTCTCACCAGGCCGGTTGTAGGAGGGGTTGGAGCTGTAGCTGGACATTTCTAAATCTCCGGGTTGAAATCCAAACAGGACGGAGATTAATTTATCGTAAAGATAGAGGCTGCCTGGCCGGCATTCATATTTATATGAAAAATAGACACTTCGGCCAGTTAAAGTTTTTTTTATTTTCTCAACGTTTCGACAAAAATCTTTTGTCTTCGTCAGGAGAAGTAAATAAAAATAAAGCTTTTGGCAAGGCGTTAAAAATTGTTCTGAGGTTGCAATGGCGCTTAATTTATTCCTGGTATGTTGTATTTAACACCCTGCCACATAACGGTGGTCAATGGTCAAATACAATTTATCCCCGTCATCTCTGTGGTACCGTTTCTCAGATAAAAATAATTAATTAAAAAATAAAAAGAAATTAAAATAATTTTTAATGGTCACATGTACCATCAGTCGGCTACTTGTTAACATACAACTAAATATATTTCACAGATTTGATGGCAATTTGGTAAGTCCACTTCCATGGAAGCCAGTCAGTTTGATGTCAGTGTATACCCCATCTATAGGGAAAAAACCTCTATAAAATCAGAAATGTCTTCAGCAGAACTACCAAACCTCCAATGAAAGACCACCTCTAAAAGAGATATTGCTATCTACACTTATGGACAAAACTTAAAAGAAGTTGTACCTTTTAGCATCTACAGTATATCGGGATTCAGACAATAACTTTGAAGGATATTTGATACACAATGACCTTTATTGAAGACCCATGAGATAACCAAGTATGAACAAAATTGCCTCTGTCTCCTTGAAAAAATGTCTTGTCTCCATTTCCTTAAATTTTGTATATGTGTATGTTTTTAGGTGTTCTCTGATGTGAGGTTCTACCATATTGTTATATATTGATATACAGTAACCTTTATTGAAGATACATGAGATAACTAAGTGTGAACAAAATTGGCTCTTGTCTTCTTGAAAAAAGGTCTTATCTCCATTTCCTTAGAACCTCCCTGTAAAGGACACTTAATTGCAAAGCCAAAGTAGCCTTTAGGGAGAGGTGTCCTCTTACCAGAGAGTTGCTAAATTGTAAAAATAGTAATTTTGCAAATGAAAACTGTCCTTTGTAGAGAGGTGTCCACTAAAGGAACTGTATCTACTGTATATACAATTTAAAAGGTCAAAGTTAACATTAAGAATTTAAACAATAATTACACTATTTACATTATACAATTTATCATTATATATATTTTATACAATTATATATATGTCATAATATATGCTCTTCCAGGATTAATAAAACAAACCAACAGCCAACGAGAGAGAAATGGGCCGCTAAAGCGAGACACTTTAGACAACTAACGACCATTTTTTGGCCACATTCCTGAGGGGGGCGTCACCACCTGGCGACTATCCTGGTTAGCCCCCGGTTGTGTACACAGGGAAAACAGTCGTTCAGGAGAGAACGTCTCGCTCGCTCTCTCGGCTGGCTGGCTGGATGATTGCTCTAACAACTCGTCGTGTGATTATTTCTCTCCTCACCACATTTACCACTAAATTGCCACATCGAAAGCCGACAGGATAAGACCTGACCGGGAAACAAATCCCTCATATACCAGAGTATGAAGAAAACAAGAAACAATACCACGATGATCGAACAAACCCACAACCAAGTTCCACAAGAACCAACGACCGACTCTACTGTAGCCGCTTCCCTTCGAACTCTCACCCTCTGTCTCGACCAACTTTTAAACCGTGAGTCTGAAGAAGCAATCACCTATGACGGAGATGAACCTGCCGCACACTTCTTCTCACAACTTGAGTCTCAGCCGAACTTCCACAACTTAGAGCCAGCACGCCAAGCTCGAAAGGCTCTATCATCACTCAGAGGCGAACCTCGCAAAATTGCACAAGACTTAGCGCTACTCAATAAGACTTATGAAGAGGTCAAAGAGTCACTCTGCGCCGTCTATCCCCGACGCCCTAGCTTCACCCTTCAAGAGTTCTATGAACTTAAATGCACGTCGATGGCCGAGATCGAGACCTACTACAAGAACAAGGTCCGAATAGGATTGGCGATCAACCTCCCTAAGAGTGCCATCGTGCAAGCACTATCCAACGGTGTGGCACGTAACTATGGCAACCTTTTAAAGATGGCACAACCCTCGGGACCAGAAGAATGGTTGTGCTTAGCCCAACAGCTGACCTACGAAGGGGATAATACCAGCACTAAAGCTGCCCAACAACGATCACCGCGCCAGAGCAGAACACCTTCCACCACCGTGGACAAGACCCCACCATATCCTTGCCGTTACTGTGGCGGACAACACTGGCACGCACAGTGTCAGCAGCGAGGGCCCTACCAGCGGACTTTTCGGACCTTTACACCTGCGGTCCACAGCGTCGAGCAACCCCAAAGATCGACTGGGCCTGCAGGTGTCTACGAGACCGCAGCAACGACGAGCTCGGGAGAAACCAAGTAATGCCAGCTTCGGCAGCAGAACTCCTCCGAAGCTCAATGAACCTACCTGCACCCTAAACCAGCATACGCCTGTAAGTGCAATTACTAACCTGACAACAAGACTTTACGAACCCAGTAGTATCTAAATAATTAAGGTAGAGTGGCCCAAAGCAAGTTTCCCCTCGCTCTGTCCGCCTATATTCTACCTTTGCATCTAGAACTATTTTATCTTCGAAAATTAAATATAAGTCCATTCGACTTCCTCACCTACACACAGGACTTTTCCCCTCGGACTCGCTACACAAGTAACTACATAGATAAGTTAGATTGGCCCAGGGCAAGTCTTCCCTCGCTCTGTTCGCCGAGGTTCTAACATTGTATGTAGTTTTATATTTACCTCAGTCCTGAGCTCACACAATTGTCAACCTCAATCTCATTTCTCGTACTCTACACTTATAGCATAGAAAGCCCATGACAAGTTTCCCCTTGCCATGTCCGCCTGAAAATATCTTAAAGTGTAGAGTTCCCCAGTCTTAATGATCTTCAGAATTTCACCATATGTATGTGACTCTTCTTCTCGTTGTTCACACTCCTCCATATCACTTCCCTTATAGTACATTAGATTTTGTTGTATATAGCCTTTTATAACCTTGATATTTTCAAAGATTTCCTTAAATGTCAAACTCCCCGGTGTTGTAAAACTGCTTGTAAATAATATTTACTTGTGTACTATACAATATTTTATTTACATAAAACTATGTCACCATTACCTTAACTAATTTTAACTGTAAAATTATTTTCTCTATTCCTGGCTTCACCAGCTTTAAATATACTTAAACTATGTTCAGCCTTCTTCAACGGGGGCCATATGTCATAATATATGCTCTTCCAGGATTAATAAAACAAGTCAACAGCCAACGAGAGAGAAATGGGCCGCTAAAGCGAGACACTTTAGACAACTAACTAACGACCATTTTTTGGCCACATTCCTGAGGGGGGCGTCACCACCTGGCGACTATCCTGGTTAGCCCCCGGTTGTGTACACAGGGAAAACAGTCGTTCAGGAGAGAACGTCTCGCTCGCTCTCTCTCGGCTGGCTGCCTGGATGATTTGCTCTAACAACTCGTCGTGTGATTATTTCTCTCCTCACCACATTTACCACTAAATTGCCACATATATATAATATATATAACAATAGTATCAAATTTCATAGGTTTTATATTTATAATTAATCTCTCTGTAGGAGGTTGTATGGTAAAACCTTTTTTGGACACACTTTTCTCTCCCCTCAAAATTACCTAATTACAGTAAAACCCCTCTATAGTGAACCCCAATGGGACAGACACACAGACATAAAAATCGCCAAGTTCGTTATGACGATGGTATTTTCAATGGTATGGAATTGGGAATCGCCGTGGGTTCATTATAAGGGAAGGTTCACTATATCCAGGGTTCGTATTAGCGGGGTTTTACTGTAATATACATTTTTGAAAGGCACAATATTGTTTGCGTTGTTGGTTGACAAAGAATGACTTCCGTGGGTACAAAGGATCTTTAGGACTTTATTTAAGCCTAATTAATAAAATAATTACAGAAGAATACAAAATAAAACAACAATAAAGAAAACAGCAGTTACAAACTCACCAACTGCAGCAGATGAAGAAAATCAGGAGCAGAACAGAAGACAGAAATTGGTAGAACCTTCTAGAATCTTCCAGGAAGTACACCGGTGTTGGCGGTAAGCAGCAGTCCGACCTCTTGAGACAGCAGCTTGCGTTTGCTTAGAGCACACCACGTAGCTTTGTTTTTTTACCTCTACAGCATGAGTTCCTCATGCCTATATATCCCGGGGTATATCTTTTCAGAACGGTCATGGTTGGTCAGCCAATCAGAAAGCTGCCAGCACTAAGCCTTGCGCAATCACTTTAGATTGGCCAATCGGTTGTTTTCCTATTTTCGACATTATTCATAAACATTCTGAAACATTCTTTTCTGGAATGTGGTTTTTATACTACGTAACAATTTTTAAAAATACTTAAATCATCAATAATTACTAATTAAAAAAAAAAAAAGCCTTTGTTGTGACCAGTCTTGTTGTACAGCAGCAGCCATGTTGGTGGGACCCCTAATGGGTGAGATCTCCCTGACCTTCCTCATCTCTGGGTTTCTGCTCCACAAGTACGCTGACCTGAGCCGGCACCACCTATTGGTCACCTGCAATGTCTTCATTGCTTGGTACTTCTCCTTCCTCATCATATACGTGCTGCCTCTCGACGTCAGCAATGTAAGTACTACCCAAATAACAGTTAGATTAAACTGGCTGGGAGGGTTAATGAGCCAGGCCCTCCCATTAAATTTTTCATTACACTAAAGGCAGTAGAAAATTGTTTAATTTTTAAAAGAATCATACGTGTCTATAATAGTTTTGAATTCTCAAAATGGAAGTACTATTATACATGCCACAAGGTCTGCAACCTGCCGCTCACTTGCGGCTCTTTGGATGGGAAGCTCTTTATACAGTTCCATACTCATGTGAGTGAGTACTATTCAATGTTGGCAATTTGTGGCTCTTTGGATGGGAAGCTCTTTATACAGTTCCATACTCATGTGAGTGAGTACTATTCAATGTTGGCAATTTGTGGCTCTTTGGATGGGAAGCTCTTTATACAGTTCCATACTCATGTGAGTGAGTACCATTTAATGTTGGCAATTTGTGGCTCTTTGAAAACTGATATTTTGTTATTTGTAATTTTTGACTCTTCCGACTCAAAAGATTTGCCAACTCCTGCACTAAATCTAGTTATGGAGTTAGCTATGTGAAAGTATAAGGAAATGAAAAATGATCTCTCTCAGGTGTTGTTGTTATTTAAAAAATAAATAAAATTTAAAAAAACTATTCTGACCTCCCACATGAACATTTTGGCTGGCAGAGCGTCATCTCATCGAATAAAAATCAACTAAATGTTGAGTTCGGCTTGTTCCATGATATTTGGCCCCAAACTATTTTCTTGATAAATCAAGAAAAGCCAACCATGAATGCATTTCGGGTTGTTGACCCTCACAGTGTGGTGTAGACTGTACCTCAAAGACCAAAATTTGGTCCAAGAGTCTTCCTGAGGAATCAAGAAATGGGTAGTTAAGGCCAAATTTGCATAATTACGCTGATCTTGTGAAAAAAATGGTATGGTATTGATGTTAAAAAATAAAAGAGGTGCATATCCTTTATATATAAAGAACAGGTGTGGCACAAGTAATTCTTGACAAAAAATTTGATTGTTGCTATAGTTTTTTAATATTCCTCAATTCTGAAAAGGTACAATTTGGATTATAGATTATAATCCAAATATTATTATGTTGTTGTTTCTTATCCCCTTGTGTAAAGATTACACAAATTCCATGAGTTCATGCTCCTCGAGCTGTTTTATGATGAGCAGCGGCCTCTCCCAAAGGTACTGTTTAGTGCATCTAATGCAAGCCAAAATGTGTTCTGGAGCTGCAGGTACCAAACTATATTTTGGGCAAGTGGGATAGATTTTGTTATTATTTTCTATCTTCAATGGCTTGAGATGGCCTGTTCTAAATCTTGTTAGTGTTGTTTGATGCTGTCTATTTCTGATGTTCGGAGCTCCTCCTAGGTTCACTCCACTGTACCAACTGTGCTTAGGTGGGATCCTCCAGTTCTTGTTTATTTTTGTTTTGACTACTGTTTCTATTTCTTTAAAAGTAAGTTTATTTTTCTGTGGCAAGGGTTCTTTTGTGCCTTTTTTCGCTAGCACATCAGCAGCCTCATTGCCTTCAATGCCAACATGTGAGGGTATCCATTGAAGGTGAATTTTTGAGGTTTTTGAGAGTTTTTGGAGATAGCCAATTATTTTCCTGCTTACTTTGTCTCTAACTTCCCCTCTGTGACTCAAGTGTTGTATGGCACTTTTACTATCAGTAAGAATCCAGATATCTTGATAATTAGTATTTCTGATGGATTTTAAGGCTTCATAGATGGCTATAAGTTCTGATCTGAAGACTGAGCAAAAATCTGGGTTTTTTCTGTTCATTTTCTCAATTCCTTTTGTGGTTTTAATGAGACAGCCACTGCCAGTGTGTCCCAACTCATCTCTGCTACCATCGGTATAGATAGTTATTGCATTTTTAGGAATGTTATTAATTATTTCTAATGATAATTGTTTTAAGTATTCTGGATTTTGGTATTGTTTGTTGGTGGGTTCATTTAAAGTGGCATTAAAAATAACATTTTGTACTGGTTTGCATGAAGAAATTTTTTCTGCTGAATAATTTTTTTCCACTTTATATTTTAAAAATCCATTCTTTTGGCCAGGTGTAGAGGGCCTTCTTTTTTGAGTCTTAAATTGGATTCCCAATTAAGTATGTACTTGGAAGTTCTGTGTTTGCTTCCATAACTCTTGATTTTGTTTATATATTTTGGCAGATTGTAGCTTCTTCTATCCTTTAAGAGCATAATGTCTGCCACGTAAAGTACAATATCATTAGGGCAGGTATTTCGAAGACCTGTAATAATTCTAGCTGCACTTAGTTGTATCCTTTCCAGTAATTTTAGATTTGTTTCAGATGCTGTACCATAGATTTGATATCTATATTCCAGGATAGGTCTAATTAGAGATGTGTAAGTTAATTTTAGTGTGGTTGCATCGGCTCCCCACTCTCTTCCTGAAATATATTTCAGGATTTTTAGTCGGTCTCTTCCTTTTCTAATAACTTCTTCAATATGTTTACTGGAGTTAATTTATGGATCCAGGGTGTAGCCAAGATATTTAGGATGTTTATTATATTGTAATTGTTGTTCTTTCAGAATAATTTTTTGTCTTATTTTGTATAGTTTCTTATCAGTAGTAAAAAGACAGGTTTCAGATTTTTGGGGGTTAAATTCTAATTTATGTTTATTAGCAAATTTTTCTAGGTGGAGAAGAGTCTTGTTCAAATCCCTTTCAGCTTTTTTCCAGTTAGTGTTGCTGCTCCATAGAATAATGTCATCAGCGAAAAGTCCAATATTGGTTTTATGTGAAATTTTTTCTTCTATGCCTGCAATAAATAGGGTGAAGAGAGTTGGGCTAAGGACTGATCTTTGTGGTAATCCTTGGTACAATTTGAAGGTTTTAGATTGAGTTCCATTATATTTGACCCTGATGTATCTATTTTTAAGGAAATCATTTATCCAAGTGATAGCTTTTCCATCAATTTTGAAATGCTTGTATAATTTTGTAATTAGCTTGTTTTTCCATACTTTATCAAAAGCTTGTGTAAGGTCTAAAAAAGCAGCTATGGTGTGGTTAGTTGGTTTTCTGTTTTGTGCATCTTTTACCTTTTGTGTGAAAAATAGAGTTGGTCTATTGTCCCATGTCCTTTCCTAAATCCATATCGTTCTTCTGGTAAGAGATTTCTTGTGTCGAGGTGGTAGGTAAGTCGTCTGAGTATAATTTTTTCCATTAATTTGCAGCCAATACTTGTGAGGGAGATAGGTCGGTAGTTTTTTGGGTCATCAACAGATTTGTCAAGTTTTTTTTTTAATAGGAATTATTGTTGCAGTTTTCCAGTCTTGAGGCAATTTTCCAGTTTTCCAGGAGTTATTGAAAATATCAAGAAGTCTTTCTTTGCCATTTTTGCCCAAGTTTGATATCATTTGGCCATGGATTCCATCTGGCCCAGGAGTCTTGTTTAGGCCAGTGTTTTCTAATGCATAATCTAGCTCTTTCATATTGATTTTTTCATGGAAAATATTATGAGTGCTGGTGACATTTTTACAGTCATGAATAATCTTTCGGGCCTTTTTTTCAACTTTCTTATCTTTTATTTCAAATTTGATTTTACTACTATTTTGGACTACAGCCAATAATCCTCTGTGGTGATTTTAACTCTCGACACCCTGTATGGTACAACCGTATAATTAACTCTAATGGCTATAAATTCCACTCTATTGTGGATGAATACAACTTGTTTATCCATAACCTTAAAACGCCTACATGTCGAAATTCCAGTATAATTGATTTAACAATATCAAACAAAAATTCTATAAAGCTGATTCAGAATTGGAGCACATCAACTTTTACAAGTATTTCCGATCATATTGCAATAACCTTTGACATTCGATATAATTTTAAAATGCAGAGAATTGGACAAAAGTCAACATGGAAATTTATTGAAAAAAATGCCAACTGGGAAAAATTTACTGAAGAGATATCATTTCAAAATGTACATAACTTGTCTAATGAAATAAATCAGGCATCTAATACTACAGATGTTGACAGGATCGTGATGAAACTTACGAACATAATTAATGAGGCAGCTTATTCGTCTCTGGAAATCAAATCAAACTCTTTCAAGCATACATCTAATATTAAGTGGTAGAATGGGAATCTTGAAAAAATGAAAAATGATTTTCATTATATTAGAAACCTATACTATCGGCATAGAGTTATCAATAAAATAACTTTTAAAATTGCGAGAAACAAGTACATTAACGCTATTGAAAGAGCTAAGAAAAAAAGTTGGAGAATATTCATTGAAGAAAATGAATCAGACAACCCATTTGGAAACGCCTATAAAATTTTTAAATCTCTGAGATCATCCAACAACAATAGAGGACTTCCTATGATAGATAATATACCGGATACTTTAAAGAAAGAAAAAATGAAAAGTCTCTTGAATGATTTATTTCCAGATGATGATGTACACTCAGATAAAGAGGAACATGCTATTATTAGAAACTATAAACCTGAATATAACAACCAAAATAACATTTTTATAGAAATAAAAGATGTTGAAAATATTATTTCAAAATTAAATATCAAGAAAGCTCCAGGTCCAGATTTTATCAGTAATAATATGATCAAACAGGCAGGTACACTTTTAATCCCGAGTTTACAACAATTATTCAACAAATGTATTGAATTAGGTTATTATCCGGATGTATGGAAAGGCTCTACTGTAAAGATCATTCCAAAAACTAATAAAATGAACTATGAAACAAGCAAAAGCTACAGACCTATATCATTGACATCAAACATTTCAAAAATTTTTGAAAAAAACATAATTAAAAACAAAATCAATAAATACATATTTTGAAGAGAACAATCTAATGAGTCCAAGGCAACATGGATTTACTAAACATAAATCAACGAACAGTGCAATGGAAGATATAATGGAAACCTTATTGAAACACAGACAAGGAGAACTGACTTCTTTGATTACAGTGGATATAGCAGGCGCATTCGACAACGTATGGTGGCCAGCAATTATTAGAAGACTCGATTTGGATAACATTCCCTCCAAATTGATAAGAATTATGCAATCTTATTTAAACAGTGAAAGAAGGGCAAATTTCTCATATGAAGACACAAATGTTACCAAAAATCTGACAAAGGATGCCCTCAAGGCGGCCCTATATCCCCAATATTATGGAATATTTTGTTAAACGACTTGCTGAAGAGTTTCAAACATCCGAACGCAGAAATAATTTGCTACGCAGACGACGTTTCTATCATTTGCTGGAGCAAGTCTGTCGAGGATCTCAAAATATTAAGCGAATATATTCTATGCTACGTGATGCAATGGTGTAATAGGAATAAATTATCAATAAGCCCAGAGAAAACGAATTTACTTTACTTACATAATAAATCTAAAGTTCCAATTGAAATATCGAATATTATTTTAAACCCAGTAGATCAAGTTAAGATATTAGGCATAAAATTTTCAAATCATAGAATAAAAAAGAAGATTAATTTTACCCCTCATATCAACGACATTTTGTGCAGGATCGTAAGAATGAAAAATTTTCTGTTTTCACTATGTGGAAAGATGTGGGGATTAAATACTAAAAAAAGAATAATTTTGTATAAAACAATTATCAGGCCAGTTCTTACATATGGTTCAGAAATATGGTACAGGTTTATAAATAGTCGATGCAAAGAAAAACTAAATTCTACTCAATATCAAATTCTTCTTTGGGTGAGTAGAGCCTACAAAACTACATCTTCCAACTGTGTCCATAGTCTTGCGAACATCCCCCTTCTCACAGATTATATTGAATCTAAAATTATTAAATATGATTTGGCTCATCTTTCAATAGAGGATCAAAATACTTATAAACCACATTCTCCAAGTATAATTGGATAATTTTAAGTGCAAAAATAAATGAATTATTTCTAAAAACAAATGAAACATTCCAAAGCTTTTTCCCATTTGGAATTCCAATATATTTCAGCTCCAATTTTTATAATACCCAGTTTATAACGAACCATGGAAATTTTAATGGATTTTATCAAAAATTGGCGCGATTGAGGACTCTAGCTGTCATTGTGGTAACGAATTCCAGGACTCGAGACACCTACTGCTGGAATGCCCACTCTTCTTCACTGCTAGACAACAGTCAATAAATAATTTTGTAGATCTATATCAATTTGTAAATAGCAGAGAGAATTATCATAAGTTTAACTATTTTTGTAAATATATTCATGATTTTCTTTCAAACCTGAAAGGTTCAGGTTCCTAATATATATATATATATTTTTTTTTTTCCTCTTTTTATTTTGATTACTTTTTTTTTTTTTTTTTATAAAAAATTTATAACTGTTTCTGTTTAAAAAAAAATTAAATCGACGCAATTATCCCTAGCCGGGATATCGCGTTTGTGTGTTGAAATAAATAAATAAATAAATTTTACTACTTATTTGATATGAATTACCTAAAAGATTAGCAGCATTTTTGTCATTAGTTGCTGGGGTACCATCTGTATTCTTAATCATATTTGTGTTTTCAGTTTGTGGCTGGGCTCTGTCAATTTGTTTTGCCAAATGCCAAAGTTTTGTATTTGGGTTTCTTGGGTTCAGGTTTTCACAAGTTTGTTTCCATTTTTCCCTTTTCATATTTACGTATAATCTTTTTATTTTTGCATTCACAATGTTCAGTTCAGTTCTACAATTTGTTTGGTTTTGGGTGCACTTTTTGTAGTTCATTTCTTTTAGTTATAAGTGTTTGAATATCTTTTGCCTGGTGTGTATAATTTGGAATCCATTTCTTAATATTACCTCTTGGTATTGAAACTTTGGCTGCTTTAATAATGGTGTTTTTGAAAGATATCCAATTTTGTTCCAGATCTTTTATTCTAGTGGGTGCTTTTCTAAAGTCTTCATTGGTGTTTTGCTGGTAAAGATTCCAATTAGCCTTTTTGAAGTTCCAGAATTTTTCTTTAATTGAGCTGGTTTTAGTCTTGGTGCTAATTTCTATCAAAATAGGCAAATGATCACTTCCAATACTTTTTAATATTTGCCATTTGCATTTGTGGAAAATGTCAGGACTGGAGAAACTTATATCAAGGGCTTGTGCAGTATTATAGCTGTAGGAATGGTGGGTAGGATTCCCATCATTTAAGCACATGAAGGCATTGTCTTCAAATAAGTTTGAAAATATTTTGCCTCTTGGGTTTGGTGTGGAACATCCCCATAATTGATGTTTGGCATTAAGGTCACCTACAATAATAGTGTTGTCTGTAAGAAATTGAGCCATTGTTCCATCGTCAATAAGTTTATTGTTTGGTGGGTGATACATATTGAATATGTTGATGGTTTTGTTTCGATTGAGGTAGACTTTGATACCTTGGGATTCGAGGTCTGATGTGTTTGGAATATTAATGGCTATGGCTTCATAGTACAAATTCTTGATTAAAAATACAAGTTCACCCCCTTCATTGGTGTTTTGCTGGTAAAGATTCCAATTAGCCTTTTTGAAGTTCCAGAATTTTTCTTTAATTGAGCTGGTTTTAGTCTTGGTGCTAATTTCTATCAAAATAGGCAAATGATCACTTCCAATACTTTTTAATATTTGCCATTTGCATTTGTGGAAAATGTCAGGACTGGAGAAACTTATATCAAGGGCTTGTGCAGTATTATAGCTGTAGGAATGGTGGGTAGGATTCCCATCATTTAAGCACATGAAGGCATTGTCTTCAAATAAGTTTGAAAATATTTTGCCTCTTGGGTTTGGTGTGGAACATCCCCATAATTGATGTTTGGCATTAAGGTCACCTACAATAATAGTGTTGTCTGTAAGAAATTGAGCCATTGTTCCATCGTCAATAAGTTTATTGTTTGGTGGGTGATACATATTGAATATGTTGATGGTTTTGTTTCGATTGAGGTAGACTTTGATACCTTGGTATTCGAGGTCTGATGTGTTTGGAATATTAATGGCTATGGCTTCATAGTACAAATTCTTGATTAAAAATACAAGTTCACCCCCTTCTTTATTTCTGTCTTTTCTGAGGATATTGTAGTTTTATATTTGAGATTGTACTTTTCATTTAATTTGGTTTCCTGTAGGGCTATAATTTGTATCTTTTGTTTTTCAGCTAAAAAATATTATTATAGATTATAAGACCAAACATAAATAAATAGTGTGTGACATTTCGGTAACAACGCTGTTACAAAACATCACACACTATTTATTTATTTGGATTTTGTCTTATTACCTTGTGCTTGTAACTATTGTAAACAATGGTGTCTGTGGGGTGTTCAGATTGCAGATTTGCTTCTGCAAGTCATTTTGATGTGGTTCTTGAACACACTAAACATCAGCCTGTATCTTGACCTAAGTGCTATGGGATCTTGTGTGGTACATGATCCTGTAATCCTCTTAATTGACATCCCTCTAGTCTATCTTGAGCCAGTGTGGGTTCTCTACTCTACTCCCACCATAATGGGATGGTGAATTGACATGATGTGCCACACAGTGATTTGGCCACTCTACCATTTATAGACCGATGATGATACCTCTGAACCTCCACAACTTATAACTCATACCAAATAAAGATCATTTATGTATTTGACTTTATACTACATATTTGTTGACATTTGTTGCTGCATTCTTCCTTCTTACATATATATATCTCTTCACCTACAGGGTGTATCATGTAAATTGGGAATAGGGAACTTTAACTGAAATTTTTTGCATAAAAAAAGTGAAAAAAAAAAATTGAAATGAAATTTGGAATAGTTGTAGATAAAAGGATATAGTTTTGATTTATTCAATGTAGTTTACATTTTCAACTACAATAGTCTCGAAGTGAGTACAGAATGAAGCACAGACCTTGGCGACAGTGGCCTTGTCCATTTTGGATCATCACAGTGTGCTTTCTTGACAGACTGGATGGTGTTGTGGGGAGCTTTGTTGACATCTCTCTCAACAATACCCCATACATAGTAGTCGGTCTGTACAGTAGTAGGTTGCAGTCTGGAGAGCCAAATATCAGTTCTCCAGTGACTGGGAATGTTATGTGTCAGTCATGATTGTGTCTTTTTGGCTTTATGGACTGGAGTTTAACAACAGGACATTGATGTCACACACTTTATTCGGCAGGAAACCTCGGGGGGTAGAATCAGAGAGATTTCACTTTGTATGTTGTTTATAATCACACCCTTGGGAAGCCTAAATTTTGTTGTTGTTGTTTCTTATCCCCTTGTGTAAAGATTACACAAATTCCATGAGTTCATGCTCCTCGAGCTGTTTTATGATAAGCAGCGGCCTCTTCCAAAGGTCCTGTTTAGTGAATCTAATGCAAGCCAAAATGTGTTCTAAATGTTTGTCAAATGTAGTCCTCTTAACTGTTATCTATGATCTTGCTGGCTGTTTTCTGGAGTCATATGAGTGCCTTATAAACTCTTGGTTTCAGAAATGTTGACTCTCTTGCAATCACCTTTGAATGTATTGGTTCTAAAAGATTGAACATATTTTCAAACACAGAAGGTGTGTAATACGCTTGTTCAGTGGTACATGTACTAAAATTGGAACGGTACAGAAGGTGTGTAATACGCTTGTTCAGTGGTACATATACTAAAATTGGAACGATACAGAAGGTGTGTAATACGCTTGTTCAGTGGTATATATACTAAAATTGGAACAATACAGAAGGTGTGTAATACGCTTGTTCAGTGGTACATATACTAAAATTGGAACGATACAGAAGGTGTGTAATACGCTTGTTCAGTGGTACATATACTAAAATTGGAACAATACAGAAGGTGTGTAATACGCTTGTTCAGTGGTACATATACTAAAATTGGAACGATACAGAAGGTGTGTAATACGCTTGTTCAGTGGTACATATACTAAAATTGGAACGGTACAGAAGGTGTGTAATACGCTTGTTCAGTGGTACATATACTAAAATTGGAACAATACAGAAGGTGTGTAATACGCTTGTTCAGTGGTACATATACTAAAATTGGAACAATACAGAAGGTGTGTAATACGCTTGTTCAGTGGTACATATACTAAAATTGGAACAATACAGAAGGTGTGTAATACGCTTGTTCAGTGGTACATATACTAAAATTGGAACGATACAGAAGGTGTGTAACAGAAAATTAACCTCACATAAACCAATTTTTTTTTTCTTTGAAAATTCATATCTTTCATCATTATCTAAAGAAGCTGTCACCTGAATAGAGACCTCCAAAACTAGATAGTTTGGATTCTAAAACCTTTAGATCAAATCAAAATAGAATCAAAATTTCTCAAAGTTGAGATCATTGATCAAAAAGACCACACATTAATAACAGATATAGGTAGATTGTAGCACAATGTGAGCTAACGTTGAGGTTTTATTTAATTTTTTAATGATGTTTTTTTAGTTGGCCTTATCCTTTCGAACATTGTCAATTTGTATAATGCCAGTCCATCATATAGGGCTAATATGAGTGGAAATCATTCTTCAATAATTTATTATTTTAAAATATAAATTTAGAGAGAAACCCCAACTATATTAAAGCTGTTGGGTTCTGCACTGCCTAGAATTTAGGAGTTTCATCTATGCTTCCTTCCTGTGGTAAATCTGTAAAAGACCAGTGGTCTTAATAAAGCTGTATGTGTTTGTATATTGGAAAAGTGAGCTTTCCATCAACATCACTCTTTTACTGGTTTAACAATGTCAAGTGAAGAAATAAAACTGTTTGTAAAAAAATAAATGTACACCTGCACACGTGCAGTCGTCCATAACAAATTTTGAATAATGATAATGCACAATTTGGATTATAGATTATAAATACAAAGTAATAAGACCAAATAAATAAATAGTATGTAACACTATTATTGTTCACACACTATTTATTTATTTGGATTTGGTGTTAATACCTTATGTTTAAATTTTGAATAACTTTTAACAAATCTGCATAATGAATAGAGAAACATGATAGCTGTGGGTGACAGACGGTCTACAAGCAATGTCTCCATGACCAAGCGACCATCACCACCATGGCCCCCATTGTCTCCTCAACTCCTCCCATAGATATGGACAATGTCACCCGCCTCCCGGACAACACTTCTACAATATTTCCCCCCACCTTCCAGCCAACTACTCCTGTCACCCCAGGTACATCTTACACACACACATATATATGTGAAAAAATAATAGAAACAAAAAAAGGTCAGGTTTTGATATTAAAAATAAAAAAAGGCATATCCTGACCAGGAGCACATGTGCTTTTTAGAAGGCAGAGCGCCATCTGGTGGAACATAAATCAAAATGGCTGAATGAAATGTAAAGAAATTGGGTTGGCCAAATATCAGGGAACAGGCTAAATCAATGTTTAGTTGATTTCTGTTCCACCAGATGGCACTCTGCCTTCTGAAAAGCACATGTGCTCCTGGTCAGGATATGCCTTTTTATTTTTAACACACACATATATATTAAAAAAATAAAAGGAGCATCTCCTGACCACGAGCACATGTGCTTTTTTAGATGGCAGAGCGCCATATATATATTCAATTTATAAATTAATTGCCATCTATTGATAAAATTGGTAACAATTAAATTTACCGGCAATGGATAAGGTCTGTAGAGATAGTATTGGATGATATTATTAAAAAGAAACACATTGCCAGTAAATTTAATTGTTACAAATTTTACATATATATATATTAAAATCAAAAAAGGCATATCCTGATCATGAGCACATGAGCTTTTCAGATGGCAGAGCACCATCTAGTGGAACAGAAATCAACTAAACATTGATTTAGCCTGTTCCCAGATATTTATTTGGCCAACCCAATTTCTTAATAAATCAAGAAAAGCCAACCACGAATGTGTTTCGGGCTGTTGGCCCTCGTCAGCGTGGTGCAGACTGTACCTCTACCACCAAAAATATTTTGGTCCCAGAGGCTTCCTGAGAAATCAAGAAATGGGTGTTTAAGGCCAAACCTGTGTAAATACGCTAAACATGTGAAAAAATAATAAAAATATAAAAGGTCAGGTATTTATTATAAAATCAAAAAGGCATATCCTGATCAAATTCACACGAACTTTTAGATGGCAGAGCACCATCTAGTGGAACAGAATTTTAAAAATTATTTTTTCACACATATATTTATATATATATATTAGATAATAAACTGAACGCCAACCTTTGTCAAGGCATTTCATTTTTGTATAAAGCCAACCGAAATATTGGCAAATAAATCTTTTATTAAATCCAATATATGCCTTTTTATTATCTAATGATTTAAGTATGAATTACTCTATTTTCAAAACAATATATATATATATATTTAAATAGGATGGAACTATTTATGTTTTTTACTGAGCAGTTTTCATGTAAGTAAATTACTGAATATATATAGAGAATTATAGTTGGAAATTTTGCCGGGAGGATATTGATCCATAATGATAAAGGTTACCTCTCCCGTCAAAATAGACATCAAAGCTATACGCCATATATTGACCATCGCCGCAAACTATTTTACCATAGATTTGGCCTAACCACTTTGCC
This sequence comes from Cordylochernes scorpioides, assembly GCA_030710605.1. NCBI lineage: Eukaryota > Metazoa > Arthropoda > Arachnida > Pseudoscorpiones > Chernetidae > Cordylochernes > Cordylochernes scorpioides. The sequence continues at coordinate 18,948,897 of CP092870.1, forward strand.
AGCTGAGCACCTCTTTGGTGGATTGTGAAGATTCCATTTGATCCCTTATAGATCTCATGGAATAAAGTCCACCCTAGACTAACGAAGACCATTTGCCTGAAACCATAGTCTCTAGGTGAAGATCAGGTCTTCTCAGTTTGCCAAAGCTGGTGTTGTGGCTTTGTCACCAACCTGAGGCCACTAATTTGCAGTAATGGTCAATAGATGGCATCTAGCTTTGACATCTTATTTTGAAGGGAGAGGTGACCTTTATGAAATCATGGTTGATACTTTTGTTTTATAATTCTATTCAACTAGAGAAATAATGTACCTGGCATCGCTCCCAGATTCTATCAGAGTGAAAATTTGCATAAGGAACAGAGAGAGAAGTGAAAATTTATCAATAGATATCATCATCTTTCTACCCCAAAATATGTAAATTATATTATGTAATTTTGATTACACATTTGCTTTTATTTTGATTCTTAAATCTAATTGTTAAATTTTTCTTTTTAGCCCATTTTAATAAAAGAGTTTTAAAAACTCTATCGATTAATTAATTATTCATTTAATTTTAGTCTTATGTGAATTCTAAATTAAAGCATTTAGCATAGCCCAATAATTTTAAATTCTCAAAACATCACAGAATCAAAAGTTAAAATAGATATTGGGTGCGCAAGTGGGATTCCTCATTTTTTTCCTGTTAGAAAATCTAATGAAATTTAAAAAAATTATATTAGACATTTATATTATAAATTATTTCCATTGTTAGATTCCCCATTTTTCAATAATTTGGGCAGTTTATGGGTGCCATCATAAAATAAGTTTTGGTTTTGAAGCAATCCATTCATCAAGCCAATTTTCAACTCTGGAATTCTGGAAGCGCTGGTCAGCCAGCCCATGTGCCATTGACCAGAAGAGGTGATAATCTGATGGAGCTATGTCTGGAGAGTATGGCGGGTGGAATAAGACTTTCCATATGAAAGCTTTCAGGGTGTCTGTCACTGATTGTGCGACATGTGGCTTTGTGTTGTCATGAAGCAGTATTAACTTGCCATGCCGTAGTTCCCATTCTGGTCGTTTCAACTGCAATTTCTTGGCGTAAATGCATTAATTGTTGATAGCAATGAGCAGTGACTTTCGCCTGGTTGCAGAAGTTCGCTATAAAATATGCTGTGCTGATCACACCAGATACACAGACGAACCTTCTTGTCGTGGATATCGGGTTTGGAGGTCGAAGTTGTCATCTGTCCTGGGCTTACCCATGATTTCTTACACTTTGGATTGTCAAAATACACCTATTTCATCCTCAGTTAGTTCTTTTAGTGGGGAATTAAGATTCCATGTGTGTATATATTGTAGCATAGTAATGGATGACTAGACAAATCACAATAATAGAGCAAAAATTGTTTATTTTTTGTTATGTCCACATGACTAGGCGACCACAATTCAACTAACAAATTATTTACAGCTAGAGAGAGATATTTAACCCAGGTTCCTGGAGCACAGAATGCCAACTACCCAAACAGCTAGAGAATATTGAACAACCAAGCTATTAAACATATATGATGATTTCATTAATACAGAATTATATTTTGCTGTGTATTTTATTTGATTAATTAAATTATAAAATATTTCTTTTTCATAAAATATCTGAATTATGGGATCAAGATATTATATGGAGTCTGCAATCTTAAAATATACACCCAGGAAAGCCACTCAACCATAACATTATTCTGTCTCATGTAATGGCTGGGCAAACCCTTTTTCAATAAAGAGCATTCTGTTTTTTTTTTTTGACAGATGGTTTTCTTGCGCAGAATTATTCCAATTTTTATGATTCAAGGGGTTTCTGGGACCGACCGTAAAGTCTAACAGAAGAGATGAGCCTTTTGCTAAAAAAATATTTTCCTAAAAAATTGTGTAAAGGAGTAATAATTCACAGCATTTTAAAAAACCAGTTGCTGGCGGTGAAATGGAACCTATCTATTACTGCCCAGGGATATGGAATGCTCCCAGTTTCATCAAGAGATGAAGAGCCAGTAAAAAAAAAAATCGGGAGCTTTTAGCTATTTGAGAATATAACAAATTTAAGGTTGAGGTTTATAGCAGCTTCTCTTCTACTACTCTTTCCAAAAACACTATGAAATGGTAGGAAAAACCTTTTTTCCCATATCTTTGGCCTCTCTCAATAGTCAATTCCCATATTATATATGCTAAAATTAAACCCAATTCAAAATGTAGCCTTAGAGAGTATCATCTGGCCATATATAGAGGTCTAATTGATGAAGATGAAATGGGTGAGGTCTCAGGTTCCTCTGCCAGGCTGATTGGAAGATATTTCTCTCTGACCACTATTGTTTCTGACAACGGAACAGAAGGACAGGCACATAGAAAGTACAAAGCATGTGCAGAAAAGAGCAAGAATGACACTGGAAAACCTAAAAGGAAAGACACATCTACATGTGTGAAACACTCCTCAAGTACTTCAAGGTAATAAGACTAAATCCAAATAAATAAATAGTGTATGAAGTTCAGGTAACAACGTTGTTACCGAAAAATCACACACTTTATTTATTTTGATTTGGTCTTTCTACCTTGTGTTTCTAATCTGTAATCCAAATTGTATCTAATCACACCAAGTGCCTCTTTGTTTAAAAGACAGCTTCAAAGATTATCGCATGAAGATAAACCATTGGCAATAACTTTTATCTTTGTTATCTAGAAATAAATATTTATAGGAAACTAGACGAATGGCCCGGGCAACGCCCGGGTTTTACCCGAGTGCGAATATATTTTAAAAACGTTTTAATCTTCATCTAGATCTTCATCTTGTCTACACCTTGCTTCCTCGGGTTGCCCGGCAACGCCCGGGTTTACATGATTAAATGTCGGCGCCCGTTTACTCCCGGCGAGCAAGCGACTGCTCCCGTCGGCTGCCGGCGTGCGAGTGGCTTCTCGGCGCATGCGCGCGCCCGTTGACTCCCGGCGAGCAAGCGACTGCTCCCGTCGGCTGCCAGCATGCGAGTGGTTTCCCGGCGCATGCGCGCGCACAGGGAAGCCACGTGTCGCAGGCGGCCAATATGCGTGCCCCGCCATCAGTTCCACCGCGTTCTAGATGAGCTATTTAGAATAATTTGAATATATAGTTTTAATAATTGATTTATATATTTTTTAAAATAGCCTATCGTCATCCTCGTTATTTTTTACCTATGTATTGAAATTTTGGTTTGAATTAGTGAACTACTGCGAATTTGTATACCGGACATACAAACCAACCAACCAACCAACAGACAAACATACAAACATTCATTTTTATATATATAGATATAGACACTGGCCGGATGCATGACTCTGGAAAACAATAACCCCAAAGTGTTAAACAAATTTTGACATAGGGCTGACATGGAAGACATATTGGAATTGTTTAGAAAATTGGTAATATGATAGGCATATTGATGTCAATTTTGTTGTTTCTTATCCCCTTGTGCAAAAATTGCAAAAAATTCCATCAGTTCATGTTCCTCAAGCTGTTTGATGATAATCAGCGATCTCACCCAAAGGTCCTGTTTAGTGCATCTATGTTGGTTTTAAAATGAATAAATTTACAGGGGGTGATAATGTGAATAATGAAAACATGACTGTTTATGTAAATAGCACAAAAGTGAATTTGTACTTGGATCAGGTGGATACATTAAGAAAAAGGAATTCCCTGATCGTGCAACTGAAAGTTGCTGATGGCTTGCACCATCTATTTGAATAAATATCAACCCATCAAGAAACAGTATTTGGTAAATTATGGAATAATTAAAAAATCAACGATTTGTTGATTTTTATTCCAATAAATGGTGCAAGCTATCAGCAACTTCCAGTTGCACGATCAGGAAATGCCTTTTTCATTAATTTATTCACCTGATCCAAGTACAAATTCACTTTTGTACTATTTTTCACATTGATTGGTGTTCTCACGTCCTTCCAACCTAAATACCTGTTTCATGGTTTTTCAAGATGCCCCAAAGACCAGCTTTTTTGGTCGTTGAGGTACAGCTTGCATCATGCTGACGAGGGCCAACAGCCCGAAATGCGTAAGTGGTTAACTTTTCTTGATTAATCAAGAAACAGTATTTGACCAATTCTGGAATAATTAAAAAAATCAACGATTAGTTAATATTTATTCCGATAGATGGTGCAAGCTATCAGCAACTTTCAGTTTTCTTTCAGGAAATGCCTTTTTTCTTAATTTATGCCTATTGATATAATGAATGGGCATGATAGAAGAGGAAACATGTGTGAGAGATATGTATCATGTGCTCTCTGAAATCACTGACTCATTCAAATAGAGATAACCCTGAGAAAGATTTCCCCAATTCTCCATCCACAGGCTGTGTTTAGGCTGTTTGGCCATCTGGCTTAATGTCATGGGTCATCCCAGTAGTACTGTACCATTAGGAGACATGTTATTTGGTGGTGAAATTCACTCTACACGCAATGCAACAATTCACTGCACAGAGAATGTTTAAATCAACGCCATAACTTTGTGGAACCACTGAGTTCTTATCCCATAACAATGTTTCTTCTATTGGGTTTGTACTGTTTAACATTCTAACTTCATGGCCATTTCGTTTAAGTCTTCAATAGGTTATTTTATGAGGCACATAATGTACTAAGAATAAGGCTTCTTACTCTTAAACATGATTAAAGGACATTTTCAACACCAGAGTTAGAAAAAATTACCTCTATCCATTTCTATATATATATCTAATGAAATTGGACTGTTTTCTAATAAGCAAAATGATGCAAGGTTTTATATAAAGGTTTCTCTCATATATATATAAAATCATATGGCATCTAGTTTTGACATTTCTTTCGACTGGATTACAGGATACTTTTATAGATCAATTTCCTTCCAGCCAAAATTTCCATCTATCTATATATTGTTGTGTGGGAGCCTGGAAGTCACAGGGCCGTACTAAGGGATGTAACTTTTTATTGGTGCCAGGGTTGAGGCTTGTCTGTAGCTTCTTGGCACTCTGGTCGGTCCTCTGTAGGTTCGGTCGGTGCGGGTCGGGCCGTCTTCATTTTGCGTTGATCCAAAAATGGAACTTAAGTCCAAATTCTCTACAAAATAAATAAAGAGAGCAAGCAAGAAAGTTGGTCCGTGGTCAAAGTGCAATTTCTTGCCGAACTCTGTTGTTTGATGACTCACAGAGAGAGTTTAAAATTAATTAAAATTAAAAAAAAATAAATTTAATTAATTGTTAGTTAAGATAGCGGGCGTGTGTTAGTCGCGCCCACGTGTCCGGCGTTCAGGGTCGCGCCGTGGTTACACAACAATATATATAAAGATTGCCTCTCACTCGTCAAAATAGACACTAAAACTAAGTGCCATCTATTAACTGTCTCTGCAAACTAGCATACTCAGGTTGGTGACACCAGCTTTGGCAAACTGAGCAATGTCCACCTGGGAGACCGTGGTTTTGGGCTAATGGCTCTCTTCAGTCCAGGGCGGACTTTATTTCATGAGATCCACAAGGGATCAAATGAAATTTTGACAAAACCTCCAAAGAGGTGGTTTGCTGGTAGAGTGTCTAAGTCAAATCTATGACCAAAATATAAATGGAAATTTTACCAGGAGGATCTATAAAAATAAATATCATCCCTTTTTATGGGAGAGGCAACATTTATTTTTATAGATAAATTTCCTCCTAGAAAAAATTTAAATATATATTTTTTGGAACACTAAATAACATGTAATTTCAACAAATACCACCGGGGAGAGAAATTATAATTCTAAATAATGTTGTGGGTGGCGCTGGATTGGCATGTAAATAAACTAATTTGTACATAAAATTGCAATTAAAAGTAATATATAAAAATAATTAACCTATAACCTTTCCCAAGGTAAAATAGTGTAACATGTAAAATTTGATGATATCTACTCCAGTAGTTTTGGAGTTTATCTTTAAACAGACAGACAGATTCTGACATTTATAATAAGAAAGATACACATATACAGGGTCCATTATGAAAGTAATGAGCATAATGTTATTGTGACGCGACGATAGATGCAGCACGGTAAAACCGTGGGAAATGTGGTGGAGGGATATGCCCTTTCAATCCATCCGGTCGTCAGTCGAGTTCGAGCAGTGTGAGGGGAGATACATGCCTCCGCTTGAAGTGTGTTTTCAACTTTTGTAACATAGCGCGATGGAGCGTTCGCTTGAACAACAATATGCCATAAAGTTTTGCGTGAGGCTTGGAAAAAATGCAACTGAAACATTCCAGATGCTGCAAAAAGCCTTCAAGGACGATTGCATTTCAAGATCACAGTCTGGGAAGTGGCACAAGGCGTTCAAGGAAGGCCGGGAGGAGGTCGCCGACGAACCCCGTTCAGGACACCCAACAACGGCCAGAACTGATGAGAACGTGGATCGTGTGCTCGAAGTTTTGCGTACCGACCGTCGATTAAGCATCCAGCAAATTGCTGACACATTACACATGTCCACATTGTGGTACATGGGATAGTGACAGAGGATCTGCAAATGCGTAAGGTCTGTGCGAAGCTTGTGCCGAAAGTGTTGACGCAAGACCAGAAAGAACTTAAGAGTTTTGCGCTGTCAAGAATTGTTGGATTTGATTCAAAATGAACCGGACTTTCTGAACTCTGTAGTAACCGGAGACGAATCCTGGATGTTTGAATACGACCCAGAGTCGAAAAGGCAGAGCTGTGCATGGCACACAAAATCATCCCCACGCCCCAAGAAAGCGCGAATGAGCAAGTCGCGCATCAAAACGATGATCATTGTCTTTTTTGACATCCGAGGAATAGTCCATTGTGAGTTTGTACCGCAGGGACAAACTGTAAGCTCAGCCTTTTACCTGGAGGTGCTCAGGAGATTGAAGCGCCGGATCGCACGCGTGAGGACTGACATTAAAGACACGGTCAAGCTCCACCATGACAATGCCACCAGCCACACAGCCTTCATCATTACCAACTTCCTGGCCCAGAGCAACACCTCGGTGATCCCTCACCCCCCTTACAGTCCCGACTTAGCTCCATGTGACTTCTTTTTGTTTCCGCGACTCAAGAGAGAAGTGAAAGGAAAACATTGGGAAACCGTGGAAAACATCCAACACCATGTTACAACGTTCCTGAGAAGCATTCCTGTCGAGGAGTTTCAGGGTGCCTTTCAGGCGTGGCAAACGCGTCTCTGCAAGTGTATTGATTCCGGAGAAATGTATTTTGAAGAATATTGAACATTTGCACAAATTACGATCAATAAATGTATTTTGCCAGTAAATGCTCATTTCTTTCATAATGGACCCTGTATAATACATGTTCATCCTTGACTTATAGTTTTAATAAATTCAACAAGCAATCTAGATTCAAGTGTCTATTTTTATTTCTAGCTTTTTAGGTCTAACATGCCCTACAACAGGAGAACTAGAAGTATGACTCCCAGCTAACTATACGAGGTGTGTTCAAAAAGTATCGCGACCTTTGAATTTTTGCGGGTTACGTATATTCGAATTTCGATCTTTTTGTGGCTTTATGTTGGTACTCATGTCTCTCACTTATGCCGACAAGCTGGGCCATTTTGAATGTTCACTTAATTGTTGACAGCTGCTTTGCTTGCAGGTGTTTTGGATCGTCTTCGATTTTTACCTATTAAAAAAAATGGATCAAAGAACCTGTATCAAATTTTGTGTGAAAAACGAAATTAAGTGCGCGGATGCATTCCGAATGTTGACTGTGGCATACGGAGAAGCTACCTTGGACCGAAGCAACGTTTATCGGTGGTACAAAATGTTTTCAGAAGGCCGAGAAGATGTGAACGAAGAAGAAGGTGCCGGACGCCCGAGCACTTCAACAACAGACGAAAAAAATGATGAAGTGGAGAAAATGATATTGGCCAATCGTCGAATCACCGTTAGAGAAGTTGCTGAGGACCTAAACATATCGATTGACTCGTGCCATTCGATTTTTATCAATGATTTGGGCATGAGACGGGTCGCCGCGAAATTCGTACCAAAATTGCTCAATTGCGACCAAAAACAGCATCGCATGAACATTGCTAATGAGATGTTGGACTCTGTCCGCGACGACCCAAATTTGCTCCAGAGGGTCATAACTGGTGACGAAGTGTGGGTTTATGGTTATGACGTGGAAACCAAAGCTCAATCATCTCAATGGAAGCTGCCGCACGAACCAAGACCGAAAAAAGCGCGCCAAGTTCGGTCGAATGTGAAAGTTTTGCTGACAGTTTTTTTCGATTGCAGGGGCGTGGTGCATCATGAGTTCTTGCCACAGGGTAGAACGGTCAATAAGGAATATTACCTGCAAGTTATGCGCAATTTGCGCGAAGCAATCCGCCAGAAACGCCCGGATTTGTGGAAGAACAAAAATTGGCTTTTGCACCACGATAACGCCCCTGCTCACACATCGTTGCTTGTGCGCGACTTTTTGGCCAAAAACAACACACAAATGATGCCGCATCCACCGTATTCCCCAGAACTGGCCCCCTGTGACTTTTTCTTGTTCCCTAAACTGAAGAGGCCCATGAAAGGACGACGTTACGCTACGCTTGACGAGATAAAGACGGCATCGAAGGAGGAGCTGAAAAAGATTAAAAAAAATGATTTTTTGAAGTGCTTCGAAGATTGGAAAAACCGTTGGCACAAGTGTATAATATCTCATGGGGATTACTTTGAAGGCGACAAAATAGGTATTCATGAATAAATAAATAATTTTTGAGAAAAAACACAAAAGTCGCGATACTTTTTGAATACAACTCGTACATGCCGAAAAAAAGCCAAATATCAAGGAGCAGGTTAAATCAATGTTTAGTTGATTTCTGTTACACTAGATGGCGTTCTGCAATCTATAAAACACTCATGTTAGTGGTCAGGATATGCCTAATTTATTTTTAATATCAATACCTGACCTTTTTTATTTTAATTTTTTTTCACATATATATAAACTAACCTACCATGTTAGGTACACATTTGAAAGTCAATGCAAGAGACATTATGGGTTTAATTTTAATTCTGTAATTATACATTTGAAACCAAACAACCACCCATACCTTGTAGTCTCCCAACCCAGCTAACTGTTGTGCCTCCCCAGCCTGCCACCCTCCCTGGAGTGTTGTACCCGATGGAGTACTTCCCACCCTCTGGAGAATTGTCTACTGGACTTCACAAGCCCTCACCTGGTACTCTACCTTTTTGTAGCTACTTAATGTATCTAATTCCAAGTTGGGTAACATTTTATAGTGAATGTTTTTTTTTGCTTATCCCTACTACACGTGGTACAGGCCATGATAATCATGGTGGGTTGAGGTAGATGACTGCTTTTACTGTAAGTGCACCACATAGTGACACATGTAAAAAGCACCTCCACTTTGTACTTACAAATGTGCCAATGCCCCGTTTGGTTACTTACACTCGTTGGTGGGGTTGGACTTTTGCAAGAATCGGGGGCCATTGGAACATTATTTTTTTTTTTAATCGGAAAAAAGTGCCCAATGCGGGAATCAAATCCGGGCGGTAGTGGCCGAAAACCAACGGTTTAGACCATCCTTCCACTGACCCCCAAAGTGAGTGTGTAGTTGGGAGCACTATCACCTGGTGGCCATGATTGATCCATCTGATTGGCAACCACTTCCCCTTGTAAAATACAAAATCATGAAATAATTTCCAATGAAAGGCCATCTCCAGGAGAGACCACTAAGCTGTCTATCATGGGAGGTTCTTTTTAGATAGGTAGTGGGTAGTTCTTCCATTACTGGAGCTTTGTCGCTTATCTGGTGAAATTTCTTGTTTTCTCTCTGGCCGGCCTTCTTCCAGATTTTTTAGTCTCGTCTAATTTGATCAATCTATTTACTTCTGGGCGTTGCTCTCCCCTTTCAACCATCCTTGGATAATGATATTCTTATCTCTTCTTCTTTCTTATCTCAACCATCATGATTGGATGAAGTAAAATGTGTCTGCCTTTGTCATTAAGACTGGGAGCACTACTCAGTGGCAGGCCGAATATTCTCCTCTTCTTTTAATGATATCACCATGATACCTCAGAACCATATTGTTCATTGTCAGTCTTTACTGAACCTTAACTTGTCAAATGCCTTGGTTCTCCACAAGAGACTCTGGACTACTCTTGTCTCAATAAAAAATCTCAAAGGCATTAATTATTTTGTTCATGGTTTTGGCTGTATCCAAGATTCACTTTCTTAGATTTTTTTTAGTTATACCAGTTGGCAGTGTTGGATATACAGTGTTTAATATAGATGATAATGCACAATTTGGATTATAGATTATAAATACAAGGTAATAAGGCCGAATTCAAATAAATCCAACACACTATTTATATATTTGAATTCGGTCTTATTACCTAGTGTTTAATATACCTATTTATGATTTTTACCTAATATCAGCCTTTTTCAACTTCTTGTATAAAAATAATGGTCATCTTTCCCATCAAAATAGATGCTAAGGCTAACCACCATCTCCACAAACCAGCGGACTTGGATACTTGACAAAGCCACAGGCTTTGAGAAATGAGAAGCACCCACCTGAAGACCATGGTTTCAGGCCTTCATAGGTCCAGGTTGTCACTGAACAAATCTGCTAGTTTGCAAGACAGTCACTAGATGGTGCTCAGTTTTATATGTGTATGCTTTGTGTTAATTTATTCCTAACTGGCCTTGTATTTATAGTTTGCTGAAGAGCATTGCTCGAAGCAAATATTTGAATGTAATTCTACTGTCCTATAAGCTTATGTCCATAGTTTACTTGAAAACCATTTCTAAGATTCCATCCTTCAGTGTAGCATATAAAAGCAGAATGATCCAATACAGTATTAGAGCTCTGAGAAGCGGTCTGGTGGATTAAATTGGCGAAACCGCTGGGAGGGTTCACCACTGATAAGCCAAGCCCTCCCAATATATTTTTTCATTGCAGTAAGGACAGTAGAAGTTCGTTTTATGTATAAAAGAAACATTCGCGCTTTTGGGTCCTTTTATTTTATATGTGTAGATGGTGCGCTATTGCTTTATGATAACATTGTATACAACAATAAATTCTTAAAAGAATAGACACTTCGGCCAGTTAAATTTTTATTTTCTCAACGTTTCAACAAAAATCTTTTGTCTTCGTCAGGAGAAATAAAACTAAAGCATTTGGCAAGGCATTAAAAATTATTTATATTTTTGTTTCTCCTGACGAAGATTTTTGTTGAAACATTGAGAAAATAAAACTTTAACTTACTGAAGTGTCTATTTTTAGAAGAACTATGAATGCCGGCCAGACAACCTCTATCTCCAAGCCAACAATAGTTGTCTGTCCAGGATCATCCTGCCACTGATGCAGTCCTACTCAACAGCTGGAGACTTCACCATCGCCGGCAAGTTGAAGACAGCTCTGGTGGAGAATGCCATCTACTACGGCACCTACCTGCTGGTATTTGGGATCCTACTTATCTACGTAGCCCTCAAACCTGGCATTTCTCTGGATGGGTGAGTATAACTTGATATCATGGCAGTATGGTGTGTGTTTGAGTCACCTTTCTTTTCCGTGGAAGTATACAATAGCTGTGGCTTTATTTGTCACAGTAGTGATGACAAGGAGTCGTTCAATTAAGATAAACAGAATGTTTATTTATCAATAACACTGGTTATATATGCAGAAAAGGTCAAAATCATTTACAATACTAATTATCAACAAGGTACATGAAACAGCAGTGAGGCTAATTCAATTCAAGGTCAGATTAATTTATCTAATCAGTGATAATTTTTCTTATTTAAATAAATTATTCACAGAGACATTGCCCCCCCTTCTTAGGTGAACAGTGTCTCGCTGTACCAAGATACTTGAATAGGTCCGCTGGGATCATGGTATGGTTTCATCCTGAGTACATGGACTAGGTCTCTTTTCTGGCGCCTCCGGCCTGATGGTTCCACAGATTTGACTTTGTAGGTTACGCTGGTCACTTTGTATGGTCCGAAGTACTTTTTCATGAGTTTTTCTGAGTCCCACTTTTCGTACTGGTGTGAAGATTCACACAAGGTCATCAATGCTCTAAGTCTGCTGATTCGTGTTTGGAGTTGTATCCAACTTTGTTTATTTCTTGGGCCTTCAAAGTTTCCAATCATGCCAGCTGTCCATTGTCTTCAACTCTTGCTTCAATCTTCTGGCTGTATTCCTCTTGGAGATCTTCATTTGGATTTGGAAATAGAGTGTCTACGGTCATTTCAGCTTTCCATCCATTGACCAGTTAAAATGGGGTAAAACTTGTCGTGTCCTGTTTGGCCTTGTTGTAGGAAAAAGTTATGTAGGGAAGGATAACATCCCAGGCTCTTCGTTCAGCGTCCATTTACATTGCCAGCATGTTAGCCAATGTTTTGTGTTTCTGTTTTTCTGTAAAGCCATTCATCTGAGGATGATATGCTGTTGTAAACCTGTAATGTCGTACTCTTGGGTTTTAAGATCCATCTTGCTAGACTTCTTGTCGGGTCCTTCAGGCGAGATAACCAGCAAAGGGCGTGGTGATCAGTGACAATGACAAACTCACGACAAAAAAGGTATGGTCAAAATTTGTTGATGGCCAATATTGCGGCCAAGCATTCTCTTTCTATTGTTGAGTAATTCTTCTTAGCCTTAGAAAAGGTTCTTAAAGCATAACCAACTGGCCGCTCTTTCCCATCGTTGATCTGCATGAGGACAGCTCCTATTCCATAACCGCTGCCGTCAGTATGGAACTCGGTTGGCAGTTGTTCTTCGAAATAGGCCAAAACGGGTTCAGACATCAATGCTCTTTTCAAGGATTCAAAAGCATCCTGTTGGTCAGAGCTCCATGTGAATTTATTATCTTTTTTGAGGACTTTGTTCAGAGAAGCAGCTTTCTCTGCAAAGTTTTTGATAAATCTACAATAATAGGAACATATGCCAAAGATGCTTCTCACATCTGTTATAGATTTTGAGTTTGGAAACTTAGCGATAGCTTCAATTTTTTCTGGTGAAGCCTTTATCATCGACGAGGTGTCCAAAAACTCTGATTCATTTGGTTCCAAAAAGGCACTATTTTTGGGTTTGAGGCACTGCTCAGCTTTGTTAAGACATTGTAGTATGATTTCAAGCCGGTCTAAATGTTCGTCGAATGATTTGGAATACACCACAATGTCATCTAAATAGCCGAGGGCCATTGTCCATTTCAGACCTTTCAATATCTTGTTCATCATTCACTCAAATGTTACAGGAGAATTACACAGGCCAAAGGGCATTACTAGGAATTCGTACAGTCCCTCTGGTGTAATAAAGGCAGTTTTCTCCCTATATGTTTCCAGACTTTTATTTGCCAATATCTCGAATGGAGGTCCATCAATGAATAAAATTTGGCTCCTTTCAGACAGTCATGTATACCGTTGATTAAGGGGAGTGGGTAAATATCTTTTTTAGTAACTTTGTTTAATCATCTGTAATTGACACAAATGCCAGTTACTATCCTTCTTCTTTACTTGAATAACCGATGATGACCATGAGAATTCTGCCTGTATTGTGTCACTTTGAATAGATTTGATAATGGCTTTTTTAAAAGCTTCTATTAAACTTGCCTCCATGTCTGTCCATCCACAAATCTTGTAATCGATATTTAGTATACTCCTAGTGCATGTAGTAATCTCAATTTTTGTGCACTTATTAGAGCCTGATGACAATGAAAGTTGACAAATTTTCAGACTTCGCCGTTGTCACAATGGCCAGGAACAGACAAATTTTCAAGTTGCCTTTCAGTCTTATGTTACGCCTCTTTTTTTCCTTTTTAGTGCATTTAAATAAGAGCTTTTTTAGAAAATGTATTTTTATTTATTAATTATTTAGTTAGTTTTTAGTGTTATCTTTTCTATTTTTCTACATTTTGGAAACCATTTGCATATTTTCTATTTCAAATTTGATTAATGTAAAGATATTCCTTTCAGGGTTATTTTTAGCAGGATTTTACTATATAAATTACTTGAAACACTATATGTCTACACATGTGAAAAGCAGTTCGACTTTGTGCTTACAAATGTGCCAGACCCCCCTTTGGTGTTTGCACATTTTGCACACACGGTTTTGTACTCGCTGGTGGGGTTGGACTTTTGCAAGAATTGGGGGACATTGGAGCATATTTAAAATACTAGGCTTATAATGAACTTAAATTTGTAATTTAAAAAAATTTTTAACAACAAAATTTTGAGCATGTTTCAGTTCACAGATCACGATTTCAAATCAATAAATTTAGTGCTTTGTTTTCATTTACGTTCATTTTTGCTGTATGTTAGATAAATTTCACACTTTATACCTTTTATTAAATAGAATATCTTTGCAACCATTAAATTTGAAATAGAAAAATGCAAATGGCTTCCAAAATAAAGAAAACAAAAGTAAACAAAAGCATTCTAAAAAAAAAACTTGTTAAATTTTCTATTATAAGAGATAAAATGGAAGGCTATTAAAAATTGTTACAAAGAGGAAACAACTTCAACTTTTGAGGCGATCGTACGTGTTAGGACTAAAAAAAAGAAGTCCAAATAAATGGACCCGTGATGCAATAAAATTTATTTTTATGCCAAGAACTATCATGATTTTAAAGCCAGCAATAGCAATGGCTTGCATGACAGGCTCAAAATAAAATGAAATCTAGACTTAAGAAGAATATATGGAAATGGCATAAAATACATTTAACTTTATTTGAGAGAGGCAATGCTTGAAGAGGTTTCAAGCAACAAGGTGTTTTGAGATATTTTTTAAAGTGAACTTTGTATTATATGATATGATAAAGATGTTTAAAAATAATTTTAAAGATCATTTAGCATATAATTAATAATTATTTGCCCAGAATTTGTCTTGATTTTTATATTAGGCATAGGGATATATGTCTGCTAATGAAAAGAACCATCATCAAATGACTTCTTTTTATATTCAGCATTAATGTAAAGAAATGGGTCAATTTAGGGATTTAAAACAAAGTAGCACATTATTAAGAGGTAGTCTTTTCCTGTACTCATAGCTGCCCTTCAATTTATATAGTCTAAACATTTTGAAAAGTGAATAAATAGCCAAACTGTGGCTATAGTGAACCAAAGGCTTTGTTCCATTGGGGTTCACTATAGAGGGGTTTTACTGTAGTTTGTTCCAATATGAAGGTCATTTAAAATAGGCTGCTCTATGGCAGGTGGCCAATTAGGGAATAGACAGCTGTTACCTGTTGTTGTTGTTTTCCTATCCCCTTTTGTAAAGATAACACAAATTCCATGAGTTCAAGTTCCTCAAGCTGTTTTATGATAAGCAGCAGCCTCTCCCAAAGATCCTGTTTAGTGCATATAATGCAAGCCAAAATGTGGCTGTTACCTGTGGTTATAGCAAATAAGTTTCTTATTGGGATTGTATATATCCTACTACAAGTTAAAATCATGTTATACATATTTTGTTGCAAACCTAGCCAACCAGCTTAGCTGTGCAGGTACAAGCTGCAGGTTATATGTGTGACGGCCTCCAACACCTGGGGACTCTTCCTACTAGTCCTGCTACTGGGCTATGGACTGGTGGAGGTCCCTCGTTCTGTGTGGCTCCGTTCCCAGCGCGGACATAGTCTTTCCCACTGTTACTTCCGGGCCTCCAAGCTGTCCATGGAACGCAGCGAGGCAGAGGACCACCTAGATGATGTTATTGAGGTAGGTACCGACACTGTGTGTTGGGAAATAGTCTCCCATGTGTGAAACATTGCTCCACCCGAGTCTCACAGGTGGTCTCTTATTAGATATTCCGTCACGACAGGCCACGTTATAGTAGATTCCTTTCAGTAACAAATCATGTCAGAAATTCTATAAGTGCTCAATCTATATATTTTTAAATAAATATAATTTACATTACTTGTGTGTTCCACAAGCACCCTTAGGGGGTCGGTGGAAGAGTGGTCTAAACCGTTGGTTTTCAACCACTATGACCCGGGGTCAAATCTCGCATTAGGCACTTTTTTTGATTAAAAATAAAAAATACTCCAATGGCCCCCGATTCTTGCAAAAGTCCAAACCCTACCAGCGAGTGCAAGTAACCAAATGGAGCTCTGACATATTTGTAAGTTCAAAGTCGAACTGCTTTTCACATGTGGTGCACTTACAGTAAAAAGAAGTCTCCTATTTCTACCCACCATGATTATCATGGCCTGTACCACCTGTTCTAGGGATAAACAAAAACAAGCACCCTTTGGTATTTACTTACTTCCACTTGATGTGTGTTCAGGAGATCCTGCAAGTGTCTTCCACCATCACCGAGAACAATCCTCTCAGAAGCTATATGAACATCATCCTGGAGAAGGTAAGTCCCAGCAGCCTGCAGGACTCCCAGCTCACCCAGCCCATGGCAGTGCCCGGAGAAGCGGTGTGAAGACCATGCCAGGAGACAGAGGAGGACGGAGGAGCGCACATTAATCTCAGGCCCTCCCACTGAGAAAACTCTGGTCCGTCTCCATCGACAGATCATCAGAGCCCTGCAAGCTTACAACAGGACTCAGTGTCAGTGGCGCGCTCTGATGGACTCAACTCTAGCATGGGAGGATGTCACACGGAATGAGATGAGCCATGAGCGAACTTTCAAGCATCGCTTCACCCCCCAGAGGTCAAGCCTTCTGCGCTACATTTGTACTCCTACAATTGGTATGTTTGAGAATCCCTTGTCTTCTTCTTCTTCTTTCTTATCTCCACTCAATCATTAGAGTATCAAGTTGTGACCCTTGATGGTATTTGACAACCATCATGACTGGGTGAAGTAGAATGCGTCTGCCTTTGTCATTAAGACTGGGAGCACTACTCAGTGGCAGGCCGACTTAGCTCCAAAAGAAATGGCCGCCTCTGACATGAGGAACAGATGCCATGTGCAGCCGCTCCTAACATGGAATACAAACGCTGCTCATCCTGTATTCCTAGATTAGGAGCCCTTACAGGGTACTATCAGCCGGGCCAGCTGAACCCAGGTTTTTTAGCAAGCTTGATACTGCTTCCCCTCTTCCTTTTCCATCCTGGCTTGGGACCGGCAAAGGCGGAGTTAGAATCCCTTGTATTAGGTGTAAGGTGGCCGTTTTAAAAAAAAAAATCAATTTGTTCTACAAATGGGTTTAGAATGACAGCTTGTTTAAAGTCTTATTAAATTTTACCCCATATATATATATAAGATGAATAATAGGGTATATGACATTAACTCATCACATGCATGTGCAATAGAAAATTTCAAGAAAATTTAAAGCCAAAAGCATGTTGATGTAAACCATAAAATCAATCTATTCCCACTCAGCTAAAATTTTCAAAAAGGAGATCAAACATCAGATCCTTATATTCCAAAGAGAAAATTAACATAGTAGTAAAATAATATATAAATTTACTGCAGCTATCTGTTCTTCAGTCTCAAAAATCAATTTGCAATCTTTTTGCTTCTGATGAAATCTTGCACAGTTCTTTGTTTTCCACCTTTATTGGCTTGACATAATCTCTTTTGGGACAATCTTGAGACTCCTCTTTCTCTCCCTCCCTGACCCAGGGATGCTTACTTGTGTTGCAGCCCTGGTGGCTTGCTTGGTTCATTGCCACAGTGATCAGTCTGCTTGGTGCTATGGCCTAGTAGAAGACCATTCTCTAACAGCCAATTAGTGTAAGAATGTCAAGTCTTGAGACTCCTCCAGTTTCATTTTCTCACTTCTCTTTCAGTTTTGCTGCACCAGTAACTTTGTGTGCTTCTTCACTTTCATATATTTTGGATTGTCCGTGTATTTATTTAGAGGTCAGAGTGATTTCCATGATTCCCTCTATCACAATCATTCTAGCCTAGTTTACCTAGAGTTTGCACAAAATGCATCCAATAGATATTACAGAAAGAGATGTGCTGAAAATATTGGAGTGGCAGGGAAATTTTTCAGAACAGTGTGGAACTCCAGGTTAGTGAAAGTCAAGATATCACCCTATAGATAACAAGAATTGTATGTCTTCTTCTTTCTTATCTCCACTCCATCATATTAGGGTATCAAGCTTTTGGCTTGCATTAGATGTACTAAACAGGACCTTTGGGAGAGGCCGCTGCTCATCATAAAACAGCTCGAGGAGCATAAACTCATGGAATTCGTGTAATCTTTACACAAGGGGATAAGAAACAACAACAACAGGGTATCAAGCTTGTAAAGACTGGATGAAGCAGAATGCATCTGCCTTTGTCATTAAGACTGGGAGCTCTACTCAGTGGCAGGCCGACTTAGCTCCAAAAAAAAATGGCCGCCTCTGACATGAGGAACAGACGCCATGTGCAGTCGCTCCTAACATGGAGTACAAACACTGTTCATCCTGTATCCATGGATTAGGAGCCCTTACAGGGTACTATCAGCCGGGCCAGCTGAGTCCAGGTTTTTTAGTGAGCTTGTTACTGCTCCCCCTCCTCCTTTTTCATCCGGGCTTGGGACCGGCAAAGGCGGAGTTAGAGAGAATTGTGTGTAAATAAAGGTGTTGTGTGGCAGAATGGTACTGGAAGTGTATGTTCCGAGTGTGGCTCCTGCGAGGGCTGACTATAGTGCTGGCCATCTTCAGCATCGTGGTCGTGTGGTCAGAAATGACCTTCTTCACCAGCAGCCCTACCCTCTCCCTCTTTGCTGTTTTCTTCAACCTGGCCAAGGCCTCCCACCACTACCTTATTATTGAGGTACAGTAGCTCTTTGAATTTATATTAAGAAAGCTGAATCAGTGAAAGAAAAATTATTTTTCTCAAACACAAGGTAATAAGACCTGCACCAGTCGTACAATGTGGCCAATAATCACCAGGTCTAATAGAGGTCACTTTCATCAATTAGGTCGATGGAAGGATGGTCTAAACTGTTGATTTTCGACCACTATGACCCGGGTTTAATTCCTGCATTGGGCACTTTTTTTCTGATTAAAAATAAATGTTCCAATGGCCCCCGATTCTTACAAAAGTCCAACCCCACCAGCGAGTGCAAGTAACCATATTTGTAAGTGCAGTCGAACTGCTTTTCACATGTGTAGACATGTGGTGCACTTATAGTAAAAGCAGTCGCCTACTTCTACCCACCATGATTATCATGGCCTGTACCACATGTATTAGGAATAACCATAAAAAAAGGTCAATGGATTATTTGACTTCAGGCTGGACAAAAGATCCAGGTTAATCTGACTTGTTTAAGAAACTTGTCTTCTTTTATTTTATAGATTATAATATGACTTGTAGTTCACTTACTCCAAATTCCTACATGTACTGGAGGCCTCTGTACAATGTTAGAACTACTGATTGATTGGGTGTCAGTTTATCCATTTGGTGTAATGTTCTAGTGAAGTGGATCTTAGTTTAAAAAACAGGTTCAAAGATACAAGAAAATAAGACCTAATCCAAATAAATTAATAGTGTGTAACGTTTCGGTAACAACATTGTTACCAAAACAACGTCACACACTATTAATTAATTTGGATTAGGTCTTATTCTATTGAAACTATAATCTATAATCCAAATTTTGCTTTATCAGGTTCAAAGGTGAAAATGGCTGTTCTTAGAGAAGATAATTATTTTGCTGGCTAATTTGATAGCGATGTTTTTCTGAGAGCAGTATTTATTGATTAATGTTGGGATTTGTAAATTAGGAACTGTTTAGGATGGAAAACAAGTTTTAGGATATTTAGGGGGGAATTTTTTGTGAAACTATAAATTCTCTCAGAGAAAATAAACTAAATTAAATATTTATATATGGAAGTTCAATATATGACAGCCAGTTGTACTTTGTAAAGTTGACCTCCATATATATAGGTTGTGTACTTGAGCTCTGTTATGATTATAATATGTGTAATTTGGCTCCCTTATTTGCATTCTCTAAATATTCAATATTTTGACCCTAAATATGTCTTCTTCTTTCTTATCTCCACACTGGGTGAAGTAGAATGTGTCTGCCTTTGTCATTAAGACTGGGAGCACGACTCAGTGGCAGGCCGACTTAGCTCCAATAGGAAATGGCCACCTCTGACATGAGGAACAGATGCCATGTGCAGCTGCTCCTAACATGAAGTACAAACACTGCTCATCCTGTATCTCTGGATTAGGAGCTCTTAGAGGGTACTATCAGCCGGGCCAGTTGAGCCCAGGATTTTTACCGAGCTTGTTACTGATCCCCCTCCTCCTTCTTCATCTGGGCTTGGGACCGACAAAGGCGGAGTTTCCCTAAATATGTAACTTCATCAGCTCCATGTACATTGAGGTCCATAATCATTATACTCTATATGATACATGACATATGTTATAAGAAATTTGAACTAGTTTTGATGCTTATGATTCTTTTAAAAATGAATAAATTTTCTACTACCCTTACTGCAATGATAAAATAATGGGAGGGCCTGGTTCATCAGTGGTGGACTGGTGAAACAGCTGGGAGAGTTCATCACTGATGGCCCTCCCATTATTTTATCTTTGCAGTAAGGGCAGTAGAAAATTGATTTATTTTAAAAGAATCATACACATCAAAAATAGTTCAAAATCCTTATTACTCTGTGTGTAGTTGAGCTCCGCTAGGTGATCCTATTCTGTGTATTTAAATTCTATCGTGACTATGCTCTTGTTGTTGTTTCTTATCCCCTTGTGTAAAGATTACATCGTGACTATACTGTGTGTAAACACAAGGTAATAAGACCAAATACAAATAAATACATAGTGTGTGACGTTTCGGTAACAGCAGTTTTACCATCTTCAGACAAAAGTACTGAAATGTTCATGTAAGATGTTACCGAAATGTCACACACTATTTATTTATTTGGATTTGTTCTTATTTCCTTGTGTTCATAATATATTATCCAAATTGTGCCTTATCATTATACTGTGTGTAGTTGAGATTTATGTTAACCATACTTTCTATTAAGGCACGTCTCATGACCATGATCCTTGACTAAATATCCTAACATATGAGCCCAATGGTAATAAAAACCTATTTTGTGTGTGTAGTTGGGCTCCATCCTAACCATAGCGTACCTGTGCGTGTGTGCCTACTACACAGTGTTCAAGGTGCGAATTTTCAACTTCTACTACTTGGCCTCCCATCACCAGACTGATGAGTACAGCCTCATCTTCTGTGGCATGTGAGTCTCACATCATCTAGCCTGACTGCTGCTGTTGTGCTCACCTTGATGCTCTGCCAGGATGCTCTGCCGTCTCACCCCGCCACTCTGTCTCAATGTCCTCGGCCTCATCCACCTAGACAGCCATGTTACCAAAGATCCCAACATTGTGGAAACTTCTTACACTCAGGTGTGTAACTGGAAATAACTCCATTAAAAAAAAAAATGATTAACAAGAGATTTGGTCCATAGAAGCATAGGGCGCCTCTCCCGTCAAAATAAACGACAAAACCTGACGCCATCCATTGACCGTCGCCGCAACTAGCGGCCTCGGGTCGGTGACAAAGCCACAACACCAGCTTTGGCAAACTGAGAAGCGTCCACCTAGAGACCATGGTTTTGGGCTAATGGCCCTCGTCAGTCTAGGCGGACTTTATTCCATGAGATCCACATGGGATCTAATAGAATCTTCACAATCTACCAAAGAGGTGTTTTGCTGGCAAAGGTGGCTGGGCCAAATCTATGGCTAGAAAATAGATGAAAAATTTGCTGGGAGGAAATTGATCCATAGAAGCATGGGGCGCCTCTCCCATCAAAATAAACGTCAACTAGCGGCCTCGGGTCGGTGACAAAGCCACAACACCAGCTTTGGCGAACTGAGAAGCGTTTTGATGGGAGAGGCGCCCTATGCTTCTATAGATTAATTTCCTCCTGGAAAATTTTCCATCTATAAAGATATTTGGTAATAGAACCTCCACATGAGAGGACACTCCCACTAGAGGACACCTCTCTATAAAGAGCAGTTTCCATTTGCAAAATTACCATTTTTTACTATTTAGCATATCTCTAATAAGAGGACATCTCTTCCTAAAGGACACTTTGGTTCTGCAATCAGGTGTCCTTTACAGAGAGGTTCAACTGTACCTTAAACTTCAATTTATAAAAAAATATCCTAAATTTATTAAGGATATTATAGCTAGCACAATTCAATTAAAAAGATTAGTGTTAGAGAGAGGTATTAATTTCACCAAATTTAAATAGCATCAATCGTAAAATCCTGACCATTACAAAAATATTCTGATATAATCCACATTTGTTTCCCCAATTGATTACTGGAAACCCCCCACCCATGTATATAACATAGCTATGTGACAATAACAATAAAGAGGATGATCCAGCAGCAAGTGTTAACAGATTATGGGCCACATGGATGTGATCTCCTTCATCTCTGACGGCTTCAACATCTACTTCCCCATGGCCATCTGTCTGCTGTGTCTGGCCACCTACTTCAGGCTGGGCTCCCGGCTGCTGCACAGCGCTGGCTTCGAGCAGTTCCTGGGCACTGAGGACGACATCACTGCTGAGATGGTGGAGGAGGGCCAGCAGCTCATTGTCAGAGGTAAGATGGATTCTCTTACATGCTCAGTTGAAGCTAATCTCAATACAGTAGAACCTCCATGAGAGGACACTCGTGCTAGAGGACACCTCTCTACAAAGGACAGTTTTCATTGTCAAAATTACCATTTTTAATATGTAACAACTCTCTGGTAAGAGGACACCTCTCCCTAAAAGACACTTTGGCTCTGCAATTAGGTTTCCTTTACAGGGAGGTTCTACTGTATATTGCAAATATGATGTTGTTGTTGTTTATTATCCTCTTGTGCAAATATTACACAAATTCCATTAGTCCATGCTCCTTGAGCTTGCAAATATGATAAGGTACAATTTGGATTATAGATTAGAAACACAAGGTGTGTGTGTGTGATAAGAATAAATCCAATATTTAAAAATAATTTAGTACTTTTGTCTGATGATGGTAACAACGCTCTTACAGAAACCTGACATACTATTTATTTGGGTTTGGTCTTATTACTCTGTGATTATAATCTATAATTCAAATTGTACCTTATCATGAGAAATGTTCTTTTTAGTCTTTGTTAGCAATACTATAGCCCTCCCAATATATTTTTTCATTGCAGTAAGGACAGTAGAAGTTTGTATTGTCAATAAAAGAAACATCCGTGCTTTTAAAATCCTTTCATTTTATATAACTATAGTGTCTCTTACATTCAGTGTTCTAAACTGGGAAAACCTCAGGGTAAGGGAGACTGTAAGGATGCTGTTGTTGCAGAGAGGAATAGAAGACAGAGAATGGAGGACGGGGAGCAGCGACGCCGACGGTATCCTCCTTCTGGTGCCAGACGCAGGAACCCTGCCACTGGTGGGTTCCCTCACATTGGTGCAGCTCACAGTTCCAACAACATTTATATTGAGTTGGTGTAAATATGCCTACTGGTATTCCTTACAAATAATTGTTTTATAAATTCAATTGGGGGGATGGGATGGTCTAAACCATTGGTTTTTGACTGCTACGACCCGGGTTTGATTCCTGCATTGGGTACTTTTTTATGATTTAAAAAAAAATGCTCCAATGGCCCCCGATTCTTGCAAAAGTCCAACCTCACCAGTGAGTGCAATTAACCAAACAGAGCTCTGGCATATTTGTAAGTGCAAAGTCGAACTGCTTTTCACATGTGTAGACATGTGGTGCACTTACAGTAAAAGCAGTCGCCTACTTCTACCCGCAATTGCCTGTACCACGTGTACTAGGGATAAGCAAAAAAATAAATAAATAAATAAAAAATTCAATTGCCATCTATCGATAAAATTTGTGACAAATAAATTTACTGGCAATGTGTTTCTTTTTTAAATAGCATCCAATTACATCATCTCTACAGACCTTACTGCAATGATAAAAGTTACTAAATAAGAGGGCCCTCTCATTTAATATCTTTTATTATTGCAGTAAGGTCTGTAGAGATAATATTGGATGCTATTTTAAAAAGAAAAACATTGCCAAAAAATGTATCTGTTACAAATTTAAAATAATTGTTTTGTTTGTGGAGTGAAATTTTGTGCTTGAAAGTGTTTTGTTAAAAATCTACCACTATTTATGTGCACCAACTCAATAATTATACAGTAGTCTCCCATGTAAGACAGCCCAAAAAACATAGCAACCCCCGGTCTCTCGAGAAGGTGGTCTCTGATTGGAGACTCGGTAATGTTAGAATAAGTTATGATTGATTCTTTGCTGAAACATTCCTGCTAGCGTACAATTAAAGAATTATCAAAAATGAAAAGTAAAAAGTATAATTGAAAATGTGAAAATACCTTTGTTAAAAATAATATATTTATAAATAAATAAAAATACAAATTTACTCTTTTTTTAAAAATTGTACTGAGATCAGGTTGAAAAATTGAGACAAAAACATCTCCTGATGTTGCTACTGTTTTAATTTTTTAAATATAGTTTGGTGTTTCAACACACTTTTGACCTTGAAAACCCCTTTCTCGATTTTTCAGGAAAATTCACTGAAAACAATAAATTATTCTAGATGCCACCTTTAATTAGATATTTCAATTACAGTAGAACCTCCCTGTAAAGGACACCTAATTGCAGAGCCAAAGTGTCCTTTATAGAGAGGTGTCCTCTAGCATGAGTGTCCTCTCATGGAGGTGTACTGATAATTAAAAATGCCATTAAAAAGGAGATTTCTCATCCATTAAACACAAATAGTAAGAGAAAGGCCTCTCCTGATTGTGCAATATAAAGTTGTTGATGGCTAGCGCCAGAATAAAAATAAATATCAATTAATTGTTGATTTTTAAGTATTACAGAATTGGTCAAATATACTTTCTTGATTAATCAAGAATAGCTAACCATGTTTCAGGCTAGTCAGCATTTACTTCACAATGACCAAAAAGGCTGGTCTTTGAGGCTCCCTGAAAAATCAATTAGTATTTAAAGGCATGAGAGAAGGCCAAACTATATGGAAAATTATACAAAATTGAAATTGCACTGGGATCAGGTTGATGGTGTCTTGTCCACTCCATGGAAAGGGGAGTGCCATTGCCCCGTTAGTCAGCCACATTTCCCTGTTCACGGTTACCGTAGCGGCTCAGGGCTCACGACACCGTACTTCACCCAACAGGGCCGTCCCTTACTTGTGCTGTTTCTCCCACCCGCCACTTAGAGAGGGGTTGGACTTCTGGGCAGGGATCAGGTTGATAAATTAATAGAAAGACCACTCCCCTGATTGTGCAACTGAAAGTTGCTGATGGCTAGCACCATGTCAGATAAAATTAATTCATTGATTTTTTAAGAAACCTCAAAGACCCCTCAGCTGTATTGTTAAAAACAAATTGTTAGGCAAACTGACTTAGATGAAAACACAATACTTTGGCTGGTATAATTATGTATTATTTATTTGTATTTGGTGTATTTACCCTAGAACAGAAATTGGTATGCATATTGGAGAGAGAGGACTCAAATAAATAATCTTTATTTTGCTGATGACACCACACTCTGTTAGCAGAAATCATGAACACCTGAAGTAGATTATTGATAAAGCCAAAGAAGAAAGTAAACAATTTCAGATTAAAAATTAAAATTACCAGGACCAAAATTATGACTTCAGATGAAAATTATAAATAGGTTTGAAATTAAGAAGTTTAAACTATTTTTGACGTGTATGCTTATTTTAAGGTTTCAATTTTTCTTTAAGAAAATTTGATCACCTTATATTTTTAGGATTGATAAGATGGGAGGAAGTAGAATAACACTAGGCAGGAACAACGTAATGATCAAATTGGACAAGATCATGAAACATAAAGGCATTTTATTAAAGACAAAGAAGTGAATTATAGAGGCTTTGGTATTTCCTTAGTCGCTTATGGATGTGAAAGCCATGGAGAGAGACTCTAATAAAAAAAAACAACAACAAATATTTCAATTTTAAATGAAATTAATCCTGGTAGATCCCTAGAACCCCAAATACCCATACAAAGACTGACTTATGAAATAGTACAATTTTGATTATAGATTAGTACTACAAGATAATGAGACCGAATCCTTGGTCTTATTACCTTGTGGCTCAAAGATTGGCCTACTTCACACACATAATGAGAGAAATTTGATTAGAAAAGGTGTTGAGAAATTTGAAGAAAGAAGAGAGAAAGACTTCCAATAAGATGGCTAGAAGGGGTCAAGGAAGCTACCAGAAGGTCACTAGATAGATGGTCACCAACAGATAAAATTTGAGAATATATATTTTTTATTATCCCTAGTACATGTGGTACAGGCCATGATAATCATGGTGGGTAGAAGTTTGCGACTGCTTTTACTGTAAATGCACCACATATGAAAAGAAGTTTGACTTTTGCACTTGCAAATGTGCCAGAGCCCCATTTGTTTACTTGCACTCGCTGGTGGGGTTGGACTTTTTCAAGAATCCAGGGCCATTGGAGCATTATTATTATTATTATTTTTTAATTAGAAAATAGTTCTCAATGCAATATTCGATCCTGGGTCGTAGCGGTCGAAAACCAACTGTTTAGACCACCCTTCCACCGACCCCCTGGAGAATATATAGTCACCAAGAGTTGAACTCAACTTGATGGACATTAACAGCAAGAACAACCTGCTATTACCTTATGTTTCTAATGTATCCAAGTTGTTCACATTAGGTTTTCAATATGATATAATGAGTGGTGTTTGTTCCCCAGGTCTTCTTCACGGAGGAGAGGAGAATGCCAGAGTGGAGCTGCTCCAGGATGTGGAGCCTGTGGACTACACAGAGCTCCAGGGGGAGCCCTTTGTTGGAGGGGGAGACCACCGGGTGGTGTGGCAGTCTGGCCATCCCAGGCCGGGGCTCTTTGATGACGTATAGTTCCCTTGTTGTTGTTGTTGTTTAGTAGGGGCTCTTGTTTGCCTCTTTGGCTTACAATGTACATACTCTTGTGAACCTTTCTTCTTTTACAATTTTTGTTTTTGCTTTCTTCTTTATTTATATTTCATTGTTAAAATAACGTTTTGTTATTGTTGTTTTTTGTAATTTTGAGTTGTAGAAATGTGCCATTAAAACGAGAGTTTATTTTAATCATGTTTTGGACTTTTAAAGATACCGTTGATAAAGGCATTAGCTCCCTCCCTCTTGCAGCTGCCATTAAAATATTAGGCTTTTATTTGTGAGTCAGTAATGTGCAAGGACACCAATGTGCAGTAATTTATTGGAATTGTGAGATTGGCTCTTTCTTTATATCATTATAAACCTTTTATATAAAATACCCCCTTTTTTTTTCAGTGATTTTTAAGGATACTTTGAATTTAAAACTTCATGAAGAATGCTTATGGCTTTTGTATTAGTTACTACACCCTATTATTACAGTAAAACCTTTCTATAACAAATCCCAATGGGACTAATACTGGTTCACTATTTTTTTTTTTTGCTTATACCCTAGTACACGTGGTACAGGCCATGATAATCATGGTGGGTTGAAGTAGGCGACTGCTTTTACTGTAAGTGCACCACATGTCTACACATGTGAAAAGCAGTTCGACTTTGCACTTACAAATGTGCCAGAGCCCCGTTTGGTTACTTGCACTCGCTGGTGGGGTTGGACTTTTGCAAGAATCGGGGGCCATTGGAGCAATTTTTTTTTAATATAAAAAAATGTTCAATACGGGAATCGAACCCGGGACGTAGCGGTCGAAAACCAACGGTTTAGACCATCCTTCCACCGACCCCTACTGGTTCACTATAGCCATGGTTTGTTATAGCCAGAGTTCACTGTTTCCTCTGAGGAGAGTGACAGCAAGTTACTTCTTCTTCTTTCTTATCTCCACTCAATCATGTTAGGGTATCAAGCTTGTAGAGATTGACAACCATCATGACTGGGTGAAGTAAAATGCCTTTGTCATTAAGACTGGGAGCACTACTCAGTGGCAGGCCGACTTAGCTCCAAAAGAAATGGCCGCCTCTGACATGAGGAACAGACGCCATGTGCAGCCACTCCTAACATGGAGTACAAACGCTGCTCATTCTGTATCCCTGGATTAAGAGCCCTTACAGGGTACTATCAGCCGGGCCAGCTGAGCCCAGGTTTTTTAGTGAGCTTGTTACTGCTCCCCCTCCTCCTTTTTCATCCGGACTCGGGATCACCAAAGGCTGAGTTGCGAGTTACTGAAACGTCAGGAATTAAATAAATTATTGGTTGATGCAGCCATTTATTTTCCCAAATAGTTCACTGTATTATAAAGTTAAAAAAAAAAGTGAAGATAATAAAATTTTAAAAAATGTTTCAATGGCCCCCGATTCTTGCAAAAATTCAACCCCACCAATGAGTGAAAGTAACCAAGCAGGGCGCTGGCACATTAGTAACTGCAAAGTTGAACTATTTTCCACATGTATAGACATGTGGTGTACTTACAGTAAAAGCAGTCTCCTACTTCTACCCACCATGATTATCATGGCCTGTACCACGTGTATAAGGGATAAGCAAAAAAATGAAATAAAATTTTTAATTATTTCAAGTTCAATATAAGGGAAGGTTTGCTATTACCAGGTTCATTTTAGCAAGGTTTCACTGAATAGAGGGGAAGTCTTCATGAATATAAAAATTACATTTCCCTTCAAAAGTTAACTTGAAACGAAAGGAGAAGAATGCAGTTTCAATTAAATGATCAAGCTATAATTCAAATAACCAAGCAAGGTTTATAAATAGGTATTTTATAAAAATAAAATATATATTTCTTTAAATTATGTTATTTTAAATGATTAGCTACAATTTGGATTATAGATTATGAACACAAGATAATAAGACAAAATCCAAATAGTGTGTGACGTTTCAGTAGCAACCTTGTTACCATCTTCCGACAAAAGTACTGAATGGTTGATTGATAATTGATTCAGTACTTTTGTCTGATAATGGTAACAACGCTGTTACCGAAATGTCACACTATTTATTTATTTGGATTTGGTTTTATAACCTGTGTTCATAATTTGAAATATGCACAAATATTGGAAGTGTTTTCAAAGTAATTTTTTTAAATTCATTTCATCCCTAAAATATACAGTAAAACTCTGCTAAAAAAATCTGGGGTATAACAAACCTGAAATAATCCCCATTTTTATTTTATAATACAGCGAACTATGGCTATAATGAACCATATTTACCATACCAATATTACAAATTTAATCCATGAATTCAGTCTCCATGATCTCTTGTATGATTATACAATGGGATAATGATAAAGCACAATTTGGATTATAGCTACAAGAAAATAAGACTAAAAACCAATTAAATTAATAGCGTGTGATGTTTTGGTAACAGCATTGTTACCATCATCAGACAAAAGAATAAATATTTATTTATATATATACAGTTAAACCTGTCTATAGCCACCCCTCTAAATAGCGCCTTCCTCTCTATAGCACCCGATTTTAAATATGTAGTACAATGCAATTTACATTAAAGGTGACCCGTCTATAGCACCCTATTTTGGTGAGTCCCAAGAGGGGGCGCTATAGACAGGTTTAACTGTATATCTTCATTTATTCTTTTATCTGATAATGGTAACAACGCTGTTATCAAAATGTCACACACTATTAATTTATTTGGATATTGGTCTTATTTTCTTTCTTGTAACAATGGTATAATAAAAAATGGCTATAGTGAAATCTCGTTTCAGTTCCCATTGGGGTTTGCTATAGTAGAGGGGTTTTACTGTGTATTTAATAATAAATAATTATAACATTGAATGGTTAGAATCCTTTGATCAGAATCAACAACAAGTTTCCAAGGATAAATGTCTTCTTTTATTATCAACACTTCGAGCTTTCGGGTATAACAACTAATGCTGCACATGACTGGTACAGAGCAGGAGGGACAAGCACCGGTTCTGTCCTCCCAAGAGAACAACAGTCTTTGATTTCCAGACTTAAGTCTGGTCATCTACAGACAATGACTTTCCAGAATGGTTGCAAGGTTTTCCCACTATGTACTAAGTGAAATTCTCAACCTGCAACCCCAAAACACATTATTGACTGTATTAACTCATCCATTGATGAGCTCTACTCTTCCCCGGCAGACACCATCAAAATTCTCAAGCTTTACAAGCTTGATACCTTAGTGTGATTGAGTGGAGATAAGAAAGAAGAAGAAGAGGTATAACGACCCTTCTACAGGAATATCAAATATGAATTCATATTTATATTTGATATTCTGGTAGAATGGTTGTTATACCTGAAAGCTCGAAGTGTTGGTAATAAAATAAGACACTTTGGAGACTTGTTGATTCTGATAATTATAACATCTCTAGATAGCCATTTTAATTCAACACTCCAAGGAATCAGAGATTTCAGTTAACATGATTGTCAACATTTACTGCAGTTGGACTTCTTGTGACAATGTCGTCGCAAGTTTTAAATCTTTGAATTAATATTTTCACAGAAAATGTGCATTTGTAAATATATTTATTTTTATAATAGGAATTGATAACTATTGGACACCATTTTCAATTTAATTTATTTAGAATATGTCATGGTATATGTACTTTTGGTGAGGGACAAAATTATTATAATACCTATTTATATGAAAAATTACTATTTTATCTAAGTCATTTATTGCATTGGGAAGTGAATACATTTGAAAAATTGAGGTAAAAAGCTTTTTTTTTTTGTATGTTTTAATTGATGAAGATCTTTTATAATAATCCTTTATGGTTGTTTGCTTTTAGAGCTTAGGTCCTTATTCAGGATGCATTCTAGCTGATCAATCTTCAAAAGGCATGTATGTCTTTCCTCTTCTCCAACTTCCTTCATCTAGTAGATTGTTGCTCTTTAAAACCCTCCTATTTGCATATGTTGGTGATTTGCTGCCACTTAGGTTATCGAACCAATGCAGCTGTAAGATGCATAAATTATTCCCCCTCCCTGATTCTTGCAAAAGTCCAACCCCACCATCGGGTGTAAGTAAACAAATGGGGCTCTGGCACATTTGTAAGTGCAAAGTCAAAAAAACTTTTCACATGTGTAGACAGACATGTGGTGTACTTACAGTAAAAGCAGTTGCCTACTTCTACCCACTATGATTATCATGGCCTGTACCACATGTACTAGGAATAAGCAAAAAAAATAAAAATAAATAAATTATCTAAGAGAAAACCATAATTGCATTCGACATATAAGCAGTGCAGCTGGCCATGTTTGTATCACCACAATGGGACATTTTTGCTATTATCGTGCATATGCAAACTTTAGCCTACTACTACTGTCTGATATGTTATGGTGCGTATGTATTGACTTACACAACATTTCCACTGTAGTAGTTCATTCTCAGCAATAAAGTTGTATTTAGACACAGCCATTAACTAACAGATTATAATAACTATTAGATTGTTGGAAAATTTGCCGGGAGGAAATTAATCCATGGAAGCAATGGTCGCCTCTCCCGTCAAAATAGATGGCGTCAGATCCTGACGTTTATTTTGACGGGAGAGGCGACCATTGCTTCCATGGATTAATTTCCTCCCGGCAAATTTTCCATCTATGTTTTGCCAATAGATTTGGCCCAGCCACATTGCCAGCAAAACACCTCTTTGGTAGATTGTGAGGATTCCATTAGATCCCGTGTGGATCTCATGGAATAAAGTCCGCCCTAGACTGACGAGGGCCATTAGCCCGAAACCATGGTCTCTAGGTGGACGCTTATCGGTTTGCCAAAGTTGGTGTTGTGGCTTTGTCACCGACCCGATGCCGCTAGTTGCGGCGACGGTCAATAGATGGCGTCAGATCCTGACGTTTATTTTGACGGGAGAGGCGACCATTGCTTCCATGGTATTAGATTGTTGTTGTGTGAAATTTGATTTAAGAAATGGTTAATGGTTTCAAATTATTGTTATTCTCAAATTGAGAAGATGTACAGTTAAACCTGTCTATAGTGCCCCCTCTAAATAGCGCCTTCCTCTCTATAGCGCTCAATTTTAAATATGTAGTATGATGCGATTTACATTAAAAGTGACCTGCCTATAGCACCCCCTCTCTATAGCACCCTATTTTGGTGAGTCCCAAGAGGGGGCGCTATAGACAGGTTTAACTGTATATAAATTTGTAGAAATATAAACCATTATATTCTCTATGACCTTATCATGTGCAATGCCATAGGGCTAGAAGCAATAAAAAAACCTAAACTACATTTTTCACTTTGTTGATATTTTCCATGTGTTTTCTGTTTGAAGTAATGGAACATCATCAGAAATTGTTCCATAAAACAAGCTGGCTGGGCTAGAAGTTCAATTTGTTCCAAATTCAGAATATCTCTTTAAAGATTAAACACACTTTGTTACTACAAATGAAAACACCAAAAGGCGAATGTTTCTTTTCACAAATAAATCAAACTTCTACTGTCCTTACTGCGATGAAAAATATATTGGGAGGGCTTGACTCATCAGTGGTGAACCCTCACAGCAGTTTCGCCAATTTAATCTACCAGACCTCTTCTTTATAGCTCTAATACTGTATTGGATCATTCTGCTTTTATATGCAACTTTGTTAGGTGGAGTGCTGGAATTGGAGCTTCTGGTAACTAGAGTTAGAACAGGCCATCTCATGCTATTGAAGATAGAAAATAACAACAAAACCTACCCCACTTGTCCAACATGTAGCTTGGCACCTGCAGCTCCAGAACACATTTTGGTTTGCATTAGATTCATTAAACAGGCCCTTTGAGAGAGGCTGCTGCTTATCATAAAATTACTTGAGGAGACATGACCTCATGGAATTTTTGTAATCTTTACACAAGTTAATAAGAAACAATAACAGAGTTAAGATGGATAAGACTTTCATTCTCTTGTAGAAAGAATTGTTGCTAAATAACCATTTTCAACTCAATCGGTGTTTCTCTTTATCATCCTTAGCAGGACTTGAAACATTGGTATAATAACTAACATATAGGTAACCCAGGCTCCTGATACGTAATCACCATCTAACTGCATTGGTATAGAATGTTGATCTCTTCTTTGGATGCTTGATGACCATTATCTCATTTATTATATTTAAATATTTTCTCAATAAGTCTCCATGATAGGTAAAGAGAGCTGCTGTTGTTAGTTCACTATCCAGGGGGCACCGCATGACAGTCAGATTTTGCCCCCTTGGAATGTAGGGAAACCTCGAGACAGGGCCTGTATTCCAACCCTACCAAGATTGTTGTTGTTGTTGTTTCTTATCCCCTTGTGTAAAGATTACACGAATTCCATGAGTTCATGCTCCTCGAGCTGTTTTATGATGAGCAGCGGCCTCTCCCAAAGGTCCTGTTTAGTGCATCTAATGCAAGCCAAAATGTGTTCTGGAGCTGCAGGTACCAAACTACATTTTGGGCAAGTGGGATAAATTTTGTTATTATTTTCTATCTTCAATGGCTTGAGATGGCCCGTTCTAAATCTTGTTAGTGTTGTTTGATGCTGTCTATTTCTGATCTTCAGAGCTCCTCCTGGGTTCACTCCACTGTACCAACTGTGCTTAGGTGGGATCCTCCAGTTCTTGTTTATTTTTGTTTTGGCTATTGTTTCTATTTCTTTAAAAGTAAGTTTATTTTTCTGTGGCAAGGGTTCTTTTGTGCCTTTTTTCGCTAGCACATCAGCAGCTTCATTGCCTTCAATGCCAACGTGTGAGGGTATCCATTGAAGGTGAATTTTTGAGGTTTTTGAGAGTTTTTGGAGATAACCAATTATGTTCCTGCTTACTTTGTCTCTGAGTTCCCCTGTGTGACTCAAGTGTTGTATGGCACTTCTACTATCAGTAAGAATCCAGATATCTTGATAATTAGTATTTCTGATGGATTTTAAGGCTTCATAGATGGCTATAAGTTCTGATCTGAAGACTGAGCAAAAATCTGGGTTTCTTCTGTTCATTTTCTCAATGCCATTTGTGGTTTTGATGAGACAGCCACTGCCAGTGTGTCCTAGCTCGTCTCTGCTACCATCTGTATAGATAGTTATTGCATTTTTAGGAATGTTATTAATTATTTCTAATGATAATTGTTTTAAGTATTCTGGATTTTGGTATTGTTTGTAGGTGGGCTCATTTAAAGTGGCATTAAAAATAACATTTTGTAGTGGTTTGCATGGAGAATTTTTTTCTGCTAAATAATTTTTTCCACTTTATATTTTAAAAATTCATTTCTTTTGGCCAAGTGTAGAGGGCCTTCTTTTTTGAGTCTTAAATTGGATTCCCAATTAAGTATGTACTTGGAAGTTCTGTGTTTGTTTCCATAACTCTTGATTTTGTTTATATATTTTGGCAGATTGTAGCTTCTTCTATCCTTTAAGGGCATAATGTCTGCCTCGTAAAGTACAATATCATTAAGGCAGGTATTACGAAGACCTGTAATAATTCTAGCTGCACTTAGTTGTATCCTTTCCAGTGATTTTAGATTTGTTTCAGATGCTGTACCATAGATTTGATATCCATATTCCAGGATAGGTCTAATTAGAGATGTGTAAGTTAATTTTAGTGTGGTTGCATCGGCTCCCCACTCTCTTCCTGAAATATATTTCAGGATTTTTAGTCGGTCTCTTCCTTTTCTAATATCTTCTTCAATATGTTTACTGGAGTTAATTTCTGGATCCAGGGTGTAGCCAAGATATTTAGGATGTTTATTATATTGCAATTGTTGTTCTTTCAGAATAATTTTTGGTCTATTTTGTATAGTTTCTTATCGGTAGTAAAAAGACAGGTTTCAGATTTTTGGGGGTTAAATTCTAATTTATGTTTATTAGCAAATTTTTCTAGGTGGAAAAGAGTCTTGTTCAAATCCCTTTCAGCTTTTTTCCAGTTAGTATTGCTGCTCCATAGAATAATGTCATCAGCGAAAAGTCCAATATTGGTTTTATGTGAAATTTTTTCTTCTATGCCTGCAATAAATAGGGTGAAGAGAGTTGGGCTAAGGACTGATCCTTGTAATCCTTGGTACAATTTGAAGGTTTTAGATAGAGTTCCATTATATTTGACCCTGATGTATCTATTTTTAAGGAAATCATTTATCCAAGTGATAGCTTTTCCATCAATTTTGAAATGCTTGTATAATTTTGTAATTAACTTGTTTTTCCATACTTTATCAAAAGCTTGTGTAAGGTCTAAAAAAGCGGCTATGGTGTGGCTAGTTGGTTTTCTGTTTTGTGCATCTTTTACCTTTTGTGTGAAAAATAAGAGTTGGTCTATTGTCCCATGTCCTTTCCTAAATCCATATTGTTCTTTTGGTAAGAGATTTCTTGTGTCGAGGTGGTAGGTGAGTCGTCTGAGTATAATTTTTTCCATTAATTTGCAGCAAATACTTGTGAGGGAGATAGGTCGGTAGTTTTTTGGGTCATCAGCAGATTTGTCAAGTTTTTTAATAGGAATTATTGTTGCAGTTTTCCAGTCTTGAGGCAATTTTCCAGTTTTCCAGGAGTTATTGAAAATATCAAGAAGTTTTTCTTTGCCATTTTTGCCCAAGTATGATATCATTTGGCCATGGATTCCATCTGGCCCAGGAGTCTTGTTTAGGTCAGTGTTTTCTAATGCATAATCTAGCTCTTTCATATTGATTTTTTCATGGAAAATATTATGAGTGCTAGTGACGTTTTTACAGTCATGGATAATCTTTCGGGCCTTTTTTTCAACTTTCTTATCTTTTATTTCAAATTTGATTTTACTACTTATTTGATATGAATTACCTAAAAGATTAGCAGCATTTTTGTCATTAGTTGCTGGGGTACCATCTGTATTCTTAATCATATTTGTGTTTTCAATTTGTGGCTGGGCTCTGTCAATTTGTTTTGCCAAATGCCAAAGTTTTGTATTAGGGTTTCTTGGGTTCAGGTTTTCACAAGTTTGTTTCCATTTTTCCCTTTTCATATTTACGTATAATCTTTTTATTTTTGCATTCACAATGTTCAGTTCAGTTCTACAATTTGTTTGGTTTTGGGTGCACTTTTTTTGTAGTTCATTTCTTTTAGTTATAAGTGTTTGAATATCTTTTGCCTGGTGTGTATAATTTGGAATCCATTTCTTAATATTACCTCTTGGTATTGAAACTTTGGCTGCTTTAATAATGGTGTTTTTGAAAGATATCCAATTTTGTTCCAGATCTTTTATTCTAGTGGGTGCTTTTCTAAAGTCTTCATTGGTGTTTTGCTGGTAAAGATTCCATTTAGCCTTTTTGAAGTTCCAGAATTTTTCTTTAATTGAGCTGGTTTTGGTCTTGGTGCTAATTTCTATCAAAATAGGCAAATGATCACTTCCAA
The DNA here is from genome assembly GCA_030710605.1 of Cordylochernes scorpioides. NCBI lineage: Eukaryota > Metazoa > Arthropoda > Arachnida > Pseudoscorpiones > Chernetidae > Cordylochernes > Cordylochernes scorpioides. The sequence continues at coordinate 18,985,122 of CP092870.1, forward strand.
TACTTTTTAATATTTGCCATTTGCATTTGTGGAAAATGTCAGGACTGGAGAAACTTATACCAAGATTGTAAATTTGATCTATGAATATATTCTCCATGACCTTGTATAATTATACAATGGGATAATATTTTTTTTTTCTCTACTGTGCATATGCAGTGGGCTAATGCTCTTGTAATATTATAGGTATCATTCCTTCCCTGCCTTCATTTAAATAACCCATTAATGTGAAGTTAATAATTTCCACTCTCATGTTGTGTGAAGGATGTCATTACTTAAACCATTTGTTGAAGTTGGAAGAAAAATGTTGACCACAACATATGTTAAATCGGAGAGGTAATCAGTCAACATGTGTTCTCTAGTAGGTTGAAAATTGTCATTCATTAAGATGATCTCTCCCACTACAGCTAAGTGCAGTATTGACATGTGTGGACTTGTATATCAGTACAAAGATGCTTGCTTGAGGTAAACTGGAGTCTTCAACTACTTCAGGTTCTGGGTATTGGAATCTTAATGGAAATGTCTTGAAAGGTTTGGTATGCTTTACCAGCTAGAACCTGGACTTTTTTGAATTCGGTGTTTATCCTGCACAGATGTTTCCTGTCATTTAATAAAACCAGGCTATTCCAAAATGTTTAAATTGGCTTAATGTTATTAAACTAATGTCAATTATTATATATAGTTTATATCTACTGATGTGGTTCTACTGCCTCCATTATCTCTTGGTAATTCAGCTTCCTCTTCAGCTGTGGTTGATTCCATCAAAGCTAGCATCATTCATGCACCTTTCTAATTGTGTTGGCTTTACCAATCTTCTTCCTTCTACAAATATTTATTGTTTCTTTCTTACCGTAACCTTTTACTTAGGTAAAGATAACTTCATAATTCTCTCTATTTTCATCATTACCTGATGTCTAGTACTGTAAAAGAGCATATTTGAGTGTGAAAGGTGAACACACAGTTAATTCCGCTTTAAGTTCATGTTGTTAATATTACCATTAATGCTAAGTTCATTATTACAAGTAAAATAACCACTACCAGTCTCCTTGGCCCAAACTGCAAGCACCTGCTTTTGCTGAGGACTGGTTATCATTTTCTGAAGGTCCTGAGAAGTTCCAATAATAACTCACAGAACTCCTGTAGTTTTTGTCATTATTGCCCTTAATTATCTTACACTACTATCCCTCTTTTTTTTTTTCACCGGGTTATGATGCACCAAATCCTTAGTAAAAAGCTTTTCCCACACTATTGGCCCCTCTCTCTTACATAAAAGCAATTTCTAAATTTTAAAAGTAATATTAATTAACGTAAGTAATTAGATATTTTAGAAAGTTGTTAATATTTGATCTTTTAGCACCAATAAATGTTGAGGCAGAAAGAAAGGGGGGATCACAGAAAGACATTCTATGGAAGTGCTGGCTGAGCTTGGTCCATGCCCACAGTCTAGGGTTTGGTGGATACAAACAATATTCTGTTTGGGAAAATACTCCATTCCATGTGGTAATAATTATTGTTTGTGCTGGGGGGGGTGTAACTTCATGTGAAATATACAAGTCCAAAAACAGGACCTTTGGGAAATGCTGCTGCTTATCATAAAACAGCTCGAGGAGCATGAACTCATGGTATTTGTGTAATCTTACACAAGGGGATAAGAAACAACAAGTTCAAATAAGAAGCATAAAACCTAATTAGGTATGGAAATTCCTTAATCAGATATGATTGTTTGCATTTATAAAATACCCACAATCACACTCGTGGACAAAACTTAAGGAAGTGGAAAGTGATTTGCCAGTCATATTTTTTTTTAAGGAGACAGAGACAATTTTGTTCCTATATGACCATCTCGTGTATCTTCAATAAAAGTTACTGTGTATCAAATATCTTTCAGATTTATTGTCTTAATCCTGATATACATGCTAAAAGATACAATTTCCTTAAGTTTTGTCCATGAGTGTATTTCTGTATATTTGTTATATATACAATATTTTTTTTAGATAATAATAAGGTATATATTGGATTGAATAAAAGATTTATTTGTCAATATTTTGGTTGACTGAACAACAACCTTTATCAAGTAATGCCTTGATAAAGGTTGATGTACAGCCAACTGAAATATTGACAAATAAATATTTTATTCAATCCAATATATGCCTTTTTATTATCTAATGATTTAAATATGGTTTGCTCTATTTTCAGAACAATTGTGGTGTGTCTTGGCTCCCACACAATATGTTATATTTGTACACAAGAGTATATAAAATATAAGGAGAGAACTTGACTCTAGTAGTCAACATTTACTATTTTTCTGAGATTTTTCAAATCACAGCTTATCAAACTGATATCAATTCAACACCCCCTTGGAGTATTGAATTAAATAAATTTGTGTGTATCTGTATTTTTATTATTCTTAAAGAAGAAAAATCCTATTTTTTTAAAGTCATCAATTCTATAAAATAATTCCTTTGATCAATATTAAGTAAAATTAATCATTCCTCCAGGGAAAAGTATCTTTTCAAAACATTTTTATTATTCTCTAGCTTTCAGGCACGGACAACCTTTTGCAGGAGAAAACCTGGTATATACCCGGCATCTGGAGGCATGATTCATTTTACTCAAAGTCATTAATACTAACAATTATGTTGTGATATATTTTTTGTCATTTTTTTGCCCTTGAGTATTTTTATTTATGCATGAATACAAAGTTTAAAATGGTATATCTGCTTGACTGTATGCTGTATATTAGATATAATGACATAGTGTGTGTGTCCATTTACATGTAATTTGAAAATATTTTTGTCTTTTTTTTTTTCTTTTATAAATAACTTTCTACTTCCCCTTTTTCTGTAATGAAGAATATTGAGAGAACCTGGAAAAACTGATGGTAGGGACTGATGAGTCTTCCAGTATCTCATAGAAAGGGAAGAAGAAAGTTGATTTATAAAAGAAAAACTTGTGATAAAATAGCTTCAAATACTGTATATCTATATGCATGTGTAATTTGTAGACCCATTCACAGTTATAGATTGTAATCCATTCTCTTGCTTTCCTCTCTTTGTCTTAGCACTTCTTAGTGTCAAAGTAATTATATAAGTCATTGTGAATTCCCCTTAACAGTTTGAATAGCTTTAAAACAACATGTGTGATAAAGAAAATAATACAAATGATGAAATTTAAGAAGATAAAAAAGCTAATGTGTAAATAAAAGTACACACAGAATTTATGTTCTAATTTTACTTTCTAAACAGATGATAAATCACAATTTGGATTATAAACACAAGGTAATAAGACCAAATCCAAATATCTTCTTCTTATATGCTATCTTGTTTACACACTTGATAACAGTAACTATTTAAGACATGCTGTGGTATAATTTCTCATTCAGTACTTTTGTCTGGAGATGGTAACAACGCTGTTACCGAAACGTCACACACTATTTATTTATTTTGATTTGGTCTTATTACCTGGTGTTTCTAAGCAGATGTTCTGGCAGCCAAATTAAAATTGTAAAAATGAAGATTTTGATGAGACTAAAATGTCACATGCAGGGTTTTTAAAAGGAACTGGGTTTCTGATATTCAAGATTTACAGATGGTTGGGTTGGGATATTACTTTTAGACAAAGCATGGGCTTAACAGCACAAGAGGTAGCCAAATTTGGCCCATCTAGATGTCAGAAGTGTATTTGATTAGTTTATGGAGGACTTGAGGCTGAAACTTGCTCTGCAAAGAATTGTATGCTCTGCCATGTCTAACAGCTCTTGCTATTGAATTCTGTAGATTTACCAAAGAATCCTCTTTTCTTCTCCATTCAACAGCCTCAAGTGAATTTTTCTTGTACTGTACATTGAAATAAAAATAAAAAGTATACACAGACATTGATTGATTGTCTCAAAAAGATAAAATCATGATTTCCTTCACTTTGGAGAGTTGCAATTTATGTTTTCTATATGCGTAGACATGTGGTGCACTTGCAGTAGAAGCAGTTGCCAATTACCTCCCTTCATGATTATAATGGCCTGTACCACATGTACACTAGGGATAATATTTTTTAAAAATTAAATAATTTATTGTTTAAATTATAAAACTATTTTAGAGGTGTAATATTCTTTTTAAAATAAAACAATTTCTACTGTCCTTACTGCGATGGAAAAATTAAAGGGAGGGCCCTTAATAAAGGGAAATAAGATAGCAGTGATGTATAAAGAGTGAAAAAAAGGCTATAAATATATTTTTTCAATAAATTATTATTTTATTTATTATTTTACAAATATCTTGGTTACATGGGTATTTATTGAACACACACATTGTATTTAGCTGGTTTCTAATGTTCCCTAGAATTCCTCCTGATGTGTGTGTGAAACATTTATCTGATGGCTTGCCTTTAGAGAAACCAATAAATTTCACTTCCCAAAAGTCTTCTGTTTATTTGTTATTTTGTTCCAAAATCACTTTATTAGGTACCACTCAAAAAGAGCAATCTAGTTTATGATATTTACAACAATGAATAATATGTGATGTTTAACGCCGGATTCGATGGCTGTCGGAAATCGAGGGAAATATGCCGACTCATATTTTACCCACTTTTGTGTCACCCACTCATCCACCGACTATTTGTAATTTCATCTCTAAATGTGTGGTTGACAAATTTTTAGATATTTGGAACTAAAGCTGAACATTAATATATTTTTATTTTTTTGAAGGTTACAAATTTTTAAAAATATATTCTCATGGCCAAAACTTAGAGAAGTGGAAAGTGATGTCACTGGTTGTCTATTTTTTTTTCTTGAGGAAATAGAAGAAATTTTGTTCACACTTGGTTATCTTGTGTGTCTTCAATAAAGGTTACTGTAATATCTTTCAGAGTTATTGTCTGAATCCCGATATACATACTAAAAGGTACAACTACCTTAAGTTTGTCCATGAGTGTTACTATAACATGACAGTTACCATAAATAAGGACAGTTGGACCTATATTTTACAATATACAGTAAACCCTTCGTTTTAAAATGAGAAAGCAGGGGATATATATATAGCCAATATCTCCATATAATGGACCTAAAATAATCCCCTATTTCATTTTATAATATAATGTAATTTATATATAAAATATAATAATAAAAAATATATATATAATACAGTAGAACCTCCCTGTAAAGGACACCTAATGTAGATTTCTGCCACCAACCCAGTTACAGATCAGGAGATGCCTTTTCACCTATTATATTAATAAATTTCCTATTTATATTGTCAAGGCAGAGAACTCCCCCTTTGCCAGTCCCAAGCCCGGATGAAAAAGGAGGAGGGGGAGCAGTAACAAGCTCACTAAAAAACCTGGGCTCAGCTATCCCGGCTGATAGTTCCCTGTAAGGGCTTCTAATCCAGGGATACAGGATGAGCAGTGTTTGTACTCCATGTTAGGAGCGGCTACACATGGCGTCTGTTCCTCATGTCAGAGGTGGCCATTTCTTCTGAAGCTAAGTCGGCCTGCCACTGAGTAGTGCTCCTAGTCTTAATGACAAAGGCAGACGCATTCTACTTCACCCAGACATGATCTCAAACTTTACAAGCTTGATACCCTAATATGATTGAGTGGAGATAAGAAAGAAGGGCAGAGAAGACAAGTATTCCAAAAGTTTAAGTTGAAAATAATTTCTTAACAAAATCTATAGAATGAAAAATGCGATAATAATTTTAAAAGTGATAATCTACAAAAATGGTAAGGGGTAGTGACCTAGTCATATATTTTATTTAATGAACAATCAACAAAGTATATAAAATAATTATTCAGTGACACTATCTTTAGATTTTAAACATTTACACATTAAACTATATGTGAAAAAATAATTTTAAAAATAAAACAAGTCAGGTGTTGGTATTAAAATCAAAGAAGGCATATCTTGACCGCGAGCACATGTACCTTTTAGATGGCAGAGCGCCATCTAGTGGAAGAGAAAACAATTAAACTTTGATTTATCCTGTTCCCTGATATTTGGCCAACCATTTTCTTGATAAAATGAAGGCTGCACCACACTGATGAGGGCTAACAGCCCGAAATGCGTTTGTTGTTGCTTTTTCTTGATTTAGCAAGAAAATGAGTTGATCAAATATCAAGGAACAGGCTAAATCCATGTGAAATTGCTTTCTGTTTCACTATATGGCGCTCTTCCATCTAAAAAGCGCCTGTGCTCGTGGTCAGGATATGCCTTCTCTCGATTTTATTAACCTATATATATCTTTGGATTTTGTCTCTATAAGACATCGAATTCGATGAATATTGTTTGTCCATCAAATCTTTCAGTCTTCCCATTTTAGGAATCACTGAGAGCTAATTAAATACTCCTGTACATTGAGAGACAAGCTTCACTAGAATTATAGGAATGAAGATCTTGACTCTCAATAAATAACTAGAGGCTTATTTTTTTACAAGAATTCTCTGTGATCTCATACAAATATTGCACCTCATTGTCCTACCTAGGAGTGGTATTTCTTGGAGAGGTACATATGGATCCAGTGGGGTGTTAGGGGGGCAGACAGTGGCTGGGGGACATCCAATAAAGACAGGGTTATGGTTCGAGGGGAGACTTACTTTCCAAGTAGATCCACAACAAGATTGATGATCTTGGATACAACTTGGTGATGGAGTGGTTTCCCAACGTGGAGCCCAGTTGAAATGACTGCCAGGCGCCTTGTGAAAAGACATATGGAAGTCATTAAGATTTGATTTTTACGCTAATTTGTGTAGACAAATAGAAAAAACCCTACCCCCAAATTGAAGAATTTATGAACTTGTTTCAAAAGACAGATCGACAAACCGTGAGGGGTAAGTGTTGCCTGCCTTCGACAAGCTGCTACACGATAATTCTGTACTGGGACTGGGTCGAACCGTGAAGAATCTCTGCAACCCTTTTCAGTGCCTTTACGGCGTTGTTATATATCTTTTTCAGTTACAATGCGAAACAACTTTTTTTTTTTTGCTTATCCCTAGTACACGTGGTACAGGCCATGATAATCATGGTGAGTAGAAGTTGGCGACTGCTTTTACTGTAAGTGCACCACATGACCACACATGTGAAAAGCAGTTCGACTTTGCACTCACAAATGTACCAGAGCACCGTTTTATTACTTGCACTCGCTGGTGGGGTTGGACTTTCGCAAGAATCGGGGGCCATTGGAGCATTTTTTTTTTTAATAAGAAAAAAGTGCTCAATGCGGGGATCGAACCCGGGTCGTAGCGGTCAAAAACCAAAGGTTTAGACCATCCTTCCACCGACCCCCTACTGTCAGGAATAAAGCGGAGATCTGATGTAGAGCGTAAATGGAGCCAGAAACACAGGTCCAGAGAAGTCTTACATTAATGTCTACGATACGGACGTCAGGTGCCCCTCCAGCGCCGAAGTACTTAAACAGAGAAGCGCCCCACTTTCAAACCACCCCCTTTGCTCCGTCGTCTGGCCAGGTGCAGACAGAACAGTCGCCTAAACAACAGCCTTTGTCTAATGAGATTTCCGTCGACACGACGTTAACACCCCAGCCCGACAGCACCAGCAGGACGAAAAATTCCATTGAATATTCCATAAAACCTAAAAGGAAGAAGCCACTTAAGTAAGGGGAGATGTTAAACCAACATTCTCCAACGAAGGAACGACAGCTACAGGGTGATAAACAAGAACCATTCGGAGCTGGTCAACCACGATATCGACAGTGTGTGTCAGGAAATATATTCTTTCTGAAGCAAAGAGATTTAGGTTCCCATCGCAGGCATAATCGACAAGAGCACTACCCAAAGTTCTCCACGATACCGCAGCAACCACCTGCGACCATAAAGGTTGAAAAGAAGAAAAACAGAGCCACGAGTTGCAGCATCACAAGCGTGGACGCCACCTACCTGGGAAATCCACAGTGCCATGATAGGCCTGACCTAGACCCGCTGGACGAAGCCTCAGCATTAAGAGCAGAACAAACTTGTCATATCAGAAAGGTTTGCCTACGCGATAGATGGCACTGCTGGTTCAGATCACGTCTCTTTCGAGGAACCCCTCCTTGTCCGAGCTCTGAGCAGCCAACGCTACCTGTTGGAGGTCAAACTCTACAAGAAGCTTCACGGGGACCAGCGGGCCTTCTATGTAACAGAGTAGAATCAGAGCTGAAGTATCTTGCCATGAAAGTCACGAAACTGGCAATACCACGACATATCAGCTATGAGAGTACAGGTTGTTTAATAGATCAAGGAACCGTCAATGGTTAGAGCCAATAATATTCATGTTCCAGGACGAAGTGGATGGAAATAGGGAAGTAGAACAGCGATAAAGGACTGTCTGTCGGATCCTCATATAAACATGAAGAACGTGTGAAAGAGTGCGTGATTGAAAGCTGTTTATTTGAAGTGAGCGGTTACACCCAGGAACTGTTTCAAAGAAACGTTCGATTAGAGGCAAATAAAATAATTGCTCTAAACATGCTGTGGATTCGCGCCACCTCTCAATGCTGCTTACTTCCATATATTATTGGGAGTTCCTATCTTACCACCATTCATAGCGATAAAATATAGGTCAAATTATATTTTCCATCCGCAATAAAACAATTTTATCTCTACAAACCTTCACTTATGTAAAACCTGATCACATAGTGTACCTCGTTTATTAAGGTAGAACTCTATTTTTTAAATATAAATATACATATAATAAATTCAAATTAAACCTTTTATTTAAATATATTGCACGTTTAATTAAATTAGGATTTTAAAAGAATTTGTGTTTATAGTATTGGTGCTCTGATAATAAACAAGCTTGTATGACTGTAAAGTGTATTTGTGTATCAAGGGTTTTGTGAATTCTCAGCATGTAGGTGTTCATCTGCTAGGTATTTTGCTCACTAGGTATGATGAGGTAAATATTTATCAAGGTTGGGGGAAATCTGTTTGATAAATGATACTAATAAAGTAAAATTTTCCATTTATCAATATTTAATCATGAAATAAAATACATAAAAGGAAGATAATAAGGAGTTGTGAAATAATCTCTTTCTTGTTTTCTTTGTAATAAGAATCCATGTTGAACATTCAAATTAAATCTCCAAATTTAAATTTTACGCTGAACCAGAGCTAGATAATCTATCAAATTATTGCATCAAATTGTGAACGAGATAAATTTCTTCTTATATATATATATATATATATATATATATATATATATATCCTTATGTATAAAATATCAACTTTGGTTTCCTGGGCCACGCCGTCCAAACAATCACTTTCTAAAATAATTTTACCCTAGGTAGGATGTCTAGGAGCCTGGCCGGGCTTTTTAATCGGACTAGCTGAGTAGGCCTTTGGTAAGGGGCTGACTCGAGCGACCCCGATGTCACAGCTCTGTCAGAAGAGTGGTATAGGCCTCCTGGGGAACCCGCCACTATAAACAAAGGGTAACGCGCCAACGGCAGTACCTCCTGGGTGGTGTGGAAATTATGCCAAAATAAATAAATGAAAGAAAGAATAAAGTTAATACACGTATAGACAAATAAATAACTATAATTAAAATTGAAACAACTGAAAATATTAAACCAAACAACGCCTATATGTAGATGTAGTTTGGCTTTAAAATACCAAATCCGATCATTATGCTATCATGATATTTTTAGATTCCAGTCCGTTTAGGACCATTTCTCTATTTTTTTTTTGGTATGAAAACCCAATTACAAATAGTACCGATTGTCTATTTATCTACAAAGTTTCGAATTATTTCCGCTTTCTCTAAAGATAGATGTTTAAACATATTTTTTTATTGAAAATTATTTCGTTACAAAAGGTAGAAACATTGGAAAATTGGATATTAAGTCTATGAAGATGAATAATTGTAAAACATCTTGGATATTGTCATTTAGTCAAGATGTCCACAAACACGCATACACTGGTCACTCTCCGGATAATTAAATGATTTGAGCTGCTGAGATACAAATATTTCTACTGCCCGGCTGATAGACCTGACGTCTAGTCAATTGGAATCGACCATATCACCTAACCTCAATACATTCCTCTGTCTAAACTATCACAGGTGTTAACTTTCTGAATCAAAGCAGAACTGGACCTGCAAGTTGTCGTGACCAAAGCCAGGGCAACTATGGCTTTAAAAAAATTCATTAAACTTAAAAAATAAACAAACTTCATATTTCGTTTATGGAGAATACTCATCTTTTTTTTATATGCAATACTTTATTTTTAAATATTTCATATAGCTACATGTAAAACTTCACTGGAAGCCCAAATTTGTTTTGAGAGGCTCGCTTGTCGCCTGTCGTTCTTATTAATTTTCGTAGCAGTTGTAGAACTTTAATAAGACACGTAAAGAAAATCTTCTCAAAACTGATTTGTCATTCATAAATTTTTGCGGGTAACTATATAAAAATATTTTTGAAAGAAGACAGTTGATCCAAGAAAGATGAGCCTTTTTAATAACATATTCGCTCAAAGGGTGTTAGGAATATTTTGCAATACGCTTCAATACCCACACGTGTTGACGAATTTTTATATCTGAACGGTTCCCTAATTTTTTATTGCTCGATGTTAGCTTTTTATATATTTATATTTAAACTGTATATTGATAAAGAATAGGTATTTAGACATGGAAATGAATTTAATCTTTTTTTTCTATGTATGAATATCTGGATCTAATATAATATTGTTATTTTGTTAATTATTTGTTATATTAATTTTCACTTATTATATATAATTTGATAATTAAATGTTTTTTTTCAGCATATCCTAGCTAGCGCGCCAAAAAGATTCGACACCCCTGTAAAACAAATAAAGTTGAGTTAGGCGTAGTTTGTTTCTGGGACAATAAAAAGTTTGGATTTGCTAGTTGTTGTCATACCTTCAAAAATCATAAATTATTTTGGTCCCTTGAGCCGAATTTAGCAAAAGGATACCGTCAATATTGTTTGAATGATTTAAAAGAAAGAAGGTACGTAAATTTATATATATCTTTTGTATTACAAAATAGCAAATCTTTTAAAAGTAAAATTTGTAATTAAGTTATTTTAGCTAAAGTTTTGCGGTATAGAAGGACGAAATTCTTAAATTTTGAAGGTTTTAGAGTATAAATTAATATACAAATTAGAACATATTTTCCATTTTATGTTTTGCATATTTTTAAGATGAAGTGAGCTGTTAAGAAACAATCAGTTTTAAGGACTTCAATCACCAAAGTATGTAGAGAGATTGAAACTGAGCTTGAAAAGGAAAATCCTTCAAAGGAATTAATAGAAGTAAAACATAAGTTCCTTGAAGGCTATATAAGTGATATCAGAGTAGTATTTTGTCAAATTTGGGATTTCCTTATTTAAGATGAGGCTTCTCCAGAAAAGGATATGAAGGATGAACTCGAAACTGTAAAGAAATATGAAGAAAGGTGTATTGGAATAGAATTATAGGTAAAAATGTTACTTAATCCTTCAATAATTATTGAAGGATTAATTTTATAATATACTAGGCGAATGACCCGGCTTCGCCCGAGAAATCCCTTGGGTGCAATTTCCTTCATACTAAAAGTATATCAATAATAAATATTAGAAGTGCCATAGAATAGCAATACAGAAGTAACACATAAACTACAGGAAAAAAGTGTGTGTGATGGCAAAAATTTTATTATATTAGTGTTTAGGTATTAAAAAAAATTGTAAAAAAAAAATGCATCGGCCGGGAATCGAACCCGGGGCGCAGGCGTGGCAGGCGAGCATTCTACCACTGAGCCACCGATGCTTATGAAAAATGGCCATATTTAGGTATTCATTCCATTCCGGATTAGTCTGCGTAAAAAAAAGTTCTTCAAATGAAAAAGAAATAGCCAAAAATACTAATCAAAATGCCGCCGAAAATTTTGCTCAGGTTTATAAAAAGCGACATGCAAAATTTGGTACCAATTGGTTCAGTAGTTTTTGAGTTTATCGCGAAACAGACAGACAGACATAAATTGACTTTTATATCTCTTTCTCTTCTCTATATATATAAAAATGAATGTTTGTATGTTTGTCTGTCTGTATGTCCAGTATACAAATTCACAGTAGTTCATTAATTCAAACCAAAATTTCCATACATAGGTAAAAGAATACGGGGAAGACGATAGGCTATTTTAAAAAATATATAAATCAATTATTAAAACTATATTTTTAGTCAGAAAATGATGATGACGATATTGCTGTATCATGTTTGATTATCAGATACAAAATTATATCGGGAAAAATTCCAAAAAGCAGAGACCATGGGTGAAACCAGTTCATTATTTTGTATGCAGGAACAAAATTCTAACATAAAAACATTCATTCGAGCAGAAAACAAAAGCCAGATCATCTTTCTATGAAAATATCGCTTCTCAGACACAAAGTTTGGAGCGGGACGTTTCACAAGAGTGACATCCACGGCGCCAATTTATAATTGTAACGAATAGTATTTGAATAGGGTACATTTAATAGGGTAAAACCCGGGCGTTGCCCGGGTCATTCGGCTAGTATATAATATATATAATATGTATAATATATATAATTATATAATATATATAATATATTTATAATTAGAGCCGATGTGGCTCGGAGTATTTGTAACACCAACACTAATCCGGCAGCAAGAATCTATAAACTGACAAAATTGAAGCTCACAAAGTACGATTGGTAGTACTATGTGGTCGTATGGCTGAGATGGTGGTCTAATTTTGAAAAGATTCATAATGATTCTAGCTTATAAGAGGTGAATTAATTTCAATACTTGATTCAGTCCATTAAATCAAACACTATAGCAGGAAGATTGGTGACTAGTTAACTCCAGTGTTGGGCATTAAAAAATTATTTTTCAATTAAATTGAAGTGCAATTAACAATTAATTAATTGTTAATTAGAAAAGTGCAATTAACAATTAATTAATTCTTAATTGTATGAATACAATTAACAATTAATTAATTGTTAATTGTAAAAATACAATTAACAATTGATTAATTGTTAATTGTGAAAATTACAATTAACAATTAATAAATTGTTAATCTTTAATAAATCATTTTAATTAATATTTGCCCAACACTGCCCGAGATAAAAAGTGTTTTTATTAAATACAACACACCTTTACCATCGTCAGCTGCAGTTGAACGCCTTTTTTCTTTTGCGACAATGACAAATCTGCCAAAGAGTCACAAATTGTCGGACAGCATGTTCGAGAAGAGAGTGGTACTGAAATGCAGTGTTGGGCATTAAAAAATTATTTTTCAATTAAATTGAAGTGCAATTAACAATTAATTAATTGTTAATTAGAAAAGTGCAATTAACAATTAATTAATTGTTAATTGTATGAATACAATTAACAATTAATTAATTGTTAATTGTAAAAATACAATTAACAATTGATTAATTGTTAATTGTGAAAATTACAATTAACAATTAATCAATTGTTAATCTTTAATAAATCATTTTAATTAATATTTGCCCAACACTGGTTAACTCCTGGCAGCGGCAAATTATCCAAAGGTAAGCGCCGTTTTGAAAGATTGTTTTGGTGACAGGTTGATCCTGACAGAGGTCTATGTACGTCAGATTTTTTATTTGATTATTATCAATAGCCGAAAAGCTCAATTTCACCAGATTTAGGAATCACTGAGTGCTAATTAAATACTCTTGTACATTGAGAGACAAGCTTCACTAGAATTATAGGAATGAAGATCTTGATTCTCAATAAATAACTAGAGGCTTGTTTTTTTACAAGAACTCTCTGTGATCTCATACAAATATTGTACTTCATTGTCCTACCTAGGAGTGGTATTTTTTGAGAGGTATATATGGATCCAGTGGGGTGTCAGGGGAGCAGACAGTGGCAGGGAACATCTAATAATGACAGGGTTATGGTGTGAGGGGGACTTACTTTCCAAGCAGATCCGCAGCAAGATTGATGATCTTGGATACAACTTGGTGATGGAGTGGTTTCCCAACGTGAAGCCCAGTTGAAATGACTGCCGGGCGCCTTGTGAAGAGAAATGTGGAAGTCATAGATGTGGTGTTTAATATTGAAAAGTTTGACTCCTTAAGATTTGATTTTTTACCCTAAATTGTGGAGACAATAGAAAATAACTGACCCCTAAAATGAAGAATTTAAGAACTTGTTTCAAAAGACGGGAGGAACCGTGACGGAGTAAGTGTTGCCTGCCTCCGACAATAAGCTGCTACGCGATAATTCTGAACCGGGACTGAGTTGAACAGTGAGGAATCTCTGCATACCTTTTAACTGACTTCACGGTATTGTTAAGTATATTTTTCAGTTATACAATGCGAAACAACAACCTGACTGTTAGGGATAAAGCTGGAATCTGATTGCGCTCGGAAGAAGAGATAAATTGAATAGTCAATGTAGAATATAAATGGAGCCAGAAACACAGATTGGATCATGGTACGCTCCAGAGAAGTCTAACATTAATGTGTACAACACAGACGTCAGGTGCCACTCCAGCACTCACGTCCTCAAACAGAAAAGCGCCTCACTTTCGAACCATCACCTTCGCTTCGTCGTTTGGCCAGGTGCAGACAGAACAGTCGCTAAAAAAATTTCTTTGTCTAATGAGATTTTACGTCGACACGACGTTGACAGCCTGGCCCGACAACACCAGCAATACGGAAAATTCTATTAATCAGAATAAGCCGCTTTAGTAATAAGGAGATGTGAAGCCAACATTCTCCAACGAAGGAACGACATCTACAGGGTAATAGACAAGATACATTCTCAGCTGGTCAACCACGATATCGACAGTGTCAGGAGAGGTATTCTCTGTGAAGCAGAGATTTAGGTTCCCCATCGCCGCCATAATCGGCAAGAGCACTGTCCAAAGTTCTCCACGATACCGCAGCAACCACCTGTGGCCATAGATGTTGAAAAGAAGAAAAACAGAGCCACGGGTTGCAGCATCACAAGCGTGGGCGCCGCCTTCCTGCGAAATCCACAGTGCCATGATAGGCCTAGCGTAGACTCGCTGGACGAGTCTTTAGAATAAATTGAAAGCTGAACAAACTTGTCATATCAGAAAGGTTCGCCTACGCGATAGATGGCACTGCTGGTTCAGATTAAGCCTCTCTCGAGGAACCCCTCCTTGTCCGAGCTCTGCGCAGCCAACGCTACCCGTTGGAGGTCAAACTCTACAAGTAGCTTCACGGGGACCAGCGAGCCTTCTATGAAGCAGGGTAGTGATAGAGCTCAAGACATAGATCCTCTGCCTGGAGTAGCTTGCCACGAAAGTCACGAAAATAGCAATACCACGACATATCAGCTATGAGAGGGCAGGTTGTTCAATAGGTTAAAGGAACGCCAAAGGTAAGAGTCAATGATATTTATTATTTCAGGACGAAGTGGATGGAAATAGGGAAGTAGAACAGCGGTAAAGGACTGTCTGTCGGATCCTCATATAAACGCGAAGAACATCGTGTGAAAGAGTGCGTGTTTGAAAGCTATGTGTGCATTTGAATTGAGCGGTTACACCCTGGAACTGTTCCAAAGAAACGTTCGATTAGGGGCAAATAAAAGAATTGCTCTAAACATGCCGTAGACTCGCGCCACCTCTCAATGCTGCTTACTTCCATATATTATTGGGAGTTCCTATCTTGCCACCATTCATAGCGATCAAATATAGGTCAAATTATATTTTCCATCCGCAATAAAACAATTTTATCTCTACAAACCTTCACTTATGTAAAACTTGATTACATAGTGTCATCGTTTAATAATCTAGAACTCTATTTAAAAATATATATATACATTTACTGAATGCGAATTAAACTTTTTATTTTAATATATTGCACGTTTCATTAATTTCGGAATTTGAAAGAATTTGTGTTTATAGTATTGATGCTCTGATAATAAAAAAGCTTGAATGACTGTAAAGTGTATTTGTGTATCAAGGGTTTTGTGAATTCTCAGCATGTAGGTGTTCATCTGCTAGGTATTTTGCTCACTAGGTATGATGAGGTAAATATTTATCAAAGTTGGGGGAAATATTTTTGATAAATTAGACTTAAAAAGTAAAATTTCCCAGTTATCAATATTTAATCATGAAATAAAATGCAGAAAACGAAGATAATCAGGAGTGGTAAAATCAACTTGATCTTGTTTTTTTTTTTGTAATAAGAATCCATGTTGAACATTCAAATTAAATCTCCAAATTAATATTTCCTGCTGAACCAGAGCTAGATAATCTATAAAAAAATATCTAATCAGATTGCGAACGAGATAAATTTCTTCCTATATATATATCCTTATTTATAAAATATCAACTTGGTTTCCTGGGCCACGCCGTCGCAACAATCACTTTCTAAAATAATTTTACCCTAGGTAGGATGTCTAGGAGCCTGGCCGGGCTGTTTAATCGGATTAGTCGAGTAAGCCTTTGGTAAGGGGCTGACTCGAGCAACCCCGATGTCACGGCTCTGTCAGAAGAGTGGTATAGGCCTCCTGGGGAACCCGCCACTATAAACAAAGGGTAACGCGCCAACGGCAGTACCTCCTTGGGTGGTGTGGAAATTATGCCAAAAATAATAAAATAAAAGAAATAATAAAGTTAATACACGTATAGACAAATAAATAACTGAATTAAATTGTAACAACTGAAAAATATTAAACTAAACAACGCCTATATGTAGATGCAGTTTGGCTTTCAAATAACAAATCTGATCATTATACTATCATGACTTTTTTCGGATTCCAGTCCGTTTAGGACCATTTCTATATTTTTTTGGTATGAAACACCAATTACAAATGTACAACAATTGTCTGAATATCTACAAAGTTTCCAATATTTTCTGCTTTCTATAAAGATAGAAGTTTAAAATATATTTTTTATTGAAAATTATTTCGTTACAAATGGTATAAACATTAGAAAATTGGATATTAAGTCTAAGAAGACGAATGATTGTAAAAAATCTTGTGTATTGTCATTTAGTAAAGATGTCCACAGACACGCATACACTGGTCACTCTCCGATAATTAAATGATTTGAGCTGCTGATATACAAATATTTCTACTGCACAGCTGATAGAGCTGACATCTAGTCAATTGGAATCGACCATATCACCTAACCTCAATACATTCCTCTGTCTAACCTATCACAGGTATTAACTTTCTGAATCAAAGCAGAACTGGGCCTGCAAGTTGTCGTGACCAAAGCCAAGGAAATTGTGGCTTTAAAAATATTCATTATACTTAAAAATAAACAAACCTCATATTTCGTTTATGGAAAATACTCATCTTTTATATGCAATACTTTATTTTTAAATATTTCATATAGCTTCATGTAAAACTTCACTGGGAGCCCAAATTTGTTTTGAGAGGCTCGCTTGTCGCCTGTCGTTCTTATTAATTTTCGTAGCAGTTGTAGAACTGTAATAAGACTCGTAAAGAAAATCTTCTCAAAACTGATTTGTCATTCATAAATATTTGCTCGTAACAATATAAAAATATTTTTGAAAGAAGACATTTGATCCTAGAAAGATGAGCATTTTTAATAATATATTCGTTCAAAGGGTGTCAGGAATATTTTTCAATACGCTTCAATACACACACGTGTTGAAGTATTTTTATATCTGAACGGTTCCCTATATATATATAATATATATTATATATATATAATTTTTTATTGCTCGATGTTAGTTTTTTATATATTTATATATAAACTGTATATTGATAAAGTATAGGTATTTAGACTTGGAAATGAATTTAATATTTTCTTTCTATGTATGAATATCCGGATCTAATATATAATTGTTTATTTGTTAATTATTTGTTATATTAATTTTCACTTATTATATATAATTCGATAATTAAATATTTTTCAGCACTACTCTAGCTAGCGCGCCAAAAAGATTCAGCGCCCATGTAAAACAAATAAAGTTGTAAGAGTTAGGCGTTGTTTGTTTCCGGCAACAATAAAAAGTTTGGATTTGCTAGTTGTTGTCATACCTTCAAAAAATCATAAATTATTTTGGTCCCTCGAGCCGAATTTAGTAAAAGGATACAGTTAATATTGTTTGGATGATTTAAAAGAAAGAAGGTACGTAAATTTATAAATATATATGTGGTAACGGAGGGTCAAACCTGTAGTAACCGAGAGGGAGAGTCAGGGCGTGGAGAGTTTTCCAGTACCTCTCTACACCTTGTAGGACCTTTAACAGTTCTCACAGAGTACAGGCAGTCGTGGTCGAGGCAGAGTGGAAAGCTTGGGAATGTCCACACACAAAAAAAAAAAAAAACGACGAGACACAGTCGTAGTAGGAAAGTTCCATGAACAGATAAAAGCCGAGCTAAGAGCAAGATGGAGTTAGAAGTTCTTACTGTTTTACATAGCGATGAGGTGGACCTGGCTGCAACCAACAAGGGCTGGCGCCGACGGTGAAGTGACTGTGACTGTGTTGCTAAGCCGGGGGAGGCTTTTTATATAACTCCTCCGACAAAGAAATATTGCATTACAGTACATGTGATCGTCTGTCGAAACTGGACTCTGGCGCCGTTCTGACGGCTTACAATCTATCTTTAGAAGTTGTTTTGTGATTTACATCTATCTCGAATTTAGACGTGTTTGACTTCTCAATCTTGCTTTAACTCAGCTCTTAATCTATTACATAGTTTTATTTATTCATCCTCAGTTTGTACAAAGTACATTACATATGGTGATGCAATGACACATGTCAATCATGCATATAACCATTTATAGATGTGTTTCTATATACAACATGACAATCTTGTTATAAGTATTATACAATATAGGGTTGTTGGTTTAAATGACCATATATATTGTATTACAAAATAGCAAATCTCTTAGAAGTAAAATTTGTAATTTGGTTATTAGAGCTAAGGTTTTGCGGTATAGAAGTTCGAAATTACTAAATTTTGAACATTTTAGAGTATAAATTAATATACAAATTAGAACATATTTTCCATTTATTGTTTTGCATATTTTTAAGATGAAGCGAGCTGTTAAGAAACGATCAGTTTTAAGGACTTCAATCACCAAAGTATGTCTAGAGATCGAAGCTGATCTCGAAAATGAAAATCCTTCAAAGGAATTAATAGAAGTAAAATATAAGATCCTTGAAGGCTATTTTACTCGTAAGTGATATCAGAGTAGTAGTTTGTCAAATTTGGGATTTCCTTATTTAAGATGAGGCTTCTCCAGAAAAGGATATGAAGGATAAACTCAAAACTGTAAAGAAATATGAAGAAAGGTGTATTCTAATAGAATTAGCGTTACAAAAGTTACTTCATCCTTCTATAATTAGAGCCGACGTGGCTCGGAGTATTTGTAACACCAACACTAATCAGGTAGCTAGAATCTATAAACTGACAAAATTGAAGCTCACAAAGTTGATTTGTCGTATGGCTGAGCTGGTGGTCTAATTTTGAAAAGATTCATAATGATTCTAGCTTATAAGAGGTGAACAAATTTCAATACTTGATTCAGTCCATGAAATCAAACACTATAGCAGGAAGATTGGTGACTAGTTAACTCCTGACAGCGGCAAATTATCCAAAGGTAATCGCCGTTTTGAAAGATTGTTTTGGTGACAGGGTGATCTTGACAGAGGTCTATGTACGTCAGATATTTTATTTGATTATTATCAATAGCCGAAAAGCTTAATTTCACCAGATTTAGGAATCACTGAGTGCTAATTAAATACTCTTGTACATTGAGTGACAAGCTTCACTAGAATTATAGGAATGAATATCTTGACTCCCAATAAATAACTAGAGGCTTGTTTTTTTACAATAACTCTCTGTGATCTCATACAAATATTGCACCTCATTGTCCTACCTAGGAGTGGAATTTCTTGGAGAGGTATATATGGATCCAGTTGGGTGTTAGGGGAGCAGACAGTGGCAGGGAGACATCTAATAATGACAGGGTTATGGTGCGAGGGGGTCTTCCTTTCCAAGTAGATCCGCAGCAAGATTAATGATCTTGGATACAACTTGGTGATGGAGTGGTTATCCCAACGTGGAGCCCAGTTGAAATGACTGCCGGGCACCTTGTGAAGAGACATGTGGAAGTTATAGATGTGGTGTTAACTATTGAGAAGTTTTACTCTTCAAGATTTGATTTTTTACGCTAACTTGTGGAGACAAATAGAAAAAAAAATAACTGACCACTAAAATGAAGAGTTTAAGAACTTGTTTCAAAAGACGGATCGACGAACCGTTGTGTTAATTTGGGTTGAATTAAAAAGATAAACCCTTTTTATATCATTATTTTATTTAAGATCCAATTCAAAAACAGGAAAGAACAAAAATATATTATAAACTTCTTGTTTACAATTTACGAGTTAGAAGAACAAAAATACAGAGTTGTCAAATCATTTTTGGTCATTTATATATATACTAGACAAATGACTCGGGCAACGCCCGGGTTTACCCGATTAAATGTTTTATTCAAACACTATTTATTTATTATCTATTATATTTAATGAATTACATATTTTATTCTTATAAAGATTATCGATTAAAGGTACTTATATATATTTAAAGGTTCTCATAAAGGTTACCGATTTAATATTTTATTTTATTTTATTTAAAGAAACATTTTCATTTAAGTATTGTTATTTATTTTAAAAGATTAAGTAATTGTGCAAAACGATAATTGCCTTAAAAAGAAATTGCCTTAAAAAAAGAAACATTCGCGGTGATTTTGTCTTGCATTCGTTTATACAATTATTATATATATTGGCATCATATATTAACTTTATGAACGGAAAAATATGTCCAGGGTAGCCTAGTGGTCATGGCATCTGCCAGGTAAGCGGAAGGTCGTGGGTTCGATTCCCATCCCTTGACACTTTTTTTATTTTATCCATTCTGACCAAAATCTATCCGTGAACTTCACACAGTGAACTTCACACAGACAGAATAAGGCAATTATATAAGTAGATATTCACAATTGCCCCCAGTAAATGACACTAAAATGATGATCGATTATCAAATTATATACATATTGCAAAACAGTTTCAATAGCCTCCGAGAGAAGGCGGGACAAGTCCAGGGAATGTTACAGCTAATTAAATCAACCGCCATTTTATTTGTTTACTAAATTAAATATAAGAAATATATAACATTACATATTCATATTAGTCCCTTTGAATTATAAAAACAATATGGCAATATTATCACACAAATTGTACTGTTTAAATATATATATAGACTTTAAACATTTCTAAGCTAAAAATCTATTTCAAAGTCCAGTCAAAATCAAAATCCCAGGCATTCTAGAGCATTAGACAACTTATTTTTAGTTAAAGCTTTAGTTAAAAATTCAGAAAGATTACTTTCAGACTGTATATATTCCAAAATGAAATTATTTGAAATAATTTGTTCATGTAAGTAAGAAATAGCTATGATCATATGTGATGAATTGGCAGATATATTAAAATTTGTACAAAGTTTTATAGCTGAAATATTGTCACAGTATATTTTAGTGGGTTGATAGCCATTTTCTAATTGAAATAGTTCCTCAATGATGTATTGTAAATGGATTGACTTCTTATAGTAACTTAACAATGCTTGTAATTCACTATCACAAGTAGAAAGTGAAGGTTGTGCTTGAAATTTAGAGTTCCACAAGATATCAAATTGTCTCCAACAGTAAACGAATATCCAGTAACTGATTTCTTTTTGTATTTACCATCTCTCCAGCTAGCTTCGGAGTAACCTGTAAGTTGGGTATTAACTTTATTGTAACATAAGGCAAAGTTAATAGTTTTTTTCAAGTATACAAAAATTCCTTTTAATGCATTAAAATGAATTTCTCTAGAATCCTGTGAATATTTTGAAAGCTGTGTCAGAGGAAAAGATAGGTCAGGTCTTGTCTTTACACTTAGAAACAGCAAATTTCCTAGGATTTCTTGGTATTTTTTTGGATCACATTTCTTGGAGTTTTCATATTGTGAAAAATCAATATTTAAATCTAAAGGTGTTGATTTAGTTTTGCAGTTTTTCATTTCAAATTTTATTAAGATATTTCCAATATAAGCTTTCTGGTTAATGAATATTTTGCCATTTCTTTGTATATTTCCATTCCTAGCAAATTGGTATTTTTAGAATTTTCCTTGAGTTTGAATTTATTTTCTATTTTTGATATGGCTTGATTTAGTATATTTGAATCTGAATATATGGCTAGAATATCATCCATATATATTCCCAGAATTATCTTAGAATTGTTCTTCTCATATATAAATACACATTTATCTGAGGTTAGATTTTTAAAACCTTCATCTAAAAGATGACTTTTGAGGGTGTCATAAAATACTTTGGCTGATTGATGAAGACCATATATTGCCTTTTTGAGCTTGCAAACCAGGTTTTTATCACCCATTTCAAAACCTTCAGGTTGTAACATATATTGTTTTTCTTGGAGGTCACCATACAAATATGCTGATTCAATATCATAATTTTTAAAATCATAATTTTGCATTGCAGCATAACAAAGTAATATTCTGAGTGTATCAGAACTTATAATTGGTGAAAATGTTTGATAGTAATAAATTCCATATTTTTGAGAATATAACCAGCTGTAACCAATCTGGCTTTGTATCTTTTTCTTATTATGGGGTCATTTTTAATAGTAAAAATCCATGTTTGGTTTTATTCCTTCAGGAAGTAGTTTAATGTCCCATACATGGTGTTCTAATAAAGAATTTATTTATTTTTTCATGGCTTCTGTCCATTTACTTGCTTGTAGGCATTCAATTGCTTCTTTATAAGTTTTTGGTATATGATTTTGATACTGAGTCATTAATAGAGTATCGTTTGGGGCTTGAATAATTGAATTTTCTTCACATTCTTCTTCACTCAAACCTGGTTCATAATAGAAGCCTGGTCTATGTGTGTGTCTAAAGTTGTATCTTGTATTTGATGCTGGATTCTGAATTTCAACAGAGGATTCTTCATCTCCTGATGATGAATTTGTTTCTTCTTCTGCAGGTCCATCTATCTTGATGATTGAGTAATCTATGCTGTCTTGTTCATTAGAAGTTAATAGTTCTGCACCTCTTTGATTTTCAAAAAGGCAACATCTCTTGTTTCTGTAATGGTAAAATTTTCTGGGTCGCAAATTCTATATGCTTTTCTGCATGAAGAATATCCCACAAAAATGCCTGTTTTAGTAATTTTTTCAAATTTAAATATTTTATGTTTAGGTGTCCAGAATTCTACTTTGCAACCAAAAACCTTTAAGTGAGAGACTGTAGGTTTTCTTCCAGTGAACATTTCTTCTGGAGTCTTGTTAGTATTATGGTAAGAAGGAGTTCTGTTTTTAAGGTATGTATAGGTATTCATAGCTTCAGCCCAAAATTTTATTGGTAATCCAGATTCTATTAATAGGGCTCTTGTTCCTTCTATTAGGCTTCTGTTAGCTCTTTAACATCTTCCATTTTGAGCAGGGGAAAAAAAGGTAGTTCTTTGATGTTCTATTCCTTTCCTTTTCAGATAGGATTCCAATTCTTGGTTGTTGAATTCAGTACCATTATCACTCCTGAATTTTTTAATCCTTTTATTGGTGGTGTTCTCTATATATTCTATAAATTCTTTAACTATTTCTTGAGTTTCTGATTTTGCTTTTAAGAATCTAGTGAATAATTTCCTTGAATAGTCATATACTATAGTAAGAATAAATCTTGCTTTACACCAATAAATTCTTTTTTTTTATGGGCCCAATCAAATCAATATGCAAAAGTTCTAATGATTGTGAGGTTTGAATATTTTCAATTCTTTTAAAAGGTTTTCTTGAGTATTTAGATTTAATACATGTAATGCAATCATTTAAGTCTCCTTCAGATATGCAATCAAATTTGTATACTAAGTTTTTGTTTTTCATTATAGTCATGTAATTTTCATTAGGGTGGCCCAATCTTTTATGCCAAATATCCCAATTAACTTTGAAGACTTTATCTTCTTCATCCCTTGAACCAGAGGAGTTTATTATATAAAAATCATCAATTTTTGGAGCTTCCAATATGACTTGATCCTTGAAATCTATTATAGTACATTTGTCTTTGCTAAAAATTATTCTTTGGTAGTCTTGTACTAATTTTCCTACAGACAACAAATTTCCTTTGATTTGTGGAACAAATAGTACATCTTTAAGGATAAGTAAATTTTCTTCTTTTGTTTTGATTTTTTCACATTTCCTTTAGCTTTGGATTCAATTTGAGTGTCATCAGCAAGGATTATTTTCCTTTCCTTATTTTCTGAATTTTTTAAAAGTTCAAAACAGGATGTCATATGGCTTGTAGCACCACTATCAATTATCTATTCCTGTTCACTCTTTTCTTGATTTTTGGCTATCAGACAATTTTCTGCCTTTTCATTATGTGAATTTCCAGTTTGTTTCTGCTGATTTCCAAATTTAGGTTTATAGCCACTTGTGCTGTGTTTGTTAATATCTTCTCTTCTATTATTATTGCCTTTATTGCAAACCATGCTTTTATCACCCATTTCAAAACCTTCAGGTTGTAACATATATTGTTTTTCTTGGAAGTCACCATACAAATATGCTGTTTCAATATCATAATTTTTAAAATCATAATTTTGCATTGCAGCATAACAGAGTAATATTCTGAGTGTATCAGAACTTATAACTGGTGAAAATGTTTGATAGTAATCAAACATTGCGTTTGTGCCCTCTTTTTTTTACAGATATAACACTCAGGTTTATATTTAAATTTATTTTTTGGAGAAAATTTATTTGATTCACTTTGTGATGCTTTATATGCAGATGAGGATGAAAAATCTTTCTCATGGTACCTTTCTTGATACAGGGAAAACTGTGATTTAATATCTGAAAGTGTAGGATTATTCATAGTATTTATTTGCATGGAAATAATATTGTATTTTTGTGGCAGGCCTTTAATTACCGAATAGATAAATTCTTCATCATCTATGGTGGCTCCCATAATTCTGGCATTTTCTAATAATATTTCTGATCTATGAAGGTAGTCTTTCCAACTTTCTTCAGGATACATCCGAAGGCGAGAAACATTATTCTGTACCTCAATACTTTTCTTTTTAATGTCTCCTTCATATCTTTTGGTTAAGGATGCCCATATTTGTTTTGATATTTTGCATGTGAGAATTAATGAAACCTGAGAATCTGTAATGGCACAAGTTATAATACCTTTTGCTTGTGAGTCTTTTAATTTCCATTTTTGTCTCTCTGATTCTTCTCCTGGAGGATCTTCAATCAAAAAAATTGATCAAATCTTTGCTTTCCAAAATCGATTCAACCCTATATTTCCAACTTGGAAAATTATCACCATCAAATTTTGCAATTGGTATTTCGTTCATTTTATTTTCCAACAATTTTTAGTTTATATTGAATATTAAAAAGGACAAAACAATATTTTGTTGAAGATTTTCTCTAGACAACAAAATTTATTTTGCTTTACGCATAAATACCAATTAGGCTTAAGTCGTTTGCTATTATTTCCTTTTATTACAATATTCAATAAACCACGGACTCTGCTGCCAATTGTGTTAATTTGGGTTGAACTAAAAAGATAAACCCTTTTTATATCATTATTTTATTTAAAATCCAATTTAAAAACAGGAAAGAACAAAAATATATTATAAACTTCTTGTTTACAATTTACGAGTTAGAAGAACAAAAATACAGAGTTGTCAAATCATTTTTGGACATTTATATATATATATTCACAACCGTGAGGGGTAAGTGTTACCTACCTTCGACAACAATCTGCTGCACGATAATTCTGTACTGGGATTGGGTCGAAACGTGAATAATCTCTGCATCCCTTTTCAGTGACTTTACGGCGCTGTAAAATATATTTTCAGTTACAATGCGAAACAACAACCTAACAGTCAGGAATTAAGTGGAGATCTGGTGTAGAACGTAAATAGAGTAATAAACACAAGTTGGAGCATGGGACGCTCTAGAGAATTCTCACATTAATGTCCACGACAAGGACGTCAGGTGTCACTCCATCGCCGACGTTCTTAAACAGAGAAGCGCCCCACTTTCAAGCCATTACCTTCGCTCCGTTGTCTGGCCAGGTGCAGACAGAACAGTCGCCTAAACAACGGCCTTTTTAAATGAGATTTCCGTCGACAAGACATTGACGACTGCAAAAGCAGAATGAATAATTTGATTGATTATAAAGAATTCTAAAAGAAAAAAGCCGCTTGAGTAAGAAGATGGGGAGCCAACATTCTCCAACGAAGGAACGACTGCTAGAGGGTAATAGACAAGATACATTCTAGCTGGTCAACCACGATATCGACAGTGTCAGGAGAGGTATTCTCTGTGAAGAAGAGATTTAGGTTCCCCATCGCAGGCATAATCGGCAAGAGCACTGTCCAAAGTTCTACACGATACCGCAGCAACCACCTGCGACAATAAAGGTTGAAAAGAAGAAAAACAGAGCCACGGCATGCAGCATCACAAGCGTGGGCGCCGCCTACCTGGGAAATCCACAGTGCCATGATAGGCCTAAATAGACCCGCTGGACGAGGCTTCAGAATTAATTGAGAGCAGAACAAACTTTTGACATATCAGAAAGGTTTGCCTACACGATAGATGGCACTGCTGGTTCAGATCAAGTCTCTCTCGAGGAACACCACCTTGTCCGAGTTCTGCGCAGCCAAAGTTACCCGTTGGAGGTCAAACTCTACAAGAAGCTTCACGGGGACCAGCGGGCCTCCTATATAACAGGGTAGAATCAGAGCTCAAGACATCGATCCTCTGCCTGAAGTAGCTTGCCATGAAAGTCACGAAACTGGTAATACCACGACATATCAGCTTTGAGAGTGCAGGTTGTTTAATAGATCGAAGGATCACCAAAGGTTAGAGCAGATAATATTAATGTTCCAGGACAAAAAGTGGCTGGAAATAGGGAAGTAGAACAGCGATAAAGGACTGTCTGTCAGATCCTCATATGAACGTGAAGAACGTCGTGTAAAGAGTGCGTGTTAGAAACTATGTGAGTATTTAAAGTGAGCGCGGTTACATCCAAGAACTGTTTGATAGGGGCAAATAAAAGAATTGCTCTAAACAAGCTGTGGACTCGCGCCACCTCTCAATGATGCTCACTTCGATATATTATTGTGGATTCCTATCTTATCACCATCCGCAATAAAACAATTTTAGCTTTACAAACCTTCATTCATGTAAAACCTGATCAAATAGTGTCCCTCGCTTAGCAAGATAAAACTCTATTTGAAAAATATAAATATAGATACATATAATGAATGCAAATTGAACCTTTTATTTAAATATATTGCACGCTTAATTGAATTAAGAATTTAAAATGAATTGTGTTTATAGTATTGATGCTCTGATAATAAAAAAGCTTGAATGAGTGTAAAGTGTATTTGTGTATTAAGGGTTTTGTAAATTCTCAGCATGTAGGTGTTCATCTGCTAGGTATTTTGCTCACTAGGTATGATGAGGTAAATATTTATCAAAGTTGGGGGAAATCTGTTTGATAAATTAGACTAATAAAGTAAAATTTTCCATTTATCAATATTTTATCATGAAATAAAATGCAGAAAACGAAGATAATCAGGAGTAGTGAAATAATCTTGTTTTCTTTGTAATAAGAATCCATGTAGAACATTCAATTTGAAAATCACCAAATTAAAATTTAATGCTGAACTTGAGCTAGATAATCTATCAAAATATTGCATCAAATTGTGTACTAGATAAATTTCTTCTTATTTTTATATATAAAATATCAACTTGGTTTCCTGGGCCACGCCGTCCCAATAATCACTTTCTAAAATAATTTTACCCTAGGTAGGATGTCTAGGAGCCTGGCCGGGCTTTTTAATCGGACTAGCTGAGAAGCCTTTGGTAAGGGGCTGACTCGAGCGACCCCGATGTCACAGCTCTGTCAGAAGAGTGGTATAGGCCTCCTGGGGAAACCCGCCACTATAAACAAAGGGTAACGCGCCAACGGCAGTACCTCCTTGGGTGGTGTGGAAATTATGCCAAAAATAAATAAATAAATAAAAGAAATAATAAAGTTAATACACGTATAGACAAATAAATAACTAAATAAAATTGTAACAACTGAAAAATATTAAGCTAAACAACGCCTATATGTAGATGTAGTAGTCAGAGTAGTAGTTTGTCAAATTTGGGATTTCCTTATTTAAGATGAGGCTTCTCCAGAAAAGGATATGAAAGATAAACTCGAAACTAAAAAGAAATATGAAGAAAGGTATATTCGAATAGAATTAGAGGTAAAAAAGTTATTTCATCTTTCAATAATTAGAGCCGAGGTGGCTCGGAGTATTTGTAACATCAACACTAATCGGGTAGCAAGAATCAATAAACTGATAAAATGAAGCTCACAAAGTTGATTGGTCGTATGGCTGAGCTGGTGGTCTATTTTTGAAAAGATTCATAATGATTCTAGCTTATAAGAGGTGAACAAATTTCAATACTTGATTCAGTCCATGAAATCAAACACTATAGCAGGAAGATTGGTGACTAGTTAACTCCTGACAGCGGCAAATTATCCAAAGGTAATCGCCGTTTTGAAAGATTGTTTTGGGGACAGGGTGATCCTGACAGAGGTCTATGTACGTCAGATTTTGTACTTGGATATTAGCAATAGCCGAAAAGCTCAATTTTTAACCAGATTTAGGAATCACTGACTGCTAATTAACTACTCCTGTACATTGAGAGACAAGCTTCACTAGAATTTAAGGAATGAAGATCTTGACTCTCAATAAATAACTAGAGGCTTGGTTTTTTACAAGAATTCTCTGTGACCTCATACAAATATTGTACTTCATTGTCCTACCTAGAAGTGGTATTTTTTGAGAGGTATATATGGATCCAGTGGGGTGTCAGGGGAGCAGACAGTGGCAGGGAGACATCTAATAATGACAGGGTTATGGTGCGAGGGGGGACTTACTTTCCAAGTAGATCCGCAGCAAGATTAATGATCTTGGATACAACTTGGTGATGGAGTGGTTAACCCAACGTGGAGCCCAGTTGAAATGACTGCCGGGCACCTTGTGAAGAGACATGTGGAAGTTATAGATGTGGTGTTAACTATTGAGAAGTTTTACTCTTCAAGATTTGATTTTTTACGCTAACTTGGGGAGACAAATAGAAAAAAAAAATCTGACCCCTAAAATGAAGATATTAAGAACTTGTTTCAAAAGACGGATCGACGAACCGTTGTGTTAATTTGGGTTGAATTAAAAAGATAAACCCTTTTTATATCATTATTTTATTTAAGATTCAATTTAAAAACAGGAAAGAACAAAAATATATTATAAACTTCTTGTTTACAATTTACGAGTTAGAAGAATAAAAATACAGAGTTGTCAAATCATTTTTGGTCATTTATATATATATATTCACAATTGCCCCCAGTAAATGACACAAAAATGATGATCGATTATCAAATTATATACATATTTCAAAACAGTTTCAATAGCCTCCGAGAGATGGCGGGACAAGTCCAGGGAATGTTACAGCTAATTAAATCAACCGCCATTTTATTTGTTTACTAAATTAAATATAAGAGAAATATATAACATTACATTTTTATATTAGTCCCTTTGAATTATAAAAACAATATGGCAATATTATCACACAAATTGTACTGTTTAAATATATATCTAGACTTTAAACATTTCTAAGCTAAAAACATATTTCAAAGTCCAGTCAAAATCAAAATCCCAGACATTCTAGAGCATTAGACAACTTATTTTTAGTTAAAGCTTTAGTTAAAAATCAGAAAGATTACTTTCAGACTGTATATATTCCAAAATGAAATTATTTGAAATAATTTGTTCATGTAAGTAAGAAATAGCTCTGATCATATGTGCTGAATTGGCAGATATATTAAAATTTGTACAAAGTTTTATAGCTGAAATATTGTCACAGTATATTTTAGTGGGTTGATAGCCATTTTCTAATTGAAATAGCTCCTCAATGATGTATTGTAAATGGATTGACTTCTTATAGCAACTTAACAATGCTTGTAATTCACTATCACAAGTAGAAAGTGAAGGTTGTTGTTGGGTTTTCTATGATTATTTATTATTTAATTCAATTTTCTGTGATATTGTTTATTAATATTTAATTCAATTTTCTGTGATTATGTAAATATTGACCAATGACTGTTTTGTATATATTTGAGTTTTTAAAATAAAGTGTGAGTGTGAATAGTATCGGTGCCTTTATTCTCTCTTTGGCAGAGGCGTTGGAAACACCATTGGGGTGTAATTTGGATAGTTTCAGAACTTACAGTCCTCTAGATAACGGCCTTCTTTCCGTTAAGGAAAAGATACCTTAACATTTGGTCCCTTGGAGCCGGATTCTAAAAGAGAATAGGCAAATCACTAAAGAAAAGGCCAAGAATTTAGAGCCAAAGAAGTTAAGGCCGAAGAAGTTAAAGCTAGAGAAGTTGGAGCCAAAGAGGTTGAGGCTAAATAAGATAAAGCCAAAGAAGATAAAGCTTCAGAAGGCAAAGTTGAATAAAATCAAGATTAAACAAAGTAGCTTGTCGAAGTTTAGCGAATATATGTAAATTAGCCTTAATTTCAATTTGTTAAGTAAGAAATCAAGATGGATAAGAATAAGAAATTAAGAACGCGGCTGCGATCATCGGTGACAAAGAATATAAAAGAAATTGAGACTGAATTTGAAAAGGAATATCCTTCTCGGGACTCTATCTTGGTCGTGTTCAAATTGCTGGAGACTAATGTGGGCCGGCTAAGGAGCACGAATTCCCAAATCGAGGAGTTAATGCTGGACGATGAGAACACCACTGTGCAGGAATTGGAAAAAGAACCGGATATAGTCGAGCAGTATGAAAGAAACTTTCTGCTAATAGAAAAGAAAGTGGCCGAATATCTCGATCCTAAGGGAAATGACCCACAAGGCCAAGGGGATGTGGCTTCAATTAGGAGTAGCCCAGAGAGGAGTGCCTCATGCAGACTGTGATGTATTGGCGGATTAGTTTAATATTTGTTTTTATTTATTTGTTGTCACAGAGTTAATGATGATAATTGTGTATATATGGATATATATAGTGCTTGTGTTTTTAGGAGTTAGTTATTTTTCTAATATGGAATTGTTTTAACTTTGTTTGTTTCTTGGCATTAAAAAGATATACTATTTTCAAGTCTTATCTTTGGAAACATTGCATTGGCGACGAGGTTTTAAGAGTAAGTACCCAAGCGATGGTATAGGGTAATATGAAGAATTTTGTTTAATATTAAAGAAGTAATAAGTTATTGGAAATTTACATAAGAAAAAATATTTCATAATGGCTCATTACCATTTTAGGGAATTTGAAGAAAAAAATGAAAATTTTTGCTCATTTATCGAGCGTTTGGAGCAGTTTCTAATTCTAGAAGAGGCTAGTGAAGAAAAGAAAAAAGCCTATTTGTTGACTCTAATTGGCGGGAAGGCGTATGATACATTGAAAAATTTATGTAGCCCGAAGTTGCCTAAAGAGTATAAATATGAAGAATTGATTGAGAAACTGGTTGAATATTTTTCCCCAAGGCGATCTATAATCGTAGAGAGATTCATGTTTTTTGGAAGAATACAAAAGGAAACGGAAAGTGTTTCAGAATATCTGGTGGAAATCAAGCGGCTAGCCTCAACGTGTGGATTTGGCGAATTTTTGAAGGAATCCTTAAGAGACAAATTGGTGTGCTGATTGAGAAATGCAAAAATCCAGAGGAGGATCTTGTCTGAAGGAGATGTGCCGTTGGCAAGAGTAGTTGAAATTGCGTTGTCGATGGAGGCAGCAGAAAAAAATACCAGAATATTCCATGTCAATGAGCCTGCAGATAGCGTGGACAAAATACGCGCAGAAGTCAGGAATAGATATGATAGAGAGCAAAAGAAAAGTGCATACATTGCGGGAGGTTGCATAAAGACTTATGCAGATTTAGAGAGGCGACCTGTTTCAGATGTGGGAAAAGAGGTCACTTGGCAACCATCTGCAGGAGCCGTGGGGAACATACAAGCGAAAGACAGGTGAGCCGGTTTCTGAACCAGAGAAAGATTAATCAAATCGAGGATCAGGAGGAGGAAGAATCCGTTCAAAGAATGGTCTTCATGAGGACGTATGATTATAGAGTCAAGTATGCTACGAATGACCCTCCCTATGTGATTAAGATGAAAGTAGAGGACACTTTGATGACTTTTGAAATCGATACGGGTAGCTGTCTGACTTTAATATCGGAGAAGGATTTCAAAAGATACCTCCCAGACGTGCAGGTAAAAGAAGCGGGAATAATTGTTAAGACCTATGACTGAACTGTGGTACCGATTCTGGGTGAAATAGATGTCAAGGTCGATTTTCGGGGAACGATAGCTAAGCTTAGAGCTGTCGTGGTGAGAGGAGAAAGGAAGGCCTTGTTGGGGAGAGAATGGATCAATGTTTTGAAAATTGGAAATTATTTTATGAATCAGATGCCTTTGGAGGACACGTTGGCGGAATTATTGAGTGAACACCAGGTTGTGTTCAGGGAGACAACAGACCCAATAAAGGGATTCACATTTGCAGTGAATATTCAGGATGTAAACCCTATATTTCATAAGGCCCGACCAGTTCCCTTTGCGATTAGAACGGCGGTAAACGAGGTACTAGAGAGAATGGTGGAGAAGGACTACTTGTATCAAGTACCCAGCAGCAAGTGGGCAACTCCAGTGGTGATTGTGCCCAAGAAGAATAAAGAGTTTAGGATTTGCTGTGATTTCAAAGTTACTTTAAATAGGTTCTTGGATACTGCGGCCTATCCGCTGCCTACTCAGCAGGACCTGTTTTCCGTATTGGCTAGAGGGAAGTATTTCTCTAAACTAGATTTGAGCAATGCATACCTTCAATTAGAGGTAAACCCTAGCACCCAGCCACTCCTGACTATTAATACGCATAAGGGGCTTTTTAGGTTTAAAAGAATGCTTTTTGGATTAGCAAATGCCCCTAGTTTTTTTCAGTCAGTTATGGATAGAATATTGGCGGGAATTAATGGGGTTATTTGTTACATTGACGATGTACTCGTATCCACGGCGTCAGTGTAGGAACATATGGCAGTATTAAAAACTATTTTTGTTCGGTTGCAGAAGCACAACATAAAATTAAAAAGGGAAAAATGTGAATTTCTGCGAAGAGAAATACAGTATTTGGGACATCTCATCAAAGAAGATGGTATTCGGCCTTTAGATGACAAGATACAAGGGCTACAGAAAGCCAAAAGCCCGACAAATGTCTCGGAATTGAGATATTTTCTGGGATTGGTGAACTATTATGGAAAGTTTATTCCGAATTTGCCAGAGCTGTTGGAGCCACTTCACAAGCTGCTGAAAAAGAATAGTTATTGGAAGTGGACAGGGGAGTGTGAGGAGGCGATCTCGGAGTGTAAAAAAAGAATTACCTCCGAGAAAGTGTTGGTGCCATATGATGCCACGTTACCTTTATCTTTGGCCACGGACGCATCTCAGATTGGAGTGGGGGCGGTGCTGTCCCATGTTATCGAGGGCCAAGAGAAACCAATCATGTTTGCCTCACGAACACTTTCCGGGGCCGAACGTAATTATTCACAAATAGAAAGAGAAGCTCTAGCAATAATATATGGTGTGACTAAGTTCCACCAATTTATCTATGGAAGACAATTTACCCTGATTACAGATCATAAACCCTTGGTGCATATTTTGGGGCCGAGAGCAGGGATTCCCACTTTGTCTACTTCAAGATTGCAGAGATGGGGACTGACTTTGGCGGCTTATATATATGAAATTAAATTCCGAAGAACTCAAAATCATGGAAACGCAGACCTTCTCTCACGGTTGCCAGTAGAGAGTGACGAAAAACCGGTTTTGAATCAAACGTTCATATTATCATACGTGGAAGATTTGCCGGTTACAGCAGCAGAAATAGGCGTGGAAACTAAAAAGATGAAGTATTGTCAGTGGTGAAGCGTTATACGCAGCAAGGCTGGCCTGAAAGAGTTGGGGAATACCTCAGACCCTACTTTCAGAGAAAGTTGGAGTTAACTATGGACGGGGATTGCTTATTGTGGGGAATGCGAGTGATCATCCCGTCTTCTCTTAGGAAAAATATGTTAAGTTGTCTACACGAGACCCATTCGGGGATGGGCAAAATGAAGGCGGTTGCTACGTCGCATTTTTGGTGGCCGAATCTTGACAACCAGATTGAATGCATGGTAAATGGGTGTAAAAATTGCCAGCAAACTCAGACAGGCCCAAGTAAAGTAAACTGGAGACCGTGGGTGTGAGCAACCAGGCCATGGCAACGGATCCATATGGATTTTGCATTTAAAGATGGAGTGAATTTGTTAATTGTGGTGGATAGCCACTCAAAATGGGTCGAGGCAATCCCGATGAGAGAGATAACCGCAAGAAAGACGATTGAGCAGTTAAGAAGATTGTTTTCAGCGTATGGGTTACCAGAGGAAGTGGTGTCGGATAATGGCCCACAGTTTACAGGGGTAGAGATGAAGAGTTTTTTCGAAAGAAATGGAGTCAAACAAACTCTGATTCCAGCATACCATCCACAGAGTAATGATTTAGCGGAAAGAGCGGTTCAATTGATAAAGATGACCTTGGAAAAAATAAAAGGAAGTTTGAAGATACCATTCAAGATACACTGTCAAGAATTCTCCTCACGTATCGATGCACGCCGCATGAGACAACTGGGAAGACCCCATCAGAGCTGTTTATGGGTCGGTCTCTGCGGACCAGACTGACATTAATACACCAGAGCCTGGACAATAGGGTGAGGGAACGACAGGCCAGGCAGATGAGGTATGATCGAGGAAGAGGCCAAGAGGAGTTCGAGGTGGACGATAAGGTGTGGTGTAAGAATTTTAGAGGTGTCGGATGGATCCCAGGAAGAATAGTGGACAGAAAGGGGAGCAGAGTCTATACAGTTTTGATAAATGGACAGCTGAAGACCTACCACCGAGATTAGATAAGGAGAAGATGGACTAGTGGTGAAGATGGAGATGAGGCCAGAGAGAAAAGAGAGGAGGAAGATGACCCAATATGGACGGCTCCTGAGAGTATGAACAGCCGGAGGGACAGAGAATCGTTTTCGTCGGAAACAGCTGGACTGCCGCAGGATCCAGTGTCCGGGGACCAAGGTGTGGAGATTGGAAGCAGCCCAAGGGAATCCGCGTGTTCCTCAGACAAAGAAGCCCGGACGGAGGAAAGGCCCCTGCCAAGAAGAAACCCTCCAAGGGATCGGAGACCTCCTGTGCGATATCAAAGCATGTAGGGGGAAGATGGTGTGATATATTGGCGGATTAGTTTAATATTTGTTTTTATTTATTTGTTGTCACAGAGTTAATGATGATAATTGTGTATATATGGATATATATAGTGTTTGTGTTTTTAGGAGTTAGTTATTTTTCTAATATGGAATTGTTTTAACTTTGTTTGTTTCTTGGCATTAAAAAGATATACTATTTTCAAGTCTTATCTTTGGAAACATTGCACAGACTGCCAAAAATCGCGTTGAAAGTGTACGATGGCACCAGTCTCCAGTGGCTGGGATGGTGGTCGCAATTTGAGGCCATACATGAGAATCCAAACCTGTCTGAAGTGGATAAATTCCAATATTTGATCCAGTCGATGAAAGTTGGAACAAGAGCAGAAAGATTGGTCAAGAGCTATCCTTTGACGGAGGCTAACTACCCCAAGGTAATAGAAGCGCTCAGGGATCGCTTCGGCGACAGGGTGATCTTGACCGAAGTTTATGTGCGATAACTATTGAGGCTGGTCATCAATAACGTAAAAAGGAAGAATGTATCATTGGAAAGTTTATATGACCAGGTTGAATCACACTTAAGGTCTTTGGATTCCCTGGGCGTGAATGTGCAGCAGAGCTCTTCCTTTTTGTATCCACTCGTGGAGTCCAGTTTGCCAGAGGAGTTGATTAGAATCTGGCAGAGGAGTGCAATGGCTGGCTATGATAGAGATGAAAAGGAATTAATCCCATCGGTGGACCAGAGGCTAACTTCTCTGTTGGCTTTTGTACGAAGAGAAGTTAAGGGTGAACAGAGAATTGCCTACATTAAGGATGGATTTGGGGATTCATCACGTAAAAGAGACACCGGGCATTATGTAACGGGGTCGCATATGGCAAAAATAAGAGAAAATGCCGTAAAGAGGGTTCCCTGGTGTATAATCTGCCAGGGGTACCATTGGATACAGTCTTGCCCAAAATGGCGTTCAATGTCGGTCCCAGCGCGAGTAGAGACATTGAGAAAGGCGCACGCATGTTTTAAATGCTTAGGCGTGGGACATATAGGAAAAACATGCAGGAGAACTATCAGATGTGCACGATGTCAAGGCGGCCATAACAGTTTCCTGCATCGAACGAATACAGTGCTTCAAGAAAATCAGATGACTAGCCCCAAGGATCCGCCTGCATCGATTGATAAACAAGAGGTGGAATATACCGGAATGCATGTACGGACGGCCATTCCTAGGGCACTTTTGGCTACCGCTTTGATTCGGATTGTAAATCCCCATGGAAACGGGATGGTCGTACGAGTATTGCTGGATCAGGGATCTCAGTCGTCATTTGTACAGAGAGATATTCTACAGCATTTGAGTGTTCCAACATGCGGAGTAAATGCCCAAGTTTATGGAATGAATAATACTAAAGGAGAACTTGTTGAAGAACTAGCTTCGTTTACGTTGGAATCTTTGACAGAACCAGGATGGACCTTACCGATGAAGGCATTAGTAGTAGGAAAAATGACAGGGTTATTGCCGACTAAAGACCTATGTCTGGCTATACCGTCCATTTGGAGGGTCCTACCTCTAGCCGATCCCCAATTTGAGAAAAGTGGAAAGGTGGATGTCATCCTGGGTGCGGATGTCTATGGAAAATTACTCCTCCCCGACCTTAGGCTTTGTGACAGAACCCATCTATGTGCCCAGAACACCAGGTTGGGATGGGTGATTTCTGGGGAATTGCCGAAAGGAGATGGGGCGAGTGGTGGAGGTCCATCGGGGCAAAGATGGATTGGTACGAGTGGTGTCAATCCGCACCAGGACCGGCATGCTCAAAAGACCCCTGGTAGGCTGGCGTTGCTGCCTGTTTCCCCCAGTTTATCTTGATGGTTCCCATCAACTCGGGGAGAATGTTGGGTTTTCTATGATTATTTATTATTTAATTCAATTTTCTGTGATATTGTTTATTAATATTTAATTCAATTTTCTGTGATTATGTAAATATTGACCAATGACTGTTTTGTATATATTTGAGTTTTTAAAATAAAGTGTGAGTGTGAATAGTATCGGTGCCTTTATTCTCTCTTTGGCAGAGGCGTTGGAAACACCATTGGGGTGTAATTTGGATAGTTTCAGAACTTACAGTCCTCTAGATAACGGCCTTCTTTCCGTTAAGGAAAAGATACCTTAACAGTTGTGCTTGAAATTTAGAGTTCCAAGATATCAAATTGTCTCCAACAGTAAACAAATATCCAGTAACTGATTTATTTTTGTATTTACCATCTCTCCAGCTAGCATCAGAGTAACCTGTAAGTTGGATATTACCTTTATTGTAACATAAGGCAAAGTTAATAGTTTTTTTCAAGTATCCAAAAATTCCTTTTAATGCATTATAAAAGGAATTTCTCTAGGATCCTGTGAATATTTTGAAAGCTGTGTCGGAGGAAAAGATAGGTCAGGTCTTGTCTTTACACTTAGAAACAGCAAATTTCCTAGGATTTCTTGGTATTTTTTGGATCACATTTCTTGGAGTTTTCATATTGTGAAAAATCAATATTTATATCTAAAGGTGTTGATTTAGTTTTGCAGTTTTCCATTTCAAATTTTATTAAGATATTTTCAATATAAGCTTTCTGGTTAATGAATATTTTGCCATTTTCTTTGTATATTTCCATTCCTAGCAAATTGGTATTTTCAGTATTTTCCTTGAGTTTGAATTTATTTTCTATTTTTGATATGGCTTGATTTAGTATATTTGAATCTGAATATATGGCTAGAATATCATCCATATATATTCCCAGAATTATCTTAGAATTGTTCTTCTCATATATAAATAAACATTTATCTGAGGTTAGATTTTTAAAACCTTCATCTAAAAGATGACTTTTGAGGGTGTCATAAAATACTTTGGCTGATTGATGAAGACCATATATTGTCTTTTTGAGCTTGCAAACCATGTTTTTATCACCCATTTCAAAACCTTCAGGTTGTAACATATATTGTTTTTCTTGGAGGTCACCATACAAATATGCTGATTCAATATCATAATTTTTAAAAACATAATTTTGCATTGCAGCATAACAAAGTAATATTCTGAGTGTATCAGAACTTATAACTGGTGAAAATGTTTGATAGTAATCAATTCTATATTTTTGAGAATATATATAACCAGCTGCAACCAATTTGGCTTTGTATCTTTTTCTTATTATGGGGTCATTTTCAATGGTAAAAATCCATTTGCTTTTGATTGGTTTTGTTCCTTTAGGAAGTGTTTCAATGTCCCATACATGGTGTTCTAATAAAGAATTTATTTATTTTTTCATGGCTTCTGTTCATTTACTGGCTTGTAGGCATTCAATTGCTTCTTTATAAGTTTTTGGTATATGATTTTGATAGTGAGTCATTAATAGAGTATCATTTGGGGCTTGAATAATTGAATTTTCTTCATATTCTTCTTCACTCAAACTTGGTTCATAATAGAAGCCTGGTCTATGTGTGTGTCTAAAGTTGTATCTTGTATTTGATGCTGGATTCTGAATTTCAACAGAGAATTCTTCATCTCCTGATGATGAATTTGTTTCTTCTTCTGCAGGTACATCTATCTTGATGATTGAGTAATCTATGCTGTCTTGTTCATTAGAAGTTAATAGTTCTGCACCTTTTTGATTTTCTGAAAAAGGCAACATCTCTTGTTTCTGTAATGGTAAAATTTTCTGGGTTGCAAATTCTATATGCTTTTCTGTATGAAGAATATCCCACAAAAATGCCTCTTTTAGTAATTTTTTCAAATTAAGATCTTTTATGTTTAGGTGTCCAGAATTCTACTTTGCAACCAAAAACCTTTAAGTGAGAGACTGTAGGTTTTCTTCCAGTGAACATTTCTTCTGGAGTCTTGTTAGTATTATGGTAAGAAGGAGTTCTGTTTTTAAGGTATGTATAGGCATTCATAGCTTCAGCCCAAAATTTTATTGGTAATCCAGATTCTATTAATAGGGCTCTTGTTCCTTCTATTAGGCTTCTGTTAGCTCTTTCACATCTTCCATTTTGAGCAGGGGAAAAAAAGGTAGTTCTTTGATGTTCTATTCCTTTCCTTTTCAGATAGGATTTCAATTCTTGGTTGTTGAATTCAGTACCATTATCACTCCTGAATTTTTTAATCCTTTTATTGGTGGTGTTCTCTATATATTCTATAAATTCTTTAAGTATTTCTTGAGTTTCTGATTTTGCTTTTAAGAATCTAGTGAATAATTTCCTTGAAGAGTCATCTACTATAGTAAGAATAAATCTTGCTTTACCAATAGATTCTTTTTTTTTATGGGCCCGATTAAATCAATATGCAAAAGTTCTAATGATTGTGAGGTTTGAATTATTTCAATTCTTTTAAAAGGTTTTCTTGAGTATTTAGATTTAACACATGTAATGCAATCATTTAAGTCTCCTTTAGATATACAATCAAATTTGTATACTAAGTTTTTGTTTTTCATTATAGTCATGTAATTTACATTAGGGTGGCCCAATCTTTTATGCCAAATATCCCAAATAACTTTGAAGACTTTATCTTCTTCATCCCTTGAACCAGAGGAGTTTATTATATAAAAATCATCAATTTTTGGAGCTTTCAATATGACTTGATCCTTGAAATCTATTATAGTACATTTGTCTTTGCTAAAAATTATTCTCTGGTAGTCTTGTACTAATTTTCCTACAGACAACAAATTTCCTTTGATTTGTGGAACAAATAGTACATCTTTAAGGATAAGTAAATTTTCTTCTTTTGTTTTGATTTTCACATTTCCTATAGCTTTGGATTCAATTTGAGTGTCATCAGCAAGGATTATTTTCCTTTCCTTATTTTCTGAATTTTTAAAAAGTTCAAAACAGGATGTCATATGGCTTGTAGCACCACTATCAATTATCCATTCCTGTTCACTCTTTTCTTGATTTTTGGCTATCAGACAATTTGCTGCCTTTTCATTATGTGAATTTCCAGTTTGTTTCTGCTGATTTCCAAATTTAGGTTTATAGCCACTTGTGCTGGGTTTGTTAAGATCTGTTCTTCTATTATTATTGCCTTTATTTTTTGGATTATACCAGCAGTCATTAGCTTTGTGCCCTCTTTTGTTACAGATATAACACTCAGGTTTATATTTAAATTTATTTTTTGGATTGAATTTCTTTGATTCACTTTGTGATGCTTTATATGCAGATGAGGATGAAAAATCTTTCTCATGGTACCTTTCTTGATGCAGGGAAAACTGTGATATAATATCTGAAAGTGTAGGATTATTCATAGTATTTATTTGCATGGCAATAATATTGTATTTTTGTGGCAGGCCTTTAATTACCGAATAGATAAATTCTTCATCATCTATGGTGGCTCCCATAATTCTGGCATTTTCTAATAATTTTTCTGATCTATGAAGGTAGCCTTTCCAACTTTCTTCAGGATACATCCGAAGGCGAGAAACATTATTCCGTGCCTCAATACTTTTCTTTTTAATGTCTCCTTCATATCTTTTGGTTAAGGATGCCCATATTTGTTTTGATGCTTTGCATGTGAGAATTAATAAAACCTGAGATCCTGTCATGGCACAAGTTATAATACCTTTTGCTTGTGAGTCTTTTATTTTCCATTTTTGTCTTTCTGATTCTTCTCCTGGAGGATCTTCAATCAAAAAATTGATCAAATCTTTGCTTTCCAAAATCGATTCAACCCTATATTTCCAACTTGGAAAATTATCACCATCAAATTTTGCAATTGGTATTTCGTTCATTTTATTTTCCAACAATTTTTAGTTTATATTGAATATTAAAAAGGACAAAACAATATTTTGTTGAAGATTTTCTCTAGACAACAAAATTTATTTTGCTTTACGCATAAATACCAATTAGGCTTAAGTCGTTTGCTATTATTTCCTTTTATTACAATATTCAATAAACCACGGACTCTGCTGCCAATTGTGTTAATTTGGGTTGAATTAAAAAGATAAACCCTTTTTATATCATTATTTTATTTAAAATCCAATTTAAAAACAGGAAAGAACAAAAATATATTATAAACTTCTTGTTTACAATTTACGAGTTAGAAGAACAAAAATACAGAGTTGTCAAATCATTTTTGGTCATTTATATATATATACTAGCGGATGTACCCGGCTTCGCCCGGGTTTTACCCGAGTAAAGGTTTGTCTAACGAACATTTGTTAAAACATTTCTCTATAAACTTATAAAAAAAATAATAGATATATTTTGATAATTTGAAACTCGTGAATTTGAATCTCTTGATAAAGTGAACATTTTTTCCCGGTCCTTCGAAAAATACTCGATAAGTTGAATAAAATCAATATTAATTGGTTCCCTCGGTAATTGGAAGTTAAAGGAATAGTATCTTTGCCTTGGAATTGTATCATTTTTCTTGTCTCAAATAAATTGCCGCGATATCCTGAATTTTGTCTTTCCTAATTTTCTACATTACAAAATCATCATTTTATCTATTCTCCCAATATATATGTTGTAGATAAATGATAAAACTAACTTTGACTTTTGCGCAATTAATAGGTAGAAAATCTTACTTTTGATAAATAATCTTTAAGATAATAAACTTAGTGATAAGAAAATTAATAGATAAAAAAACTTGTTATCATCGTCGCAATGGTGGCGCTGCTTTCGTGTTAAATGTACAAATTTGCAAATAACTCTAAGGATATTCAAGATATTCAAGAAATTATTTTTCAAAAACCTTCCCGGGGATATAGTTAATAATATCCCAAAATTTCACGGCGATTGGATGTATGGTTTTTGAATCTATAGAGTACAGACAGACAGACAAACAGACAGACATTCAATTTTATATATATAGATTCACAACCGTGAGGGGTAAGTGTTACCTACCTTCGACAACAAACTGCTGCACGATAATTCTGTACTGGGACTGGATCGAATCGTGAATAATCTCTGCATCCCTTTTCAGTGACTTTACGGCGCTGTAAAATATTTTTTCAGTTACAATGCGAAACAACAACCTAACAGTCAGGAATTAAGTGGAGATCTGGTGTAGAACGTAAATAGAGTAATAAACACAAGTTGGAGCATGGGACGCTCTAGAGAATTCTCACATTAATGTCCACGACATGGACGTCAGGTGTCACTACATCTCCGACGTTCTTAAACAGAGAAGCGCCCCACTTTCAAGCCATCACCTTCGCTCCGTTGTCTGGCCAGGTGCAAAGAGAACAGTCGCCTAAACAACGGCCTTTTTTAATGAAATTTCCGTCGACAAGACATTGACGACAGCAAAAGCAGAATGGATAATTTCATTGATTATAAAGAATTCTAAAAGGAAGAAGCCGCTTGAGTAAGAAGATGGGGAGCCAACATTCCCCAACGAAGGAACGACTACTACAGGGTGATAGACAAGAACCATTCTGAGCTGGCCAACCACGATATCGACAGTGTGTGTCAGGAAAGATATTCTTTGTGAAGCAGAGATTTAGGTTCCCCATCGCAGCCATAATCGGCAAGAGCACTGTCCAAAGTTCTCCACGATACCGCAGCAACCACCTGCGACCATAAAGGTTGAAAAGAAGAAAAACAGAACCATGGGTTGCAGCATGACAAGCGTGGGCGCCGCCTACCTGGGAAATCCACAGTGACACGATTGGCCTGACATAGACCCGCTGGACGAGGCTTCAGAATTAATTGAGAGCAGAACAAACTTTTGACATATCAGAAAGGTTTGCCTACACGATAGATGGCACTGCTGGTTCAGATCAAGTCTCTCTCGAGGAACACCACCTTGTCCGAGTTCTGCGCAGCCAAAGCTACCCATTGGAGGTCAAACTCTACAAGAAGTTTCACGGGGACCAGCGGGCCTTCTATGTAACAAGGCAGAATCAGAGCTCAAGACATCGATCCTCTGCCTGAAGTAGCTTGCCATGAAAGTCACGAAACTGGCAATACAACGACATATCAGCTATGAGAGTGCAGGTTGTTTAATAGATCAAGGGATCACACCAAAGGTTAGAGCAGATAATATCCATGTTCCAGGACGAAGTGGCTGGAAATAGGGAAGTAGAACAGCGATAAAGGACTGTCTGTCAGATCCTCATATGAACGTGAAGAACGTCGTGTAAAGAGTGCGTGCTTCAAAGCTATGTGAGTATTTAAAGTGAGTGTGGTTACATCCAAGAGCTGTTTGATAGGGGCAAATAAAATAATTGCTCTAAACAAGCTGTGGACTCGCGCCACCTCTCAATGATGCTCACTTCGATATATTATTTTGGTTCCTATCTTATCGCCATCCGCAATAAAACAATTTTAGCTCTTCAAACCTTCATTCGTGTAAAACCTGGTCACATAGTGTCCCTCGCTTAGCAAGATAAAACTCTATTTGAAAAATATAAACATAGATTCATATAATGATGCAAATTGAACCTTTTATTTAAATACTAGCGGACGTACCCGGCTTCACCCGGGTTTTACCCGAGTAAAGGTTTGTCTAACGAATCTCTCGATAAAGTGAACATTTTTTCCCGGTCCCTTGAAAAATACTCGATAAGTTGAATAAAATCAATATTAATTGGTTCCCTCGGTAATTGGAAGTTAAAAGAATAGTCTCGGCAATTGGAAGTTAAAGGAATTGTATTTTGCCTTGGAATTGTATCATTATTCTTGTATGGACGTACCCGAGTAAAGGTTTGTCTAACGAATCTCTCAATAAAGTGAACATTTTTTTCCCGGTCCCTTGAAAAATACTCGATAAGTTGAATAAAATCAATATTAATTGGTTCCCTCGGTAATTGGAAGTTAAAGGAATAGTATCTTGCCTTGGAATTGT
Source organism: Cordylochernes scorpioides (assembly GCA_030710605.1). NCBI lineage: Eukaryota > Metazoa > Arthropoda > Arachnida > Pseudoscorpiones > Chernetidae > Cordylochernes > Cordylochernes scorpioides. The sequence goes on from CP092870.1 coordinate 19,029,206, forward strand.
ATCATGATTCTTGTCTCAAATAAATTGCCGTGTCATCCTGAATTTGGCTTTCCTAATTTCATACATTACAAAATCATCGTATCATCATGATAATATTTAGAGCAGATTGTTGAATTATAACAGATAAATTAGAATATTTATCTTGATTATTTTAAAGCGAAAAGTTATTTCAAAAATTTTATTTGCTAGAAACCTTCCCAGTACTATACTAAATAACTTCCCAAAGTTTCATGGCGTTCCAATGAGTGGTTTGGTCAGGCATAAAGGACAGACAGACACACACACACACACGCCGACCGTGCGGCCACGCTAGTTTTAGCTCCGCCGTTTTCGCCTCTGGCGAGCGGAAGTACGTCGCGGAAAATTACAAAATTGATACTGGCTGAAAGCCCTCAATCCGCTGAACAAGTGCCTGAAAGGCTCAGCGTTCAATCTCAACCAGGTGAGAAGATATCACCGAAAGAAGCAATAGAAGAGAATTCTTCTAATGAATTTTCTATGGAATATCAAAGGGGTGCAGATCCGCCGGCGCGCGAGATGCATGCAAGCCTGGCCGCCGCGCGTGATGACGTCACGGCGCCGCTGATTGCTGCTTCTTGCAGCGCTTCAACAGCCAACCCGGCCCCGCTCATTTGGGGAGATAGCGAATTGGCGGAAATGGACGACAACGACGCTTTCACCGTCGTAAGAACCAAGAAAAGGCGCCGCGACTCGCCGGTTCTGCCTGCCATGGCCGCGCAGTCCAACAGCGCTGGAGCTTCTCGCCGACAGCGATCGTCGACGGGATGGATACCTCCGGTCCAGGAGATCAGGACCACGACGGCACATGTCATGGAGGCCAGGGCTCGCCAGGCATCCTGCACCGAGGAGCAGTGCCTATATCTCGAGTACTGCCCGGATTACCAGTCGTACCAATATCTTAGGGCTATCGAGAGAGTGGTCGGAGGACCCAAAAACATCTTCCAGTTCTCAAAGATCAACGGCCACTACTTGTTGGGACTCGCCAGCAAATCTCTGGCAGAACACCTAGTCCGGGAAGGCCTCGAGATCGAGGGAACCCTCGTCAGGACCTTCCCCTTCAGGAAGAGCTCAACCAGAATAACGGTTGGAAACCTGCCCTTCTTTGTGGCGGACGCCGCCATCGTTGACGCCCTCTCCCGCAATGGGCGCATAACCTCCATCGCCCCCAAGCTGCTAAAGGCTGGAGAGTTTACATACACCGACGGCCGACGGGAGGCCTTCATCCTCCTCCACGACGGCATCACCATCGACAAACTGCCTACTCGATTTGAGATCAGGATCAAGGGTGAGGCCTGGCCAGCCTTCCTGTCTCATGGAATAAAATGCTCGAAGTGTCACGGCCAAGGGCACAGAAGAGCTAACTGCCCCCAACTCCATGGGCGCTCTACCACCGCCAGACGGGCTTCACCGCCCCCTTCCACCGACCTCCCACCATCGACCACGCCTGGGCTGCCTAGGCAGTCTTCGGCCGCGCCTCCTGCGCCAGCGCCTCCCAGTCCAGCTAACAAGGCTTCCCGCGCCCCATCTGATTCCTGCGCTGCATCTCTACCATCTGCGGCGCCATGGCCATCCACACCAGCGCCGCCGGCCTCACCCATGCAGGCGGTGACTCCAGCTCCTCCACCAATGACCCCTTCATCTGAAGATCCCATGGGCCCTCGCTCGGCGGCGTCGCATCCTGAGCCGACGCCTCCCGCCCGGCCGGACTTCACTACCCCGTGTGGCCCTCTGCCTGCGCAGGGGACCCTCGGGCCTGCAACCCATACACCGGATGTCGACATGACCACCACTGAGGAGACCTCTGCATCCTCACCAGCCGCAGTGATTTCAACACTCCCACTGCCTGCGCCTCGCCCTGCTGGGCCGACACCGCCCGTTCCCCACGAGAAGCAGATAACACAAGAGCAAGAGGATACCATGATTATTAAAATCTTCAGAAAACTGAAGCACATGACCTGCCTAAAGCCCTTATATGATTCAGGGTTCGATGTTAATGACCTCAGGGATGCCCTTTCACCTGCGCTGAAGGGGGTCCTCGCTGAATTCCTCGGCGCGGCCATAGAACTGGCTCGGGGCTACCATCCCGATGTTGGCACCGATCTGGCCAGACTTAGGCGGCGATGCCTTGATTCCTGACAACTGTTAAATGTAAATTTTTATTTTCACCCTCCTGGTTGAGTTGTAACATTGACTGACAGTCAATAAAATTATTTTAATTGTCAAATTGTCACACACACACATACATTCATTTTTATATATATAGATATTGCACGTTTAATTGAATTAGGAATTTAAAATGAATTGTGTTTATAGTATTGATGCTCTGATAATAAAAAAAAGCTTGAATGACTGTAAAGTGTATTTGTGTATCAAGGGTTTTGTAAATTCTCAGCATGTAGGTGTTCATCTGCTAGGTATTTTGCTCACTAGGTATGATGAGGTAAATACAAGGTATGTCCCATAAGTTCCCGGACTGGGTCCATAAAAAATAAATAAATGGAAAATGTAAATAAATTTGACAGTTTATTATATAAAAAATATCTGGCAACACGGTGGTACCAATATCGAGGCGGTACGTGCGCGCGCGCCAAAGTTATTCTAATTTATTTAATTGTTACACCTTGCGATGCGGCGATTTTACGATGGAACAAAAATTGAAGCAGAGGATTTGCATAGAAATTTGTGTGAAACTTCAAATATCAGCAACCGACACTTTTGAAATGCTTAATAAAGCATTCCCCAATAACGCCCCAAAGAGAACAACTGTTTTTGAATGGCATTCTAGATTTAAAGCTGGCAGAATTTCCATTGAAGATGATCCTCGTCAAGGACGCCCAACATTTCAAAGGACTGATGAAAATGTGCAAAAAATCACCGATTTGATAAAAGAAAATCCTCGAACCACTTTGCTGGAGCTAGAGCAAGACACAGGCATCTCTAAAACAACGATTGGAAGGATCGTAACCGAAGATTTGAGGCTCAAAAAGACTCCTTCAAAATTCATCCCAAGATTCCTCACTAATAAGCAAAAACTGTGTCGGCTTGCAACCTGTGAGGACATGCTGGAAATGACAAGAACGGATCCGGAATGGAAAGACAAGATAATCACAGGCGACGAGACATGGGTCTATGGCTATGACCCTGAAACCAAGCGTCAATCTGCCGAGTGGAAAGGTCAGGGTGAGCCTAGACCCAAAAAATCCAGGATATTGAAATCCAGAAACAAGGTGTTGCTGGTCGCTTTTTTGGATAACAAGGGCATTGTTCATCACGAGTATCTTCCTGCAGGTCAAACAGTTATTAAGGAAATGTATTTGAGCATTCTTCGCCGTCTAAGGGAAGCGATTCGAAAAAAAAGGCCAGAAAAATGGACTAATGGTGATTGGATCCTACATCATGACAATGCCCGCCCTCACACAGCGCACTTGGTGACGAGTTTTTTGGCGAAAAACGGGACAGAAATCCTACCTCAACCACCCTATTCCCCAGACATCGCACCAAATGACTTTTTCCTGTTCCCCAAACTCAAAGCAGTTCTAAAAGGAAGACATTTTGACACCAGGGAAGACATAATAGAAAAATCGCTGCTGGCATTGAAGAGCATTCCAAAAGAGGCCTATAAAAACTGTTTCGACAATTGGGAGAAACGATGGCGCTGGTGCGTTGAAGCAAGGGGGGATTACTTTGAAAAGTTTTAATAAAAAAATTTTAAAAAAATCTTACCTTTTTTTTTTATGGACCCAGTCCGGGAACTTATGGGACATACCTTGTATTTATCAAAGTTGGGGAAATCTGTTTGATAAATTAGACTAATAAAGTAAAATTTTCCATTTATCAATATTTAATCATGAAATTAAATGCAGAAAACGAAGATAATCAGGAGTAGTGAAATAATCTTGTTTTCTTTGTAATAAGAATCCATGTTGAACATTCAATTTGAATCTCCAAATTTAAATTTAATGCTGAACTTGAGCTAGATAATCTATCAAAATATTGCATCAAATTGTGTACAAGATAAATTTCTTCTTATTTTTAGGTATAAAATGTCAACTTGGTTTCCTGGGCCACGCCGTCCCAACAATCACTTTCTAAAATAATTTTACCCTAGGTAGGATGTCTAGGAGCCTGGCCGGGCTTTTTAATCGGACTAGCTGAGTAAGCCTTTGGTAAGAGGCTGACTCGAGCGAAACCGATGTCACAGCTCTGTCAGAAGAGTGGTATAGGCCTCCTGGGGAACCCGCCACTATAAACAAAGGGTAACGCGCCAACGGCAGTACCTCCTTGGGTGGTGTGGAAATTATGCCAAAAATAAATAATTAAATAAAAGAAATAATAAAGTTAATACACGTATAGACAAATAAATAACTAAATAAAATTGTAACAACTGAAAAATATTAAGCTAAACAACGCCTATATGTAGATGTAGTAGTCAGAATAGTAGTTTGTCAAATTTGGGATTTCCTTATTTAAGATGAGGCTTCTCCAGAAAAGGATATGAAGGATAAACTCGAAACTGAAAAGAAATATGAAGAAAGGTATATTCGAATTGAATTAGAGGTAAAAAAGTTATTTCATCTTTCAATAATTAGAGCCAATGTGGCTCGGAGTATTTGTAACACCAACATTAATCGGGTAGTAAGAATCAATAAACTGATAAAATGAAGCTCACAAAGTTGATTGGTCGTATGGCTGAGCTGGTGGTCTATTTTTGAAAAGATTCATAATGATTCTACCTTATAAGAGGTTAACAAATTTCAATACTTGATTCAGTCCATGAAATCAAACACTATAGTAGGAAGATTGGTGACTAGTTAACTCCTGACAGCGGCAAATTATCCAAAGGTAATCGTCGTTTTGAAAGATTGTTTTGGGGACAGGGTGATCCTGACAGAGGTCTATGTACGTCAGATTTTGTACTTGATTATTAGCAATAGCCGAAAAGCTCAATTTTTAACCAGATTTAGGAATCACTGACTGCTAATTAAATACTCCTGTACATTGAGAGACAAGCTTCACTAGAATTTAAGGAATGAAGATCTTGACTCTCAATAAATAACTAGAGGCTTGGTTTTTTTACAAGAATTCTCTGTGACCTCATACAAATATTGCACCTCATTGTCCTACTTAGAAGTGTTATTTCTTGGAGAGCTACATATGGATCCAGTGGGGTGTTAGGAGGGCAGACAGTGGCAGGGGGACATCTAATAATGACAGGGTATGGTGCGAGGGGGGACTTACTTTCCAAGTAGATCCGCAGCAAGATTAATGATCTTGGATACAACTTGGTGATGGAGTGGTTATCCCAACGTGGAGCCTAGTTGAAATGACTGCCGGGCACCTTGTGAAGAGACATGTGGAAGTTATAGATGTGGTGTTAACTATTGAGAAGTTTTACTCTTCAAGATTTGATTTTTTTACGCTAACTTGTGGAGACAAATAGAAAAAGAAATAACTGACCCCTAAAATGAAGAGTTTAAGAACTTGTTTCAAAAGACGGATCGACGAACCGTTGTGTTAATTTGGGTTGAATTAAAAAGATAAACCCTTTTTATATCATTATTTTTTTTAAGATCCAATTTAAAAACAGGAAAGAACAAAATATATTATAAACTTCTTGTTTACAATTTACGAGTTAGAAGAACAAAAATACAGAGTTGTCAAATCATTTTTGGTCATTTATATATATATTCACAATTGCCCCCAATAAATTGCACAAAAATGATGATCGATTATCAAATTATATACATATTTCAAAACAGTTTCAATAGCCTCCGAGAGATGGCTGGACAAGTCCAGGGAATGTTACAGCTAATTAAATCAACCGCCATTTTATTTGTTTACTAAATTAAATATAAGGAATTTATAACATTACATATTTATATTAGTCCCTTTGAATTATAAAAACAATATGGCAATATTATCACACAAATTGTACTGTTTGAATATATATCTAGACTTTAAACATTTCTAAGCTAAAAACATATTTTAAAGTCCAGTCAAAATCAAAATCCCAGACATTCTAGAGCAAGCATGTCAAACTCAAATCCTAACACGGGCCAAATAAAAGAGTAATAAGATTATGTGGGCCGCAAGAAAAGAAAACAAGTAATTAAATTTTTATAGTAACATTTATGTAGGTTTATTTTAAAAAATACTAATAAGAAAAAAGAAAGTAAAGTTAATATTTTCTCCCTGATATTTGGCATTTCTTTTCTGCTACCATCTTTCCTACTTCGGGAGAAGTCTTGTTCGCAGTGATTAATTTTAAAACTGACCCAAGGTGAACGTCAGTGATTCTCGATCTGATTGGAGACTTATTTCCTTTCATAAGTGAAAATAACTGCTCGCACCGATAAGTACTTCCAAACATGGACATAATTTCATATGCTAATATTCGAGTGTTTTCAAATCTGGCTGGCAAATATTTGTAAAATTCAGAAACGTCAACTTCAATGAATTTTGCCTTTAAGTCTGAATCGCACTGGATATCTATTACCTCCATTTGCATATGATTAGGTACTGATTCTATATTTATCGAGAAAATCGAAGAAAACAAAGTAAACTTGCCTTCCAAAGATTTTAAATCAGAAAACCTTGTTTCAAATTCATTTCTAAGACTTAAAAGTTTTTCCGCATATTTTTGATACGATGCAGTTTGACCTAAACTTTATTTGTACATGTTGCATGTCGGAAAGTTCATTAAATCTTCGTTTTTCAACTGCTTTTCCCAAAGAACTAGCTTACATTTGAATGCATTAACTTGGTCACAAATGTTGGTAATGATCTGATCCTTTCCTTGCAGTTTCAAATTTAAATCAGACAAGTGTTTTGTTATGTCAACCATGAAGGAAAAATCTTGCAACCATACTTGATCAGAAAACAAAGTAATGTCTTGATTCTTGGTTATTAAAAACTGACATATTTCTTCTTTCAAGTCCCAAAATTGTTTGAGAACTTTGGAGCATGATAGCCAACGTACCTCGGTATATCATGATAAACCTGAATATTCGCTTTCTAATTCAGTTAAGAACAGAGAGAACTGTCGCTGATTTAAACCTCGAGATCTTATAAAATTGATGAATTTTTTGATAGGTGTCAACACATTTTCCATTTTTATTACCTTCGTACATAATACTTCCTGATGTATAATGCAATGCGTATGATGAATATTGGAACCATCAGAAATTTCACTTAGTTTTTTTCGCAGTAATGCTACGAAACCGTTGGTTTTTCCAGTCATTGAAGGAGCTCCATCTGTTGCTACAGAAGTCAATTTTGATTGAGGTAAATTGTATTTTTGCAGAATATCATAAACGCAATTAAATATATCTTCTCCTGTAGTAGTGCCATGCATCGGTACTAGTTCCAATAATTCCTCAAAAATGTTGAAATCCGTGTCGCAAGCTCGAAAAAAAAACAGCTAACTGAGCTACGCCCCCAATGTCCGTACTCTCATCATAGGCAATGGAAAATGCTTCGAAACAAGATGATTTTTCTTTTATCTGATCATTCAAATTTCTGGCCTTATCAGTAACTCTTTCCACAACGGTATTTCGAGACAAAGATATTGCTTGAAACGTCTTAACACTTCCAGGACAAACAATTTCTGCAGCTTTAACTAAACATTCCTTGATGAAATCACCTTCAGTAAAAGGTTTTGAGTGTTTATCTATCATCTCCGATAAAACGTAGCTTGCATGCACCGCCGCTTCACTCTCTTGTGATACTTTAGTAAACATAAACTGTTGTTTTTTCATTCCCAACTTGAACTCTTTTAACTTTTCTTGTCTCATTAAACCTTCGTAGGTATCATATTTTGATTTATGTTGTTCATAATAACGTTTAATGTTATATAATTTTGGTACACTAATAGCATTATTACATATCAAGCAGATGATTTTATCTTTTACTTCAGAGCAAAAATACTCTAATTCCCACTTTTCTTGAAAATTCCTATGTTCGTCAGCAATTTTTCGTTTAGTTTTACTGCCACTTGGTTTTGATGAAGACATATTGAATACAAAGGTCTGAAAAAAAATTAGTAATCGATAACACAAAATAATAAAACGTTTTAATTAATATTTTAATTTTTTTTATTAATATTTTTTAACTTACCAGACACAGAATAACTGCACAAATTATTGAACGTAACTTAAAAAAAAAATGTTTTTCTAGTTCTCTCTCCGAAATAATATTTTCTTTAAACTTTAAGGCACACATGTTGGTATAATATTATCAAAACTTACGACTTATGTATGGCGACCAGTGGTTCGTTATTAATAAATAAATTATGTATAATTACAATTTTTAAAAATTAGGCTACAAATTTTTATTATTATTTTTTTAAATTTATATATTTTTTTAAATTAAAATATATTGTCTGGTGGGCCGCAAATTTATTCGTTGTGGGCCGCATGATGTCCGCGGGCCGCGAGTTTGACATGCTTGTTCTAGAGCATTATACAACTTATTTTTAGTTAAAGCTTTAGTTAAAAATTCAGAAAGATTACTTTCAGACTGTATATATTCCAAAATGAAATTATTTGAAATAATTTGTTCATGTAAGTAAGAAATAGCTATGATCATATGTGCTGAATTGGCAGATATATTAAAATTTGTACAAAGTTTTATAGCTGAAATATTGTCACAGTATATTTTAGTGGGTTGATAGCCATTTTCTAATTGAAATAGTTCCTCAATGATGTATTGTAAATGGATTGTCTTCTTATAGCAACTTAACAATGCTTGTAATTCACTATCACAAGTAGAAAGTAAAGGTTGTGCTTGAAATTTAGAGTTCCAAGATATCAAATTGTCTCAAACAGTAAACAAATATCCAGTAACTGATTTCTTTTTGTATTTACCATCTCTCCAGCTAGCATCAGAGTAACCTGTAAGTTGGGTATTACCTTTATTGTAACATAAGGCAAAGTTAATAGTTTTTTTCAAGTATCCAAAAATTCCTTTTAATGCATTAAAATGAATTTCTCTAGGATCCTGGGAATATTTTGAAAGCTGTGTCAGAGGAAAAGATAGGTCAGGTCTTGTCTTTACACTTAGAAACAGCAAATTTCCTAGGATTTCTTGGTATTTTTTGGATCACATTTCTTGGAGTTTTCATATTGTGAAAAATCAATATTTAAATCTAAAGGTGTTGATTTAGTTTTGCAGTTTTTCATTTCAAATTTTATTAAGATATTTTCAATATAAGCTTTCTGGTTAATGAATATTTTTCCATTTTCTTTGTATATTTCCATTCCTAGCAAATTGGTATTTTTAGAATTTTCCTTGAGTTTGAATTTATTTTCTATTTTTGATATGGCTTGATTTAGTATATTTGAATCTGAATATATGGCTAGAATATCATCCATATATATTCCCAGAATTATCTTAGAATTGTTCTTCTCATATATAAATACACATTTATCTGAGGTTAGATTTTTAAAACCTTCATCTAAAAGATGACTTTTGAGGGTGTCATAAAATACTTTGGCTGATTGATGAAGACCATATATTGCCTTTTTGAGCTTGCAAACCAGGTTTTTATCACCCATTTCAAAACCTTCAGGTTGTAACATATATTGTTTTTCTTGGAGGTCACCATACAAATATGCTGTTTCAATATAATAATTTTTAAAATCATAATTTTGCATTGCAGCATAACAAAGTAATATTCTGAGTGTATCAGAACTTATAACTGGTGAAAATGTTTGATAGTAATCAATTCCATATTTTTGAGAATAACCAGCTGCAACCAATCTGGCTTTGTATCTTTTTATTATTGTGGGGTCATTTTTAATGGTAAAAATCCATTTGCTTTGATTGATTTTGTTCCTTTAGGAAGTGGTTCAATGTCCCATACATGGTGTTCTAATAAAGAATTTATTTATTTTTTCATGGCTTCTGTCCATTTACTTGCTTGTGGGCATTCAATTGCTTCTTTATAAGTTTTTGGTATATGATTTTGATACTAAGTCATTAATAGAGTATCATTTGGAGCTTGAATAATTGAATTTTCTTCATATTCTTCTTCACTCAAACTTGGTTCATAATAGAAGCCTGGTCTATGTGTGTGTCTAAAGTTGTATCTTGTATTTGATGCTGGATTCTGAATTTCAAAAGAGGATTCTTCATCTCCTGATGATGAATTTGTTTCTTCTTCTGCAGGTCCATCTATCTTGATGATTGAGTAATCTGTGCTGTCTTGTTCATTAGAAGTTAATAATTCTGCACCTTTTTGATTTTCTAAAAAGGCAACATCTCTTGTTTCTGTAATGGTAAAATTTTCTGGGTTGCAAATTCTATATGCTTTTCTGCATGAAGAATATCCCACAAAAATGCCTGTTTTAGTAATTTTTTCAAATTTAGATCTTTTATGTTTAGGTGTCCAGAATTCTACTTTGCAACCAAAAACCTTTAAGTGAGAGACTGTAGGTTTTCTTCCAATGAACATTTCTTCTGGAGTCTTGTTAGTATTATGGTAAGAAGGAGTTCTGTTTTTAAGGTATGTATAGGTATTCATAGCTTCAGCCCAAAATTCTATTGGTAATCCAGATTCTATTAATAGGGCTCTTGTTCCTTCTATTAGGCTTCTGTTAGCTCTTTCACATCTTCCATTTTGAGCAGGGGAAAAAAGGTAGTTCTTTGATGTTCTATTCCTTTCCTTTTCAGATAGGATTTCAATTCTTGGTTGTTGAATTCAGTACCATTATCACTCCTGAAATTTTAATCCTTTTATTGGTGGTGTTCTCTATATCTATATATATAAAAATGAATGTTTGTATGTTTGTATGTTGGTTTGTCTGTATGTTGGTTTGTATGACTCCTATACAAATTCGCAGTAGATCACTAATTCAAACCAAAATTTCCATACATAGGTAAAAAATAACGAGGATGACGATAGGCTATTTTAAAATAAATATAAATCATTTATTAAAACTATATATTCAAATTATTCAACTTAGCTCACGAGCAGCGCCCTCTAGAACACTCAGGCGGGCGATGGCGGCGCGCGACGATTGGCTGCCGGCGCAGCACGTGACTTCCCTGCCTCCTGCCTCCCCCCCCCCCGCCGAGTAAATGAGATCTCCCGGCTGACGGCCGGTTGAGCGGCCGGCCGGCCTCACGAGCAGCGCCCTCTAGAACGCGTGACGCTTTTGACGGCGCGGGGCGCTCCCAGTTGGACAGTTGCGCGGGGGCAGAGTGACCTCGCGGGTGCCCTCCGGGAACTACGTCCATCTTCCATATGTAATATACATTTAATCGTGTAAACCCGGGCGTTGCCCGGGTCATTCGTCTACAAATTCTCAGTAGTTCACTAATTCAAACCAAAATTTCCATACATAGGTAAGAGAATACTGGGAAGACGATAGGCTATTTTAAAAATTTTGATTTTTAAAAATTTTGCTGTATCATGTCTGATTATCAGATACAAAATTATTTCGGGAAAAATTCCAAAAAACAGAGACCACGGGTGAAACAGGGTACATTTAATAGGGTAAAACCCGGGCGTTGCCCGGGTCATTCCGCTAGTATTCTATAAATTATTTAAGTATTTCTTGAGTTTCTGATTTTGCTTTTAATAATCTAGTGAATAATTTCCTTGAATAGTCATCTACTATAGTAAGAATAAATATTGCTTTACCAATAGATTCTTCTTTTATGGGCCCAATTAAATCAATATGCAAAAGTTCTAATGATTGTGAGAGAGGTTTGAATTTTTTCAATTCTTTTAAAAGGTTTTCTTGAGTATTTAGATTTAATACATGTAATGCAATCATTTAAGTCTCCTTTAGATATGCAATCAAATTTGTATACTAAGTTTTTGTTTTTCATTATAGTCATGTAATTTTCATTAGGGTGGCCCATTCTTTTATGCCAAATATCCCAATTAACTTTGAAGACTTTATCTTCTTCATCCCTTGAACCAGAGGAGTTTATTATATAAAAATCATCAATTTTTGGAGCTTCCAATATGACTTGATCCTTGAAATCTATTATAGTACATTTGTCTTTGCTAAAAATTATTCTTTGGTAGTCTTGTACTAATTTTCCTACAGACAACAAATTTCCTTTGATTTGTGGAACAAATAGTACATCTTTAAGGATAAGTAAATTTTCTTCTTTTGTTTTGATTTTCACATTTCCTATAGCTTTGGATTCAATTTGAGTGTCATCAGCAAGGATTATTTTCCTTTCCTTATTTTCTGAATTTTTTAAAAGTTCAAAACAGGATGTCATATGGCTTGTAGCACCACTATCAATTATCCATTCTTGTTCACTCTTTTCTTGATTTTTGGCTTTCAGATAATTTGCTGCCTTTTCATTATGTGAATTTCCAGTTTGTTTCTGCTGATTTCCAAATTTAGGTTTATAGCCACTTGTGCTGGGTTTGTTAAGATCTTCTCTTCTATTATTATTGCCTTTTTTTTTTATTATTCCAGCAGTCATTAGCTTCGTGCCCTCTTTTGTTACAGATATAACACTCAGGTTTATATTTAAATTTATTTTTTTGGATAAAATTTCTTTGATTCACTTTGTGATGCTTTATATGCAGATGAGGATGAAAATTCTTTCTCATGGTACCTTTCTTGATACAGGGAACACTTTGATTTAATATCTGAAAGTGTACGATTATTCATAGTATTTATTTGCATGGCAATAATATTGTATTTTTGTGGCAGGCCTTTAATTACCGAATAGATAAATTCTTCATCATCTATGGTGGCTCCCATAATTCTGGCATTTTCTAATAATTTTTCTGATCTATGAAGGCAGTCTTTCCAACTTTCTTCAGGATACATCCGAAGGCGAGAAACATTATTCCGTGCCTCAATACTTTTCTTTTTAATGTCTCCTTCATATCTTTTGGTTAAGGATGCCCATATTTGTTTTGATGTTTTGCATGTGAGAATTAATGAAACCTGAGAATCTGTCATGGCACAAGTTATAATACCTTTTACTTGTGAGTCTTTTATTTTCCATTTTTGTCTTTCTGATTCTTCTCCTGGAGGATCTTCAATCAAAAAATTGATCAAATCTTTGCTTTCCAAAACCGATTCAACCCTATGTTTACAACTTGGAAAATTATCACCATAAAATTTTGCAATTGGTATTTCTTTCATTTTATTCTCCAACAATTTTTAGTTTATATTGAATATTAAAAAGGAAAAAACAATATTTGTTGAAGATTTTCTCTAGACAACAAAATTTATTTTGCTTTACGCATAAATACCAATTATGCTTAAGTCGTTTGCTATTATTTCCTTTTATTACAATATTCAATAAACCACGGACTCTGCTGCCAATTGTGATAATTTGGGTTGAACTAAAAAGATAAACCCTTTTTATATCATTATTTTATTTAAAATCCAATTTAAAAACAGGAAAGAACAAAAATATAGTATAAACTTCTTGTTTACAATTTACGAGTTAGAAGAATAAAAATACAGAGTTGTCAAATCATTTTTGGTCATTTATATATATAGATTCACAACCGTGAGGGGTAAGTGTTACCTACCTTCGACAACAAACTGCTGCACGATAATTCTGTACTGGGATTGGGTCGAAACGTGAATAATCTCTGCATCCCTTTTCAGTGACTTTACGGCGCTGTAAAATATATTTTCAGTTACAATGCGAAACAACAACCTAACAGTCAGGAATTAAGTGGAGATCTGGTGTAGAACGTAAATAGAGTCATAAACACAAGTTGGAGCATGGGACGCTCTAGAGAATTATCACATTAATGTCCACGACAAGGACGTCAGGTGTCACTCCATCGCCGACGTTCTTAAACAGAGAAGCGCCCCACTTTCAAGCCATCACCTTCGCTCCGTTGTCTGGCCAGGTGCAGAGAGAACAGTCGCCTAAACAACGGCCTTTTTAAATGAGATTTCCGTCGACAAGACATTGACGACTGCAAAAGCAGAATGAATAATTTCATTGATTATAAAGAATTCTAAAAGGAAGAAGCCGCTTGAGTAAGAAGATGGGGAGCCAACATTCCCCAACGAAGGAACGACTGCTACAGGGTGATAGACAAGAACCATTCTGAGCTGGCCAACCACGATATCGACAGAGTGTGTCAGGAGAGATATTCTTTGTGAAGCAGAGATTTAGGTTCCCCATCGCAGCCATAATCGGCAAGAGCACTGTCTAAAGTTCTCCACGATACCGCAGCAACCACCTGCGACCATAAAGGTTGAAAAGAAGAAAAACAGAGCCACGGGTTGCAGCATCACAAACGTGGGCGCCGCCTTCCTGGGAAATCCACAGTGCCATGATAGGCCTAACGTAGACTCGCTGGACGAGTCTTTAGAATAAATTGAAAGCAGAACAAACTTGTCATATCAGAAAGGTTCGCCTACGCGATAGATGGCACTGCTGGTTCAGATTAAGCCTCTCTCGAGGAACCCCTCCTTGTCCGAGCTCTGCGCAGCCAACGCTACCCGTTGGAGGTCAAACTCTACAAGTAGCTTCACGGGGACCAGCGGGCCTTCTATGTAGCAGGGTATAATCAGAGCTCAAGACATCGATCCTCTGCCTGAAGTAGCTTGCCATGAAAGTCACGAAACTGGCAAAACAACGACATATCAGCTATGAGAGTGCAGGTTGTTTAATAGATCAAGGGATCACCAAAGGTTAGAGCAGATAATATCCATGTTCCAGGACGAAGTGGCTGGAAATAGGGAAGTAGAACAGCGATAAAGGACTGTCTGTCAGATCCTCATATGAACGTGAAGAACGTCGTGTAAAGAGTGCGTGCTTGAAAGCTATGTGAGTATTTAAAGTGAGCGGTTACATCCAAGAACTGTTTGATAGGGGCAAATAAAAGAATTGCTCTAAACAAGCTGTGGACTCGCGCCACCTCTCAATGATGCTCACTTCGATATATTATTGTGGATTCCTATCTTATCACTATATCCGCAATAAAACAATTTTTGCTCTACAAACCTTCATTCATGTAAAACCTGGTCACATAGTGTCCCTCGCTTAGCAAGATAAAACTCTATTTGAAAAATATAAATATAGATTCATATAATGAATGCAAATTGAACCGTTTATTTAAATATATTGCACGTTTAATTGAATTAGGAATTTAAAATGAATTGTGTTTATAGTATTGATGCTCTGATAATAAAAAAAGCTTGAATGACTGTAAAGTGTATTTGTGTATCAAGGGTTTTGTAAATTCTCAGCATGTAGGTGTTCATCTGCTAGGTATTTTGCTCACTAGGTATGATGAAGTAAATATTTATCAAAGTTGGGGGAAATCTGTTTGATAAATTAGACTAATAAAGTAAAATTTTCCATTTATCAATATTTAATCATGAAATAAAATGCAGAAAACGAAGATAATCAGGAGTAGTGAAATAACCTTGTTTTCTTTGTAATAAGAATCCATGTTAAACATTCAATTTGAATCTCCAAATTTAAATTTAATGCTGAACTTGAGCTTGATAATCTATCAAAATATTGCATCAAACTGTGTACTAGATAAATTTCTTCTTATTTTTATATATAAAATATCAACTTGGTTTCCTGGGCCACGCCGTCCCAACAATCACTTTCTAAAATAATTTTACCCTAGGTAGGATGTCTAGGAGCCTGGCCGGGCTTTTTAATCGGACTAGCTGAGTAAGCCTTTGGTATGGGGCTGACTCGAGGGACCCCGATGTCACAGCTCTGTCAGAAGAGTGGTATAGGCCTCCTGGGGAACCCGCCACTATAAACAAAGGGTAACGCGCCAACGGAAGTACCTCCTTGGGTGGTGTGGAAATTATGCCAAAAATAAATAAAAGAAATAATAAAGTTAATACACGTATAGACAAATAAATAACTAAATAAAATTGTAACAACTGAAAAATATTAAGCTAAACAACGCCTATATGTAGATGTAGTAGTCAGAGTAGTAGTTTGTCAAATTTGGGATTTCCTTATTTAAGATGAGGCTTGTCCAGAAAAGGATATGAAGGATAAATTCGAAACTAAAAAGAAATATGAAGAAAGGTATATTCGAATAGAATTAGAGGTAAAAAAGTTATTTCATCTTTCAATAATTAGAGCCGATGTGGCTCAGAGTATTTGTAACACCAACACTAATCGGGTAGCAAGAATCAATAAACTGGTAAAATGAAGCTCACAAAGTTGATTGGTCGTATGACTGAGCTGGTGGTCTATTTTTGAAAAGATTCATAATGATTCTAGCTTATAAGAGGTGAACAAATTTCAATACTTGATTCAGTCCATGAAATCAAACATTATAGCAGGAAGATTGGTGACTAGTTAACTCCTGACAGCGTCAAATTATCCAAAGGTAATCGCCGTTTTGAAAGATTGTTTTGGTGACAGGGTGATCCTGACAGAGGTCTATGTACGTCAGATTTTGTACTTGATTATTAGCAATAGCCGAAAAGCTCAATTTTTAACCAGATTTAGGAATCACTGACTGCTAATTAAATACTCCTGTACATTGAGAGACAAGCTTCATTGGAATTATAGGAATGAAGATCTTGACTCTCAATAAATAACTAGAGGCTTGGTTTTTTACAAGAATTCTCTGTGACCTCATACAAATATTGTACTTCATTGTCCTACCTAGAAGTGGTATTTCTTGAAGAGGTACATATGGATCCAGTGGGGTGTTAGGAGGGCAGACAGTGGCAGGGGGACATCTAATAATGACAGGGTTATGGTGCGAGGAGGGACTTACTTTCCAAGTAGATCCGCAGCAAGATTAATGACCTTGGATACAACTTGGTGATGAAGTGGTTATCCCAACGTGGAGCCCATTTGAAATGACTGCCGGGCACCTTGTGAAGAGACATGTGGAAGTTATAGATGTGGTGTTAACTATTGAGAAGTTTTACTCTTCAAGATTTGATTTTTTACGCTAACTTGTGGAGACAAATAGAAAAAAAAACTGACCCCTAAAATGAAGAATTTAAGAACTTGTTTCAAAAGACGGATCGATGAACCGTGAGGGGTAAGTGTTGCCTGCCTTCGACAACAAGCTGCTGCACGATAATTCTGTACTGGGACTGGGTCAAACCGTGAAGAATCTCTGCATCCCTTTTCAGTGACTTAACGGCGCTGTAAAATATATTTTCAGTTACAATGCGAAACAACAACCTGACAGTCAGGTATTAAGCGGCGATATGATGTGGAACGTAAATGGAGCCAGAAACCCAGGTTGGAGCATGGGACGCTCCAGAGAAGTCTTACAATAATGTCCACGACACAGACGTCAGGTGTCACTCCAGCACTGACGTCCTCAAACAGAGAAGCGCCCCACTTTCAAACCATCACGTTCGGTCCGTCGTCTGGCCAGGTGTAGACAGAACAGTCGCCTAAACAAAAGCCTTTGTCTAATGATATTTCCGTCGACACCACGTTGACAGCCCCGGCTTGACAGCACCAGCAGGACGGAAAATTCCATTTATCAGAATAAAACTCAAAAGGAAGAAGCCGCTTAATTAAGGGTAGATGTAAAGCCAACATTCTCCAACGAAGGAACGACATCTACAGGGTAATAGGCAAGAACCATTAGGAGCTGGTCAACCTCGATATCGACAGTATCAGGAGAGATATTCTTTGTGAAGCAGAGATTTAGGTTCCCCATCGCAGGCATAATCGGCAAGAGCACTGTCCAAAGTTCTCCACGATACCGCAGCAACCACCTGCGACCATAAAGGTTGAAAAGAAGAAAAACAGAGCCACGGGTTGCAGCATCACAAGCGTGGGCGCCGCCTACCCGGGAAATCCACAGTGCCATGATAGGCCTAACATAGACTCGCTGGACGAGTCTTCAGCATCAATTGAGAGCAGAACAAACTTGTCATATCAGAAAGGTTTGGCTACGCGATGACACTGCTGGTTCAGATTAAGTCTCCCTCTCGAGGAACCCCTCCTTGTCCGAGCTCGGCGCAGCCAACGCTACCCGTTGGAGGTCAAACTCTACAAGTAGCTTCACAGGGACCAGCGGGCCTTCTATGTAGCAGGGTAGAATCAGAGCTCAAGACATAGATGATGCATATAGTTGTTTATTTGTTTTGCATATTTTTCATTTATAAATTAATCTCATAAATCAGTGTGTGAAAATAAAAATATTGGACCGGTGATGAAAACAAAAAGGAAAATAGTTGGCTTAATGTTATGTAGTTATGATATATAATTGTTTGTGATTATATATAATTAAATGTGATGTTTATGTAATTTTGATCTTAATTGAATAAAATATATAAAGTTTAAATGTATTTTAAACTTTAATAACAAGCGCAAAACAACTGGGGACGAGGAAAAGCGAATTTTGTAAAGAACAAAGAAATTGATTTGGCAGAAGAAATTATACTTTTAATATGTCTTCAGGTACGTTTTAGAAATTTGATGAGAATTTAGAAAATGTGCAAAATTATATATATCGCTTAAAACAATTTATGTTAATTTCTAAAACAAAGGAAGATTTTAAGACGCCATTTCTTATTTCAAGTATAAGCCCTAAATATTTTAGTATCTTGCGAAATTTAGTTTTTCCAGAGGAAGTTGCTCAAGTTCCTTTTGATAAATTATGTATGATCTTATTAAAACATTTTAATCCAAAAACTAATATAATATATGAAAGATTCATATTTAAGAAAATGGATCAAAAGTCTGGAGAAACTATTTCTAAATATATGATACGCGCCTAAAAGACCAAGCTCAAAGGTGTTCTTTTGGAGATTTTTTACAAGAATCCTTAAGTGACAGATTTGTTGCTGGCATCATTGATTCATCTACCCAAAAGAAACTCCTACAAGAAGAAAACTTAACTTTTGATGGTGCAGTGGACATAGCTCTGTCTGCGGAATCAGCGGATAATGAGCTACATAATATCAAAGGATCCGAAAATGCCCATCAGTCCCCACAGTATCTTCACGCCATTGATAATACCTGCAAACACTGTGGTAAGACTAACCATCTTCATTATAATTGTTTCATTAAATCTGCTACTTGTAAAGTTTGTGGTAAATTAGGTCACATTTCCACAATATGTTATAAAAAGACAGGTCTGACCATAATTTGCCTATAAATTCTAAAAAGAATTTTAATAAATTTAAGTCGCACCCTAATTTTAATAATCCTTCAAATTCTCAAAATAGTTTGTCATTGTATAATATAAATTTACATCCTCCTTTAACTGAAACTGTGTATGTGAATGAGATTGAACTTTTAGCTGAAATTGATACTGGTGCAGCCATTACTACTTTAACTAAATGTGTATACTTTAAATATTTTTAAAATATTGAGTTAAACAAATGTGACACCATCTTAACAGGCTATAGTGGCTCTAAAATAACTATTTTAGGTAAGGCTAAATTTTAAATAAAATTTAGAAATGTTTCTAGGGTGATTGATATACTCATAACCGATTTAAATTTCTCTAAATTTCTTTTGGGAAGAGATTTCCTTAGTTTTTTTTATATTTCTTTCAATTCTTTACATAAAGTGAACTCTTTTAATGTAGAGTCACTTATAAATGATTATAAATCCATTTTTGAATACAAATCTGGCCCTATTAAAGGTATCAAATGCCATCTTAATGTAAAGGCTGACTTTATCCCAAAATTTTACAAATTCAGACAAGTTCCTTTTGCCTTAAAACAACTAGTGGAAGATGAAATTGTGATAAATTGGCTGATTCAAATATTTTGTATCTATAGATAGAAGTGATTGTGCTTCTCCACTTGTTTGTGTTACAAAACCAGATGGCCAAATTATACTTTGCGCTGATTTTAAAAATAGTTTAAATTCTTAGAGGATGTTAAATATCCTATCCCTAACATTGATTCAGTCTTAAGTAATTTTCAAGGAAAGAAATTATTTACTAAATTAGATTTGTCAAAGGCTTACCATCGAATTGAGATGGATGATATTTTAAAAAAGTATTTGGTTGTCTCCACTCACAAAGGTTTATATAAATATAATCGTTTGGCTTTTGGTATAAAGACTGCTTCTGAAATATTTCAGAAGACAATGGAATCCTTCTTCTTGGGAATCAATGATGTTTACATTTATTTTGATGATATTCTTATTGCATCAGATGTTTTGAAAACCATTTGGATATTCTTAAGAGAACACTTAATATTCTTAAAGAAAATAATTTTACGATAAACAAAAATAAGTGCTTATTTGTTAAAAATGAGATTGAATATCTTGGGTATAAAATTAATGGGTTTGGTATTTACCCCTTGAAAGACAAGCTAGCTTGCATAAAAAATTGTCCAGTTCCTAAGAATATAACTGAATTAAAAAGCTTCCTTGGATTTTTGTCATTTTATAGTAAATTTTTGCCAAATCTATCAGATTTAGCATATCTTTTATTCAACCTATTAAAAAAGAATGTGAAATGGTCTTGGAATGTTGAGACAGATGGATCTTTCAATTCCTGTAAAAATGCATTAGATGAGACCACATGTTTATCGCATTATTCCCTAAATTTGCCTTTGATTCTTTCTTGTGTTGCAAGTCAGGTGGGAATAGGAGCAACCCTTTCACATTTGAAGGATGTCCCTGGAAAGGCCTGTGTGTTTCATTTCCAGAACTTTAAATGTTAATGAAAGAAAATATTCTCAAGTTGAAAGAGAAGGACTTGCAATTGCTTTTGCAGTAAATAAATTTAAAAATACCTTTTTGGTGGGAAATTTACCATTTATACTGATCACAAGCCCTTAATAACTATTTTTGGAGATAAAACAAATTTGCCTCCACTCATTGCAAATAGACTTCATAGATGGGCTCTAACTCTTTCAGATTTTAATTTTGAAATTAAGTATAAAAAAGGAAAGAATAATATCATTCCTGATTTCCTTTCTAGATTTCCAGAGTTTCAAAAGAATAGTTTGGAATATAATGATGGGAATGGTGAAATTTTACTCTTGAATACTTCCATCATTGACCATGTTCTAGTGGCTCATGAAACACATTTAGACAGAACTTTATTCAAATTGTACAAAATTATTGAGACAGGGGAGTTACCCTCAAGTCCCAATGATGATCTCAATTCTTATTTAAAAAGGATTGATGACTTCACCATTCTCCAAAAATGTATTTTACTTGAGAATAGAATGGTTATTCCAAAAAGTCTACATGAAAAGGTACTTCAATTATTACATGAGAGCCATGCAGGGACTAATAAAATGAAAATGATGGCTCGTTCATCTATTTGGTGGCCCGGCATGGACTCTTCAATAGAAATAATTACAAAATATTGTAGAACTTGTCTTTCTAATGAAAGTTTGCCTCATCAAAGGACTGAGAGTTGGCCTAATAAGCAGGACCATGGACGAGGGTTCACATGGACTATTTCAATTTCAAAAACAAACTGTTTTTACTAGCAGTAGATTCATTTTCTTCATGGGTTGAAGTTTCTGAAGTACCATCTACCAGTGCATATTTTTGTATAAATTTTATGAGAAATTGTATTGCTCGCTACGGATTTCCACAAGTAGTGGTTTCTGATAATGGTCCTCCTTTCTTTAGTAGTGACTTTGGTGATTTTTTGTCTAAGAATGGCATATCCCATGTGACATCTCCCCCATATCACCCAAAATCGAATGGACAGGCAGAAATATCTGTAAGAGAGGTAAAGAAATTGCTAAAAAAGCTATTATATGAAAACGAGCAGGTGGAACTAGATTTGGCTCTGTCCAGGGCTTTGTTCTTTATAAGGACAGATGTAAATATTAGAAAAGGGACATCACCTGCGGAGCTGTTTCTTGGAAGAAAGATCAGATCAAGACTTTCTGTGTTGTCAAAAGAAGAAGTAAAAGTCTCCAAAATCAATGGTCAATATGTTAACAGTAAATTTAAAGTGGATGAGACTGTGAAATTTAGGTGGATCACTAATAATTATCCCTCTTGGTATACAGGAAAGATAATTAAAATACTAGGAAGGAATGTTTATTTAATAAAACAAGGTGGAAGTGAAAAAAAAGTTCATCAAAACCACATTTAAAAAATGTTGCCTGGTAAATCACATCCCACTAATATGAATGATGCTGAATGTGTGCCAACTCCAATCTCAGAGGAGAAAAGTGTTACAACCCCCAGGTACCCTCAGAGGGAGCGCAGATGTCCACAGAGATATAAAAAATAAATAAATAATAAGAGGGGCCAAGCCTAAGAAGGGTGAATTGATGTATATAGTTGTTTATTTGTTTTGCATATTTTTCATTTATAAATTAATCTCATAATTTAGTCTGTGAAAATAAAAATATTGGACCCGTGACGAAAACAAAACTGAAAATAGTTGGCTTAATGTTATGTAGTTATGATATATAATTGTTTGTGATGATATATAATTAAATGTGATGTTTATGTAATTTTTTGATCTTAATTGAATAAAATATATAAAGTTTAAATGTGTTTTAAACTCTAATAACAAGCACAAAACAATAGCTCCACTGCCTGAAGTAGCTTGCCATGAAAGTCAAGAAACTGGAAATACAACGACATATCAGCTATGAGAGGGCAGGTTGTTTAATAGATCAAGGGATCACCAAAGGTTAGAGCCGATAATATTCATGTTCCAGGACGAAGTGGATGGAAATAGGGAAGTAGAACAGTGGTAAAGGACTGTTTGTCGGATCCTCATATGAACGTGAAGAACGTCGTGTAAAGAGTGCGTGCTTGAAAGCTATGTGAGTATTTAAAGTGAGCGGTTACATCCAAGAACTGTTTGATAGGGGCAAATAAAAGAATTGCTCTAAACAAGCTGTGGACTCGCGCCACCTCTCAATGATGCTCACTTCGATATATTATTGTGGATTCCTATCTTATCGCCATCCGCAATAAAACAATTTTAGCTCTACAAACCTTCATTCATGTAAAACCTGGTCACATAGTGTCCCTGACTTAGCAAGATAAAACTCTATTTGAAAAATATAAATCTAGATACATATAATAAATACAAATTGAACCTTTTATTTAAATATATTGCACGTTTAATTTAATTAGGAATTTGAAATGAATTGTGTTTATAGTATTGATGCTCTGATAATAAAAAAGCTTGAATGACTGTAAAGTGTATTTGTGTATCAAGGGTTTTGTAAATTCTCAGCATGTAGGTGTTCATCTGCTAGGTATTTTGCTCACTAGGTATGATGAGGTAAATATTTATCAAAGTTGGGGGAAATCTGTTTGATAAATTAGACTAATAAAGTAAAATTTTCCCGTTATCAATATTTAATCATGAAATAAAATGCAGAAAACGAAGATAATCAGGAGTAGTGAAATAATCTTGTTTTCTTTGTAATAAGAATCCATGTTGAACATTCAATTTGAATCTCCAAATTAAAATTTAATGCTGAACTTGAGCTAGATAATCTATCAAAATATTGCATCAAATTGTGTACTAGATAAATTTCTTCTTATTTTTATGTATAAAATAGCAACTTGGTTTCCTGGGCCACGCCGTCCCAACAATCACTTTCTAAAATAATTTTACCCTAGGTAGGATGTCTAGGAGCCTGGCCGGGCTGTTTAATCGGACTAGTCGAGTAAGCCTTTGGTAAGGGGCTGACTCGAGCAACCCCGATGTCACGGCTCTGTCAGAAGAGTGGTATAGGCCTCCTGGGGAACCCGCCACTATAAACAAAGGGTAACGCGCCAACGGCAGTACCTCCTTGGGTGGTGTGGAAATTATGCCAAAAATAATAAAATAAAAGAAATAATAAAGTTAATACACGTATAGACAAATAAATAACTGAATTAAATTGTAACAACTGAAAAATATTAATTTAAACAACGCCTATATGTAGATGCAGTTTGGCTTTCAAATAACAAATCTGATCATTATACTATCATGACTTTTTTCAGATTCCAGTCCGTGTATAACCATTTCTCTATTTTTTTGGTATGAAAACCAATTACAAATGTGTACCAATCGTCTAAATATCAACAAAGTTTCTATTTTTTTTTCTCTTTCTATAAAGATAGAAATTTAAAATATATTTTTGTATTGAAATTTATTTCGTTACAAAAGGTAGAAACATTGGAAAATTGGATATTAAGTCTAAGAAGGCGAATACTAGTAAAAATCTTGGATATTGTAATTTAGTCATGATGTCCACAGACACGCATACATTGGTCACTCTCCGATAATTAAATTATTTTAGCTGCTGAGATAAAAATATTTCTACTGTACAGCTGATAGACCTGACATCTAGTCAATTGAAATCGACCATTTCATCTAACCTCAATACATTCCTCTGTCTAACCTATCACAGGTATTAACTTTCTGAATCAAAGCAGAACTGGGCCTGCATGTTGTCGTGACCAAAGCCGAGGCAACTGTAGTTTTAAAAAAACAAACAAACTTAAAATAGGTTATTTAAATAATATTTTTAACATCTTAGCAATTCATATTTTTTCATTTATTGAAAATACTCATCTTTCATATAAAATAATTTATTTTAAAATATTGCATTAGCTACATGTAAAACTTAATCGAGAGCCCAAACTTGCTTTAAGAGACTCGCTTGTCGCCTGTCGTTCTTCATTTTCGTAGCAGTTGCAGAACTGAAAGAAGACACACAAAGAAAAATCTTCTCAAAACTGTTTTGCCATTATTGAATTTTTCCGCGTAGCAATACGAAAATATTCTTGATCCCAGAGAGAGAGAGAGAGATGAGAATTTTTAATACCATATTTGTTCATAGGGCATTTGGAATATTTTGTATTGCGCTCCAACGCATGATCTTGTATTGAGGCCTGTTTATATCTGAACGGTTCACAAATATTCTATTCCTAGATGTTAGATTTTTCGAATTGTAATTCGGTAAAGTATAGTGTTTAACACTTGTAAATGATCTTAATGTTTTTCTTTATATGTATAAATATTCAAATCTATTATAATATTGGGTATTTTTAAAATTATTTACTAATATTAATTTTTTCTTAATATATTTAACTCAATATAATTTTTTAAATTTCAGTATTATTTTATATAGCGCGCCAAAAAGATTCGTCACCACTGGAAAACAAAGAAAGTTGTAAGAGTTAGACGTAGTTTGTTTATCGCGATAATAAAAGTTTGGCTTTGCTAGTTGTTGTCATACCTTCGAAAAATAATATACCATTTTTAGTCCCTCGAGCCGGATTCATCAAAAGGCTACAGTAAAGAATGTTTTAGATGATTCAAAAGAAAGAAGGTGAGTAAATTTATATGTATGTATATTTTGCATTAGAGAAGAGCAAATCGTAAAAGTGAGACAAAATATATTTATAATTAGTTTGTTAGAGCTGACGTTTTACCCAAGTTTTGTGGCTTAGGAAGTCAAAATTACTAAATTTTGGTTTTAGTGTGACTTAATTTACAAATTAGACAATATCTGTCATCAATTTTTCCATATTTTTAAAATGAGGCGAGTGGTTAAGAAACAAACACTTTTAACACTTTTGAACCCGAAGGACGCTAATTCGCTCCCCTATCTACCAAGCCCAAAGGACACTAATATTCGTGTCCCCGATTTCCAAAAAAGAAATTGCCGGTTGTTCACGCTAATTCGCATCTACTAGGATCTTGTCTCATACCTTCTTGCCTAACTATCAGTGGGTTGGGGGATGTCAGTTGACCTAATGTGCCTGTAAAATGTCACATGTAAACGCTGTTCTAGCAGCCCCTATTGTTAATTTTTCTTTGTTCGCGCGCTTATTTCATCGCATTTCTATCGAAATTTCAGATGAAACCTGTTATCAGAATATAAACGTTTATGGAGATAAGGATCTTTATTTTTGATCATCTCAAGCTTTCGGGCTTGTCTGCCCTTCCACAGGAGAACAATACATCAAGAATATAACGCCACCTGATGCTAAAACTATTATGAATCTATATACATCTATTATATACATTTTCACTAGGATATTTTTGCATATTATTTTACTTAAGATATGTTTTTATTTGATTAAGATATTTACATATTTTACTATTGTTTGTTTTATTCTATGAGTTATCATATGGGTTGGGAATTCTATTATTTTTATGTTAGTTTTATAATGGCTATTGGCTATTAGGTATAAGTTACAACATATTGTTGTTGATATTATTAACTGTCACTAGGATATATTGTGTTATATATTTCGGGCAAGTCTATTTTTCTATTGATGCTGTTGTGTTTTCTGGATAATAAAGATTCAATGATTAGTCTTTGGTATTTGCTATTTATGTTGTCGTAATGTATTTTGGGATCTTCTAATGCGAAAGTATGACCTGTTTCTTTGCAGTGTTGGAAAATTAGGGATCTATTGTCTTGGTTTATTATGTTGCGTTTATGTTCATATATTCTATTGCTGACTTTCCTTCCTGTCTCTCCCACGTATTTGATCTGGCAGTTATTGCATTCTATGGAATATATTGCTTCTTTTTTGATAGTGGGTTTTATAATTTTAGATTTATTGTTAGATAATGGATTTTTAATGATGGAGCCAATGTTAGGGGAATTACTGTAATATGTTTGGATACCGAAGTATTTTATATAGTTGGCTATTGTTAAAGATGCTTGTGAAAATGGAATGTAACATATTGCCCTGTAAATATCTGTGGTTTTGTTAATTGGGTTATTGATTGTTTTGTGGAAATGTTTTAATATAAAGGTGATTGGGTATCCTGCTTGCTGGAGATTATTTATGATGTTCTGTGTTTCAATTATTTTTGAATTCTGTTGCGAGCAATGGGTGTGTATTCTTTTGGTTAGTGTTTTAACTGTGTTTATCTTATGGCTTAATGGGCAATATGAAGTAAAATGTATATAATTTGGTTCGAAACTTGGTTTGTAGTATACGGAGGTTTGTAATCTGTTTTGAGTCCTTATAATATTAATGTCTAAGAATGGTAGTTTATTGTTTTTTTTTTTCAACTTCTATTGTAAATTTAATTCTAGGGTGGTAGTTATTTAATGATGTTAGTATGTGGTTTACTTTGTTAGCTGTGCATATACAGAATATGTCGTCATGTATCTTTTATATATTATTATGCCTGTGGGGAATTGTGTGGTTATCCATTTGTCTATTGTATTCATAACTATTTCAGCTAACGGGGAAGATAGCGGGCTGCCCATGGGGGATCCTTTTATTTGTTTAAATGATTGTGAGTTGAAATTAAAAATGTTGGATTTTAATGATATATCTATTAATTCTATTATTTTGTTAATAACAGTTTGGTCTATACTATTTTCTATTAAGAAGGATTTAGTGTTTTCTAATATTAATTGGTGAGGGAGACTAGGATAGAGAGCTTCGACATTGAATGATACCATTAAGTGATGGTTTTCTATATTTGTGTTTAAGATTTCTTGTATGACTGAGGGTATGTTTGCTATTGATTGGGTGGGAGTTTGTGTTCTAACTAATGGTTGTAAGAATTTGATTAAGAATTTAGCTATTGGAGCAATGGGGGATAGATAAAACGGTTTGCCGTATATGTGGACTTCAGAATCAATATTGCTGAGAAATGCTTTGTGTTCATCTTCGGTGATTATTTTGGATTTTTTCAACCTGTTGATATTCTTTTTTATATTTATGTAAAATTGGTTTCTCTCTGTATCTGTCAGTGGCGCGAAGGTCGTGCTATCCTTTAGTATATCTTCCATTTTGTTTTGGTATTCGGTTTTATCCATTATTACTGTGGTTCCTCCTTTGTCTGCTTGGGTTATGACTATTTCTTTTCTGTTTTTTAAGTTTCTTAAAATATGTTTTTCTCTTGGGTTTCGTAGGGGCTGATTTGGTGGGTGATTCAATGTTCAAGATACTTTTGTCTTATTTTTTCTTTTTCTTGGGTGTTCAGTTTCGATATCGCTACTTCTATTCCGCTGATTATTTTTATGGGGTCGGGTTTAGCAACTGGGCGATATTTTAAGCCTTTAGACAATATAGCTATTTCTTCGTGTGTTAATATGGCCTGTGATATATTGATTACTTTTGATGTTGTTTCATTTCTTAAGAGATTCGGTTCTTTATACTTGTTAGCCCAAAATTTTAGTTTCTTGTCCTGTCTATTTTTTACGTTGGATTTCAGTTTTGTTATTTCTGGGATGATTTCGGTTATTATTCTATGAAATTCTGATTCAGGGATGTGTTGGGATATTAAGCATATGAGGTCTTTGATGGATTTTGATAGAAGTCTGATATTCGAGTAACATCCTTCTTTTCTGGCTTTTAATAATTTTGTTTGAGTTTCTTTTATGAACTCTTATAAACCTGTACCTAGTACAATTTACCACTCAATATTAAATCTGAAAGTTTGTTAGATGATATAAAGTATATAATTGTGGTCAAGAGCCTCTTTGTGTGAGGACTGTTTCATAGTTGATCATACTAAGCTATTGGCAGTAACCTTTATCCTTCTACTTTAAATTGAATATTAAAGAAATGTGAAAATAGCTTATATGATAATATTTACCTTTTATTTTAGCTTTTATTATCTTCTCACTGCCTATATAGTACGTGGAGTAAATTTTTATTTTGTACGATTTCAATAAAAAAATTGAGCATTTAAAAAAATAAAATATACGCTATTTAATACATTTTTTATTTTTTCATTATTATTTCAAACTCTATAGATTATATTAAAATGAAAATTGAATTTTTGAAAATATTTTTTATTATATATATATTTTTATGAACAACTCGATTTCCATACGGCCCAGTAGACCTCACAACTCTGGAATTGTCCATATTCAAAGTTTTAAAAGACTTCAATCACCAAGGTCTGTATAGAGATTGAAGCTGAGCTCGAAAAGAAAAATCCTTCAAAGAAATTATTAAGAGTATAATATAAAATCCTTGAAAGCCATATATGTGATATCAGAGTAGTAGATGGTCAAATTAGGGATTTCCTATTGAAAAACGAGACCTCTCCAGAAAAAAAAACATAAAGAACGAACTCGATGCTGTAAAGAAATATGATTAAAAGGTGGATTAGAATATAAGCGTTAGTGATTGAAAAGATGACGGGATTGTTGCCAAGCAGGAAAATTTCTGTTCCTCTACCAGGAGCGTTCAAGTATATTGAACTGG
This sequence comes from Cordylochernes scorpioides, assembly GCA_030710605.1. Classification (NCBI taxonomy): domain Eukaryota; kingdom Metazoa; phylum Arthropoda; class Arachnida; order Pseudoscorpiones; family Chernetidae; genus Cordylochernes; species Cordylochernes scorpioides. Next base: position 19,058,279 of record CP092870.1, read on the forward strand.
CAGATCCCCATTTCGACAAGAGTGGAAAATAGAACTAATCATAGGAGCTGATGCCTATGACTCCTTGTTATTTTAAGAGGCCGGAAAATCGAAAAAACTAAGCTCTACACTCAGAGGACCAAGTTGGGCTGGATAATATCGGGGAGGCCGGGTGAAGAGGATACAACGGGTCCGATTCAGGTGTTCACCTTCTCTATTCATTGCAACGAGAGCACCGATGAGATATTGAGTCGTTTCTGGGAGATTGAAGAGGCCCTGTCAAGAAACGAACTTTCAAAAGAAGAAGAGTTCTGCGAGACTCTATCAAAAGGAAGTTCGACGCATGAATGATGGGCGCTATGTGGCGCCCTTTCCATTTGATCCTGAAGTGAAACCACAGGACTATTTTAAACCTCTCTCAATTTTTGTATTCAGCGGCAGGTCTCTCTCGAACGACGTCTGTTCAAAGCTAGTGAACGCAAGCGGGCTTATTGCGACTTCATGAATGAATATGAAAGGTTAGGACATATGACTCACATTGATAAACTTTCGTCAAATAATCAAGATGACCAAGTTGCTTCTTGTTCCATCTTGCTGTAATCAGCAACCAATAAGCTACAAATAAAAAATAAATGAGTAGTGTTTGACGCCTCTTCGAAGACTTCAAATGGATTATCCTTCAACGACAGACTCTAAACAGGTCCAAAGTTGCAGAAGGATATATTCAACATCCTCATGAACTTGAGACAGCATAAAGTTGTTTACATGGCACACATCGAGATGTATCGACAAATCCTGGTTCGACCATATGATGCAGATAAACAGATAATAGTTTGTAGAGATTATCTTGAGGACAGCTTGAAGATATATTTAGACTCAATATCGTGATCTATGGTATTGCTCCTGCTATATTTCTCCCTATTAGAACCTTAACTCATTTAACTCAGATGAAGGACACGAATTCCCTAGAGCGGGCAGGGTGCTTATGGAAGACACCCATGTAGATGTATTACGGGTACAGATAATTTGGATAAGGCATTTGACTTCATAATGATCCCATTGATTTGCTAACGTGCGGCGGTTTCGCACTAAAGAAGTGGTCGTCGAATTCTCCAGAGATTCTGAGTAACATTTCGAGGGAATCTCAACTTATAGTGGTCAGTTTTAACACACAACGGTATGGATATGCAAATACTCTACACCCTTCCCTCCTAATAATATCGGAATCGGTCAGGCGGTCTCCTGGATCGCTGTGGTCTGGGGCTCCGGCTCGGGACTTTTCCTCCAGAAGCAGAAACAGGACTCTGGTTGTCTCCAACTGGTGCCAAGTCCTGCCTTGTTGACCGCGGCTTCTTTCGCTGGGGTCTAGGGCTCCGGCTCGAGACCTTTTCTCCAGAAACAGCAACAGGACTCTGGTTGTCTTCAACTGGTGCCAAGTCCTGCTCTGTCGATTTCAGCTTCTCTGCCAATTCCATTTCTGGCAATTTCCTCTCAGGGATCTCCAGGCCAACCTAAGAAGGCTTCATCTCAGGATGGTTTTCCAGGGTTTCCGTAGATGTACTTGGAAGTACTAACCTCGGATCTTTCAGTGCTGTAGCCTCTGGTTTTTCCTTTACAGGGCGCAACTGGTTTATGTGCCTCTTGAAAGATTGATCCTCATACCCTATTAGGTAGTGGCTGCAACTAAGGAGTTTTAGTATTGTGCCCAGCTTCCACTTTGGTCCAGCAGCATAATTCCGGAAATAAACATCGGAACCTATGTTAAAATTCCCTTGCTTCTTTAGGGCATCATGAAACACCTCTCCTTTAAATTCCAATTTAGGCATTAGATTTGAAAACCTTGTTTTCAAACGCCTTTTCATCAATAGTTCCACAGGCGATTCCTTCATCACTGTCTGTGGAAATGCTCTCTGAGCTAATAAAAATCTCTCCAAGTTTGTCTCAAGGCCATTCTTTCCACTGTTCTTCCTTAGTGAGGTCTTGAACTCTCGCACATAGCGCTCAGCTAATCCATTTGTGCTTGAATTGTATGGGCTTGTTTTTGTATGCCGAATTCCGTTCATCTTGGTGAATTCCTCAAATTCCTTTGAGAAAAACTGTCGCCCATTATCCGTTACTAATAATTCCGGCAGTCCGAACCTTGAAAACACTTGCCTAAGATGGTAAATAATGGTTTTGCTGGTTATTTCTTTCAGGATGAAAACCTCCAACCATTTTGTATAGGCATCCACTATGACCAAAAACATTCTACCCATAAAAGGGCCTGCCAAATCCATATGTAGTCGATGCCAGGGTTTTTCGGGCCAAGTCTATTCTGAAATCGTGGAGGGAGGCATATTTGCAGATTCCTGACAGATGGTACACTCCCGGGTCATATCTTCGATCTTCCCATCTATTCCAGGCCACCAAAAATATCTCCGCGCGATAATTTTCATTTTTACTATTCCAAAATTCATCTCATGGAGGTCTCTCAGAATCTGCGATCTCAACTTGGGAGGAATTACTATCCGTTCCCTCCACTGTAAGCAGCCAAAATCCACACTTAGCTCATTCCTAATTTTGTAGAAAAGGAACAACGGATTTTCTTTCGAGATTTTTGGTATTTGCCAATTGTCTTCCCGGACATTCCTCAAAACAATTGAGAGGATCTTGTCTCTTCTAGTTTCAAAAGCCACATCCCGGAATGAAAAAGGCACTTCATTCATTTTTCTCAGAAGCAAGACTTGTTCCTCATCAATAGACTCTCTCTCTCTCAACTGCTTTTAACGGCAACCTTGATAAAGCATCCGCATTTCCGTGGTCGTCAGTCTTCCGAAATTCAACTGAGTAATGAAAAGCACCCAGCTTTAGCAACCAACGCTTTATCCTTGACGCTGCACATACTGGAATCGGTCATCACGGAGTCCCAGACTAAAGCTATGTGCCGCACTATTACTAACCCGACTTGTGCGGTGTGTTAGAGCCACTCTTAAGGTTACAGTGGGAAATATGTTTTGGTGGGCAGATTCAAATATAGTGTTGAGCTGGATGAAAAATCTCTCCAGAAATCCTTCCACCTTCGTAGAAAATAGGGGGGCAGAAATTCAGGAGTTCAGACTGACACCAGAGTGGAGAATTGTGTCAGCGAGTGATAATCCCGCAGACACCGCTTCTCGAGGAATACTTGGGTTTAAATTAGGAATATCATCTCTGTGGTGGAATGAACCCACATGACTGTCTCAAGATGAGGCAGACTGGCGAAGAATACCTCGACCTTGTAGCATCAAAGTCCAGAACGAGGTAGTTGTAACTCACGCTCTAACTAAATTTCCGGTTCTAATCCAACTTGGTGAGCGATGTTCCTCTCTTTCAAGGTATATCAGGACAGTGGCCTGGGTCTAGCGCTTCCAGTATAATTGCATCAACTCCACAAAAATTATCCACCTATGAGTTGAAAAATTCCCAGGACCTGATCATTCAAGCATCACAGCTCTATTATTTCTCAGAAGAAAACCAGTTAAAACTAGGCATCGTGGAAAACAAAGGTAAAACCCATACCTTAATTCTATTTCATGTTGATTCAGGAATAATCAGAGTGGATTGCAGGCATATAGGGGACCCCCCTCTATCGTATGAGCCAAACAACCAGACTTATTGCCAGCTACAGAAAAAGAACATCTTTCAAAATGGCAATTTATGGAAGAATGCTGTAGTGTTAGTCAAGGAAGACAGATTGTCTCCGGCCAAGTGGACGATGGGCCTAGTGCTGGAGACTCATCCTGGAAAAGACGGACTTGTGCGGGTCGCTTCCGTTCAGACTGTCGGTGGAGTGAGACCCCTCGTCAAGTTGGCGCTTCTCCCGGTGGCCCCACTTGATCTTGATGGAGTCCATCAACTCGGGGAGGATGTTTACACTTGGAAATAATCTCATCTTTCTCTTTATATGTATGAATATTCAAATCTATTGTAATATTGTGTATTTATAATTATTTTTATTAATTTTTCACTTATTATATATAACGTAATAGTAATTTTTATTTATTTTAATATTATTTTAACTAGCTTGGCAAAATGAATCGGTACACCACTGTAAAATAAACAAAGTTGTAGTAGTTAGGCTTAGTTTGTTTACCGCGATAATAATAAGTTTGGATTTTCTAGTTGTTGTCGCAACTTCTAAAAATCACAAATCAATGCCATCCTGGTCAAAACTGAATACTGGGAAATTCTGCACTATAAATTTAAAGGCGGTTTGAACATTAAATACTGTTTGCAGGGGATGCTTCCTCTATTTGGAATTGATTGTCCTCATCCTGATACCCTATTCAAGCGCTATACTACCCAGTGCCATTCCAATGTCAATGGCTTTATCCCGAAAAAATTGGAAATGGAGGTGTCTGTGCCGTTGAGTCAATGGCAATCTTCGGGCGCCATGAGTGAAGGACGCCGGCGACCAATCTGCCTATAATGGTTCTGGTCGATATGGGAGAATCATGTGTCCTGTATATCCTGAAAAATTGCGACAGAAGTGGACTTTGGGGCCGCCAACGCCATCTTGGGGATGTGTCGGTCTACTCATGCTGACGTCACTCTGGACACGACAGCACCCCTCAACCATCCCACATTTCCTTGTTCCAACCACCTTCGCCATAGCCGGTGCACTGTGGACACGTCGAGGTGTCTGTCCGCAGAGATTTGACGTATGAACCAACCGACTCCATCTGAATCCAATCATCATACCTCGAAAAATCGTCTGTCTGCTAGAACTGACTCAGGTGGTCTGGCATTCTCTTATACTAATCGTTTCCTCCGAGTCAAAAAACAAACAAAAAAAAAATTAAATACTTTTCCTGTCAGACAAAGAGGTGCGAATATTTTCAAATTTGCAAGTTTCTTCTCTTATATCTCAATCAACATGCGCGGGATAGCTGCGCAATATGCACCATTTACATAACTCTGCAAACTAAATTTACCCTTAAATTTGCATATATTTTCTTCCCAGTTATTCTTGCTGTTGCGAATTCAGATTCGAGCAGAGATATCCTAAGCATATAATTTTAGCGCATGCCCCTCATAATTTCAATCCATAGTAATTTGAAATGAAATATTATTCAAAAAGAACAAATATATTTTTGTTCATTTAAATTTCCTCTCTCGCTCTATTTGAAAATAAAATTAGAATAAAAAAGAATATGTTCAGTTTGTCTTGAATTTCTGTGCATCACGGAATGAGTCCATTTCAAAGTGACACCCATAGCCCCCCCCCCTCCCCCACATAATTCTGTTACTGCCCAGTGTGGGAGGATGAACCGGAAGTAGGTCACTCGTGACGTCATTATCGATCGGTCTTCCTATATCTTATTGGCTGATGCCCACTCACGTGACCCGATGACGCAAATCTGACGTCACACCCTCCACGTGGCAAAAGATGACTTCCAGGATAGATTTTGTTAAGGATTTTGGAAACAAGAATAAACGGATACATTTTGTGGTGTAAAACAGAGATATCCTTAGATTGATACTTCTTTAAGGTTGTTTAATCGATACTTTTCTTTTTCCAAAGTAGTTAATTCGTGAATTAAATTAAGGTCATAGCACGAACTGTGCGCAAATTTAGATGTAATGTTAAGAGAAACAAGAGGTTTCTTTGCAAGTCACCCCATCTTCTGCGGTCTTAATCGCAGCTTACTTTGGAATTAAAATATCAACGCACTTAGCGCTCTCTATCTCTGAAATTATCAACTATATTTTTGCACTATTAAAATAAAAATAAATGTTTATTTTATTTCGACTTATAGAGCACTATGTCCTCCTGTCTCTGAAATTATCAATTATATTTCAGCACTATTAAAAAAAACATATTTCATTTTATTTCGACTTATAGAGCGCTATGTCCTCCTGTCTCTGAAATTATCAATTATATTTCAGCACTATTAAAAAAAACATATTTCATTTTATTTCGACTTATAGAGCGCTATGTCCCCCTAGGGACACTTGCACTTTGAAGGTAAACTAAACATAGAAGGAAAAGAAAGAAATATCATTTTAAATATGTACAAGAATTTGTATGCAATTTAGTTAGATAAAAAGAAAAAAAATCAACAAAATTGGCATATTTACAAAGAGTTTTTGAAAAAGTATTTGAAACCTATGTATACAGCCCTTATTCTATATTATTAGAAATTGAAAAAAGGAGGGCATGGCTCATCAGTGGGGAAATAAGAGATTAAAATGGCGAAACCGCTAGGAGAGTTCACCACTGATGATCCACATGCCCTCCCTCTTTCAATTTATAATCATTGCAGTATAAGGGATGTAGAAATAAGTTTAAAATATATATGTTTTAAAAAGGGAAAGCCAACTTAGCTCAGTGCAAAGTATTTTAACACCGCCATATCATTGCTTTCTCCTTATATAACTTTTACAGAGCAGTAAGAGGGAAGAATAACTTAGATCCATCGTTCAAACCTCCACAACATGATGGTGATTGATCATTGTGAGGATATCATTACAAGACTGTATAAGACTGGTGCCTCAATAAAGGCTTTGTGGGTGCATATTAAAAAATAGAGCTAAAATATAATTCTAAATTTTTCATACTTATGCATTTTCTGTTCGCAAAAACACTACCGAGTTAATATACAATGCTTGAATCTTATAAACTGTAATATATTTTTTGCCAGTTTCTCCTCAATATTTACCTAGGAACCCGTTCTAAAGACACAAGATAGATGTGTATAGATTTTTCATTGTAAATAGGATAGGTTGCTCTTTTTGAGCAGTATCTAATAAAGTTATTTTTGAACTGGAACCCCCAAAATTATATCGAATTATAATGGATTTAAATAGATTTAGATAGAATTTTGAAAAATCCAACTAGGGGACCCACTCCGATACACTTAATATACATATAATAATTATATAAAAATCTATTTACCGATACCTTTTATACATTTCAATATATTAACATATATATCAAAATGAATATGCTACCTATCTATGTGTGTTCGAATAACAATTTCAACTAGAAAACTGTTGGAAGTTAGACTTTATTTGTATATATAGATCGATCTTTTTTGACCTCAAATGAGAAATTCAAAAAAAAAATCAGATTTCTATCTTAAATCACTTGGGAAATAGAAAAAAAGCATTTTCTGTTATATAATTTCTACTAATATGATTCCAATACCATTATGCATATACAGTACTGGCCATTAAAATTGTTACACTAAGAAGACAACAAGCAGCAGACGATAAATTTACACGATGAAAAGAAGCAGTGATATGTAAATGATTAGAATTTAAACGCTGTCAATTTTTTATCATCATCATGTTTGGACTTTTTTTTTTCTTAGTTATCAAATCATTTGCAATTGTAGTTTCTTTTTTGTTTTGTTGTGTTCCTTTTAATCAATAAAATATATAGAACTAAGGTGTAATATTCAATTCACGCATATGGAACCAACATCGATTTATTTTTAAAACAAAGCAAAATGATAAGCTTATACAACTTTCACTTTTTCATACAAACGCATTTATACAAAATAGGCGTCGCTAGCGACACCTACAATGTGTCGGATAAATTATACAGCAGGTATCTCATACAGAAACTGCATTTGAAACGTTGCTTCGTTGTGAAAAGCTGCCGTAAAGCCTCGAGTAAGAAGGAGAAATGCTCATAAACACGTTTGAGCATGTAAGGGCATTGGCAGGTCTTACAAGGAATCTTATATATAAGGTTGGGTTTATTGTTCTTTTTATCTTTAATATTGCTTTGCATTTCTATTAATAAGTTTGTAGAGCAGCTGAAGAAAAAGAGCGGATTACATATCTTACAAGGGTTTGGATAATCGGTGTTGTTGGTTAAAGAAGAGAAAAGTATATTAGCTATTTTATACATGCGCGGGACAAGTATTCTGGATAGTGTTCAGGTTTGGGTACAACTTTGGACATAAAGTTACGGAGTGTCCTCTTTTGTATAGAGCATCAGAAACTATTTTTAATTTATTGGCTCTTGATTCTATTGATGAAGAGTAAGTGTAGGGGTCGGTGGATGTATGGTCTAAACCGTTAGTTTTCGACCGCTACGACCCGGGTTCGATTCTCGCATTGGGCACTTTTTTTCTTATTTAAAAAAATGCTCCAATGGCCCCCGATTCTTGCAAAAGTCCAACCCCACCAACGAGTGCAAGTAACCAAACGGAGCTTTGTCACATTTGTAAGTGCAAAGTCGAACTGCTTTACACATGTGTAGATATGTGGTGCATTTATAGTAAAAGCAGTCGTCTACTTCTACCCACCATGATTATCACGGCCTGTATCACATGCACTAGGAATAGGCAAAAAAAAAAGAATAAGAATATGCAGTGTAGTGTGTTTGGTTAAAATTTCAACCACTGAAATTTAATGCGATATAGATCTGAAAAGTAAAGTGCAGATACAATTTCTCAATGCAAATATTTAAATGTAATTCTACTGTCCTGAAAGCTTATATCCATAAATTTCTTAAATACTATTTCTAAGATTCCACCCTTCTGTATAACATATATAAACAGAATGGTCCAATATAGGAGTTCTAAAGAAGCGGTCTGGTAGATTAAAAAAAAAAATTGGCGAAACCGTTGGGAGGGTTCACCACTGATGAGTCAAGCCCTCCCAATATTTTTTTCATCGCAGTAAGGACAGTAGAAGTTTGATTTATTTTTGAAAAGAAACATTCGTGTCGAAATGTTTTCATTTGTTACGATCGACTAATTTTATTTTACAGGCGGTTTATGTTATCATTAAATGTGGCCTAATGGTAGGTAGGTATCAGGCTTGGTTCTAATGACAACTTAAGTTCGAAACCGAGTGTTTATTGCTTTTTTAGATCTTTTTCTCTTTTCAATAAAATTATCCGAAAAATTCCTCTAAAATTTAGGCTTAAAATGAACAGGTCTACAAAATTTTAAAAAGTTTTTGATGTTTGACCATTTAAAATGCTTTTTGGGTAATCCAATGGCGCTGATTCCGAATCTGCTCTTAGTTTTTCTGTATGTCATCAAAATCTATAGATAATGACCATAAAGTGTATTTCACCAAAATAATATTTATATAAAGAAAAATGCCAAGTCATCATGATTGCTTCATAATTTTTACAATCATCACATCTCAAAGTTCTTCTAAAACATACGCCATTAACTTCATATAAAACTAAAATTTTAACAATTAAAATAAATAAATTACTTCCAAACATTATACCATCACTTCTAATTTGAAATTGTCAAAAATTAAATAGTATTTAAATTTTTAGTGAAAATATATTTTATTCACACATATTAAATTTAATAAAAATTATTATTTCAAGCATCATTCATTTAAAAGCTATGCCATCAACTTTATGAAAATAAAATTTTAACACATTAATAAATTCACTTCCAGACATGGTTTCCAAAAGAAGTTCCTGAAAAACGACCCAAATATTTTCTGTTATTTATGTGGCGAATATACTGTAAAAGCGCAAAGAAATGCAATAACAGACTTTGTAAAGCGGGCGGATTTCGCATATTTTGGTATAAAATTAGGAGACCAGGACAAGACATGGGCTCCACATAAGGTATGAAAAACGTGTGTCGAAACACTGCGCCTGTGGACAAAGGGTGAAAGGCAACTGACATTTGGGATCCTTATGGCTTGGCGAGTGCCAAAAAATCATGACAATGATTGTTACTTTTGCTACAAGACTTGAAACATTTTAACAGGAATGGTAAGATAAAGCTTATTTACAAAGACCTATATTCAGCTAGACTTCCAATACCACACAGCCCAAATAGTCCCCTCCTAGTTTTTTCATCCAGTGATAATAATCCTCTTTATGATGAAACAGAAGACACCACACAAAAAGATATCGAACTGGATGATTCTGATAGTGAGAACTATAGAGAACAAGAATGTTCAAAACGTTTTTCACAACCAAAACTGAATGATTTGGCACATGACCTGAGACTTTCAAAGCAAGATGCGGAACTGCTTGCATCAATATTAAAAGAAATGAGCCAACTCGATGTCAACGTAACATTTTATCGGACAAGAGAAAGTTCGTTTCTTCCATTCTATCAGCAGGATGCAAATCTAGTTTACTGCACTAATGTAAAAGGCTTACTACACCTTTAAAACTGGACGAATACCGTCCTGAAGATTGGCGTCTATTTATCGATGGTTCCGTGCGTAGCCTCAAATGTGTTTTATTTCATAATGGAAATAAATATGCATCTATTCCAATAGCGTATACAACAAAAATGAAAGAGAATGTTGAAAATATGAAAACCATCTTGAATAAAATCAAATACAATGAGCATAATTGGTGTATTTGCGTTGATTTAAAAATTGTTAACTTTTTACTGGGATTTCAAAGCGGATACACCATGTATCCTTGTTTTTTTATGCATGTTGGATAGCAGGGCACGGCAAATACATTGGAAAACAAACAAATGGCGTCTTCGAGATGAACTTACAGTAGGAAAAAATAATGTGATTATCAAACCTTTGGTGTCTCGGGAAAAATCATTTTACCACCATTACATATAAAGCAAGGTTTATGTAAGCTGTTTGTAAAGGCTCTAGATAAAGATGGAGAATGCTTCAAATATATATGTCGTTTTTTCCAGATATTAGCCTAGAAAAGATAAAAGCAGGAGTTTTTGACGGACCTCAAATCAAGAGGCTCCTGAATGACAAACATTTTCTAATAACCATGAATGGAATTGAAGAAGCAGCATGGTCAGGATTTAAGGCTGTAGTTCATGGATCTTTAGGTAATAGAAGAGAAGATAATTACAAAGAGCTTGTCCAAAATATGCTTGAAAGCTCTGAAGCTTTGGGTGTAAATATGTGTATTAAGGTTCACTACTTGAATAGTCACCTGGACAAATTCCCTGATAATCTCGGTGCATATAGTGATGAACAAGGCGAGAGATTCCATCAAGACATGGTGATGGAAGAGAGACATCAAGGTGTCTGGGACTGCCACATGATGGCAGATTACTGCTGGAATCTGTCACGCGACATGCCGGAATACACTTATAAGAGAAAATCAAAAAGGTTGAAATTCATGAAGGATTGACTGTAGCATTTTATTTTTTATTTTTGTATAAATTCGGTTTTCTTATACTACAGTAAATAAAGTACCTTTTGGTTTGACGTTCTCAGTTTTTATTTGTGTTCAATGTGTTTTTCGTACCGCTTATATGGACTGATGTACCACATTGTGGCCTAAATATGTATATGTTATATCTCTAAAAATTGATGAGATACATAAAAACTAACATTATATTCGTGATCAGTACCTCAAATTAAGTCAGAAACTGATGCATTATCAAAAAAATTTTTAAGTATAGATCAGTGTAATTAAACAAAAATATATATTTTAAACTAGCGGACGTACCCGGCTTCGCCCGGGTTTTACCCGAGTAAAGGTTTGTCTAACGAATCTCTCGATAAAGTGAACATTTTTTTCCCGGTCCCTTGAAAAATACTCGATAAGTTGAATAAAATCATTAATAATTGGTTCCCTCGGTAATTGGAAGTTAAAGGATTAGTATCTTGCCTTGGAATTGTATCATCATTCTTGTCTCAAATAAATTGCCGTGTCATCCTGAATTTTGTCTTTCCTAATTTTCTACATTACAAAATCATCGTATCATCATGATAATATTCAGAGCAGATTGTTGAATTATAACAGATAAATTAGAATATTTATCTTGATTATTTTAAGGCGAAAAGTTATTTCAAAAATTTTATTTGCTAGAAACCTTCCCAGTACTATACTAAATAACTTCCCAAAGTTTCATGGCGATCCAATGAGTGGTTTGGTCAGGCATAAAGGACAAACAGACCACACACATACATTCATTTTTATATATATAGATATGTGATTTATTATTTGCAACATATTTTTATCAAAAATATTTTAGTGGACATATTTTCATGAGATATATCTTTTGAATTTATTAATGATATCTTTAAAATTTAAAAGTATTTACGCTTATATAAACGTTTTACTCCTACACAGCAGCTTAAATTTTAATCAAGAAGTTTACATTTAGGAAAAAAACATTCACCTACGTGAAAACTGGAAATAACCGTTTAGCGTATGATAAAAAGTAGTATAAGTGATATCTTGGACTTGAAAGTTTTTCTAAAAGATAAAGAGAAAAAAAGTTTCATTTTAGAAATGAACTTTTTATGAAAAAGGCATCTCCTGATCGGGCAACTAAAAGTTGCTGATAAATTGCGCCATCTGTCGGAATAAATATCAACTAATCGTTGATTTTTAATTATTCCAAAATTGACCAAATATCCATTCTGATTAATCAAGAAAAGCAAACCACATACGCATTTCGGGTTGTTAGCCCTCATCAGCATGTTGCAATCTGTACCTCAACGACCAATAAACTGGTCATTCAGCATCCTGAAAAATTATGATACGGTATTTAAGGCCAGAACTGAGTGAAAACGCCGAAAAATTAAAACCATTTTTTCAAAAGAACCATAAATAGAAGCAAAAGTCAATAAAAGGCAAAAAATTGGCAACTCAAATAGAGAAAGTATAAAAAAAGAAGGAAAATAAAAATGTTACCAAATAAAATATATGAAATAAAAAGTTGAAAAAAAACATAGAAAGGTTGGTAGAAATGATAATATATATAGAGAGAGAAAACTGGTAAAATACACCTAAAATATAATTGACCGTCATCTTATGAACTGCAGCGTGTTACCAAGTGTACGGAGTTGTACAAGAAACGATACCGATAAGGTGAGAAAGAGCCATTCAGGTATGCGCATTCGGAATCCTATCTTAGACAATTGACAATTAAAATAATTTTATTGACATCTTGTCAATACATTTAAAGTTCACAGTCTGCACTATTTAAAAAAGATAATATGGATTATATACACTATGTACAATGAATATGGCGTCTCTACCACCGCTGCAGAGTTTGGTGGAGAATCGCCAGCGTGTCTCCAGCGACACCACGCATTTCGCGATCTACGAAGAATACGTAGATCGCGTACTTCGCCGCTGAGGAGATGGTGATGACGTGGTCCTCGAGACCAACTGGAAAGATCCAGGACTGTAGATCCGGCGGCCGGCCGATGATGGAGAACACCTCTCGAATGACAGGGCGAACGGCGCTGCAGGACCAGTAGCGGTGAATCCTATCTTAGAAGCCTCTCAGATTGTTGGATAACACAAAGAAGAGGATAGGCTGGTGAACAGTTGACGCACATGGCAATTGATATTGCTATAATGAGAAAAATATATGTTTTCATCACATGAAGCTTTCAAGTGAAAATCAATAGAAGGGATTTACAATTAATAATTTTCATAACACCAGAAAAGTGGGCAAGGGAAAGGCTATTCCTCTTTAGTTTTCTCAAGAACCAAGTAATCATTTTCTTTTGATTAGATATTTTTGATTAAATATCTTTGTTCTGCCTCCAGGAACCTTGGGGCTACAAATATCTCTCTTATATTGATATTTGGACCTGAAAAACACGGCTAAAGCTATATTTTATATCATTCTTATACAGAATATTAGCTATATTAGCTCCTATTGTTAGTTTCTCCTCAAAAAGTTAGTTATTTTGATCATGCGGTTGATTTCAGATTCTTTGAGCTGAGTGTATAGCGATAGTAAGAAGCAAAGCTCGAACTGTTCAGGTTAGGCGCAGTTTGAATTTAATGCCTGTATAATATGAGACATCCAATCGCGGTTCCCAAGTGCAAGAAAGTGAAAATACGAGGGTTACAGATCACTGACCTAATTTTTCTTAACTCCAAAAGGAGAAGGTGCTAAGGTAAAACTGGCTAGATAGTGAACAAGTACGTCAGATTGCAAAGAGTATCCGTACCTTGATTCCGGGTAGCATTCAGCATTCAGTCGAAGTAAAATTCCAACCCAATATCTCAGAGGAGACCAGTTATAATTCGTTCTCTAGCCGTTAAACTTAGCGTGACATAGACGAGGAATCTTGATGTAAATATTGGACTTGAATGATTGGGCATTATGAGGAGTAGCTCTAGCTCTATATATACTGGATAAGTTAAACCTATATGTAAACTTATCGACAGTAAGATACTGTCAGGAAACGGTATAATATTTTTTGAAGAAGGAATCAAAGTTAACGGCGACAAGTTTCTTTATTTGTGCAGTATAATCTTGGCATGCTTTCGGACTATGACGTCCTTCAACAGGTTACTATACAAGAAACTAGAGAATAGTATATATACGTGTAGATGTTTACATAATTAAAATGATGTCTGGCGATTCCTTGTCTTGTAATAATATATTTTATTATCACAACCAAGGTAAGGATAGATTAGTTCGATGATCAAAACCATTTTGTAACCATCTCTGATCGCTATAGCATGTCCTTAAAAGTAACGCTATACCGTGTGCTGTCGCAGGAATGATATTAAGTGAAACACAAAAAATTACAAGGTAATTTTATTTTAGATGAAGTACCTCTTCCGTATTAAGATAAATCTAAGTAATGGGGATGCCAAGACACAATATAACAGCATTACGTGGAATCAGAACGAAAGTAGTAAAATAGGAATTAAGCCATATTTAAAGAATAAAGGGAAAATAGTTGTTGTTGTTGTTGTCGTGTCCAATGAAGAGCCTCAGATGTCTCCATGCATCTCTATCACAGCAGTCGCAAAGGGAAAAGAGTACAGTGAAAATATGTAAAAGGGAATCAAATTTAAGATTATGTAAGACGTGATGTTTTAATAATAATTTATTTGTAATAATTATTAAGAGAGTGTAACGAATCTATTTAAGTGCAAACAATTATTAATTTGAAAAAGAGATCAATCATTAGGTACACTTCAATATTATTTACAATAATCCTTGCAGAATTTATGTGAAGCAAACAGTTGTGATATAAAGCCAAGTCCAAAAGAGGAAATAAACAAAAGGTGCTGAAGGATAAGGCCATAAAATGATTTTTGCTTCTTTGTACTAGGGTTGATTGCAATGTAAACAATAGAGAATAGCCTCTTTCTATCTTTTCATTTGATCTATACAAGTAGATTTTAAATCTTCATATCATAGGCCTAAAGGAAACCTCACATGGGATAAAAAAGGAGTTGAAGATTTTTTTTTCTAAATAAAAAAGAAACGGAATTATGTGAGACCTATTGAGGAACCTCATAGTATTGATGGTGTAACAATATTAATGTTGATGTAGTAAGATTTCATTCAATTTTTACCTCTGAAATTTTCGTACAGGTATTAAGAATAATATATTTGTGCGTTTTCAATTGTATAACATTGATTTATGACTCTTTGCTGACGAGGGCCAACAGCCCGGAATACGTACGTGGTTAGCTTTTCTTGAATAATCAAGAATAGGTATTTGGCCAATTCTGGAATAATTGAAAATCAATGAATAGTTTATATTAATTCCGACAGATGGCACAAACCATCAGCAACTTTTAATTAAACGATCAGAAGAAGCCTTTTTCTTAATTTATCTTCCTGATCCCAGTAAAATTTCACTTTTGTACTCTTTTTTTTTCATGTGTGTGTTACATTCTTATTTGAAATGTTTATTATACGTTTATTTAGCTGAAGAAGGGCTGCCCGAGAGATTTCTTTAATTAAGTGAATAAAAAGAGTTGTGCGCACGCGGCGTCTTATGCTTTTTTTCTAATTCGATAGATTACCTAATTTTTATTCTTTTTGATAGATATTATTTGCCGATTAAATACACAAGTATTTGCCTTTATTGTGCAAGTGTGTCCTTGAAAAATTAGAATAAAAAAAATCGCGAGATTATTTTTACTGAAAGTTTAGATTTATTAAACTGATAATGAAGTATATATTAACAATAAAAATACGCCCTAAAGAACTGTAAGAATCTTGGTAAGACACATTATTTATAACATTGATTTTGAAGAGAACTACCTGAATTGAGGCGTGAAGAAGAAAGCAAATAATTGCTAACTTATTGACATATTTACAAAACTTTTGCCGGCCACAAAACAATTTATTTATATAGTTTAAAACGTCGCCATCTGGAGAGCGAATCCACAGAGTTGTTCTAGAAACTATGTTGAAAATATAATATCTATTGTGACAACATATATATTTATTTAAAGAAAAACAGGGTAACGTGGTAAGATTCTTTTAATAGAACACGACGAGCTTTCAGGCAGCAACTGCCCTTCTTCAGGTCTAATATAAGTGTAGACAAAGAAGTGCCATATTTATAAGCGAAAATATTTACATATATACGCGCAAAGAATAAGGAATTTTACATACTGGAGATTGGAAAGGGGAATTTGCATATTTACAAATAAAAATAAAACAAACTCTGTGTGAGAAATAGAGACAAAAACGGAGATAAAAATTAAATCTGAAGGCAAAACAAGGAGATAAAAATTGAACCGTAAATAACAATAAAAACCCAGAAACATATCAGCGAGTGAGGCCGTAAAATATTGTATATTGCGGTGGGAGATCAATCTTCCGGTTAAAACTGGGAGTACAGTTGGACACCAGTGCTTCCAGAACCAAGCGTTGGTACTTGTTTCCAATATCCCTGTATACAGAAATCGTATCGTCTAAATTAAAGGAATGGTCGAAATCTGCCATGTGTTGAAAGATGAGAGATTTTCGATCTTTGGAACGTATATTACGGTTGTGTTCGCGGATTCTAGTGGCGATGGTTCGACCAGTTTCACCTATGTAGCATTGCTCACAATCGTTGCATGATATTTTATAGATGCCGTTATTGAGGGATAGAGGGTTAAGTTTGATGGAGCTTTTTGTTATGGGGTGCCGTAAGGATGCTTCTAGGGAAGGCGAATTTTTGAAAAACGTGCGAATACCGAATTTTCGTAAAAATAACGCAATATCAGAGTTCGTGGTCGAAAAAGGAAGGACACAGACGTTTTTATACAGCGGAGGTGTAACTTTTTTGTGGTTCGGAACGTAAAAATGGCGGTCAATAAAATTATGAGGGTAACCGGCGGATAAAAGATGGGTGTAAACGGTACGCTTCTCGATCGTTCTAAATAAGGCAAGGGAACAATGAGTATATACCCGTTTGGAGAGAGTTTTTACCGTGGTGATTTTGTGAGAAACCGGGGCATGTGATAAAAAGTGTAAATAGGAGGGAGTGAAGTTAGGCTTGCGAAATACGGTGGTCTGAAAAGTGCCATTAGTGTTGATGACTAAAACGTCTAAAAACGGGATGCAATTAAAACATGATGGGTTGTGAGTAAAACGGAGATCATGATGGTATGAGTTTAAAACCGTGAGTATGGGGAGATGGTCGGTATCACGATGGAGGCAAAAAATGTCGTCAACGTACCTCGACCACATCTCGATCCCCAAATGATTATGGGAAACTAACCACCGGTCCAGATTAGACATAACAATTTCAGCTGCTATTGTGGAAAGAGGGCTGCCCATAGGGGAGCCTCTCATCTGTACAAAGAAACAGCCATTGAATTCTAAAGCATTCATGTCAAGGCAGATGGTGAATAAATCCAAGATGGTTTTTTGATTATTACTAGGAAGGGTGGAAGAAGAAAGAAGTTGCTCTAGGCCATCTATGATCAGAGAATGCGGGAGGCACAGAAAGAGTGATGTCACGTCAAAAGTCGACATTGTGAGACCACGAGGTTGGGAGACATTCTTTAATCTTGTAAAAAATTCAGATGGATCTTGTACTGAGTAAAGATTATGAGTTTTGACCAGGGGTTTTAGAAGGCTAGAAAGGTATTTGGCCAGTGGTAAGGCGGGTGACAGATGGTAAGCAACTATGGGTCTAAGGGGGACACTGGGCTTATGGGTCTTTGGTAGGCCATATATATATGGAACCCTAGAAAGATTGGAGGTAAACTGCTGGAACTGATCGGGAGTAATGCATTCGTTTCTTCTGAGCAATCTGAGTGATGATTTGTAGGCATCAGAAATAGCACAAACACGTTCAGGTGAAATCTCTTGGAAGGTATCGGAGTCTGAAAAGATATCAGACATTTTTTTCTTGTAATCATCAACTTTTAACACAACTACTTGTGAGCCCTTATCTGATTTAGTGATTAGGATATCATGATGGCTCTTGAGGGCTTTCAAGGAGGCAAGATCGCTCTTGACGGAACTGGAGCGAGATGAAGAACTCTTGTAAGCAGCAAGAAGTTTGTTGGCTATGGTAGAACGGATGTGATGTTTGTCTGTGTGGGACTGGTGCTGAAGGGAAGATTCAATACAGCTAATCGTGTATAAAAGATCAGGTTCATTGGGCAACCGAAAACTAAGGCCTTTCTCTAGTAGGGATATCTGCTTGTCTGAAAATACGATGTCGGTTAGATTAACAATGGTATCTTCAGAGGGGGAGCGGGTGCGCAAGGGAAAACCATATTTCACGTGCCAGAATTCCAGCTTCCTCTGGTGCCGGAGTTCAATCTTTTAACCGGAAGATTGATCTCCCACCGCAATATACAATATTTTACGGCCTCACTCGCTGATATGTTTCTGGGTTTTTATTGTTATTTACGGTTCAATTTTTATCTCCTTGTTTTGCCTTCAGATTTAATTTTTATCTCCGTTTTTGCCTCTATTTCTCACACAGAGTTTGTTTTATTTTTATTTGTAAATATGCAAATTCCCCTTTCCAATCTCCAGTATGTAAAATTCCTTATTCTTTGCGCGTATATATGTAAATATTTTCGCTTATAAATATGGCACTTCTTTGTCTACACTTATATTAGACCTGAAGAAGGGCAGTTGCTGCCTGAAAGCTCGTCGTGTTCTATTAAAAGAATCTTACCACGTTACCCTGTTTTTCTTTGAATATTACAGCGTGGCGATATGATGTCTGATATATATTTATTTATACTGAGAAGAATTCATATGCACAAAGTGTAGTTTGAATTGAATTTATTCTCTCTCTCTCTATTTTTCTCTAATATTTAATATTCTTATCTTTATGATAGTATAATGTTTGTAGAGATATTATAAAATAATTATATATCGCCCATTTTTATTTTATTTTAAAACGCTCTGTCCTCCTAGGGACACTTACGCTGATATACATGTCTATTTCTACGGTTGTCTATAAATATTTACAATAATTTCAGATCGTAAAGAATATTCTTAAAATATTAACAAGGAGAAAGAAAAAAAGAAACATTGTCATCAAGAGAAGAAAAAAATTCTAAAGACAAATAAAATTCCTTAAACCTTAACAAGAACAGAGAACTATATACAAAACAAAACAAAAATAGATTTCTGGCAAATTCTACAATTGACCTATTATAAATATTTTTAATTTCTTAAAAAATATTTGTTGATATATATAATTAAGAATATATCTGAAAAAAAAGGTATTAAGTTTAATATACGTTTCTTTACTGGAAATGGTATATCACCAATGATTTTTTTTTTTGTTTTATTTGATTACATATTATTGTTCAGCGATCATACTAGTTCAGCAAGAGTA
Source organism: Cordylochernes scorpioides (assembly GCA_030710605.1). Taxonomy (NCBI): domain Eukaryota; kingdom Metazoa; phylum Arthropoda; class Arachnida; order Pseudoscorpiones; family Chernetidae; genus Cordylochernes; species Cordylochernes scorpioides. Next base: position 19,077,737 of record CP092870.1, read on the forward strand.
TGGTTATGTGAAATATTAGATAAATTGGGATACAGAATGTTTCATAATGATACAGTATATATAGATGATGTAAAAAAAACAAAAATAGAAATTGGATGTTCTTTGGGTAAATGGACAAGATATATAAATTGTATAAAAATAAATATATCAAATTTTGATCTCAGGGGCCCCGAAATACACATCAAAATGGTGGAGTTGAAAGAAAAATAAAAAAATCCAAGATAAGTTACGAGAATGAAAATGTATTAAATTAATTTAGGGTGAAACAAAAGATTTACACATAAACAATTCAGAGTTCGTAAGATAAAAATATCAAAACAATATAAATTACGAAAAGATATATGTTCGAATTTGATAAAAGAAAAATTAAAAATGTTTACAACACTCTGTCTTTTGGTTTCTAAAAATATTCCTATTTAAATTATGATAATTAATGGGGGTCGGTGGAAGGATGGTCTGAACCTTTGGTTTTCGACCTCTACGACCCGGGTTCGATTCCCGCATTGCACACTTTTTTCTGATTCAAAAGAAAGAAAATTGCTCCAATGGCAAAAAAAAAATTCTCTTATCTGTTTATTTCTCAATTTTTATTTTATTTTTCTTTCATCTATGACTTTTCTTATTCGTAAATTTCGCATAAACCTTTTCCCTCAAAATTGAGTATGAGTAATAAAACCATAGAGTCCGTATTTTTATCTTACAAACCTTTAGTTCGAAATATAGGAATTTGTGATGAAAAATAAAATTCCAAAAAGGTTTTATCATATATTCTACATATTTTAGATTGTGAAATTATTGCAAAGAATTTAAAACGATATATCGTTTTATTCTATATATTGTCTAAAAATACATAGATAACAAGCATAGGTCTGAGCAGAGATTCACTTCTAGTTTATTTCTGCCCGCTGAAGAGAGAGCTCAAAAGCTGGCGGTTATGCTCAACAAAGTTATTGCGAAAGGTTTTAGTTACATGCTTTTAGGTGAAATTGAGTGTGTTCTTATTCCAAAATAACTTTATTAGGTACTGTTCAAAAAGAGCAAACTAGCTTGTTATTTGCAATGAAAAATATGAACAGGTTCTTTATAGAAAAAAAAGAGTACAATACGGGATTCGATCCCGGTTCATGTCTGTCGGGAATCGAGGGTTTTAACCACTCGTACTCCGACGATCTTAGTTGAGTGTGTTGCATTTATCTACACAACTTTATATTTGAGCTCAAAGGAGGCTATAACTCGCTTTTTTTCCATAAGAAAATATACAAGATTTGATACCGTTAATGCCATAAAGGAAAAATCGCTAAGCGTTTTGAGGAGCATTACTTCTGACGAATTTTCTGGGTGCTTCTGGAACTGGAAAAAAAAGAATGAAATGCTGTATAGATGTATTTTGAGGAATGTCAACCATTTTTTAAATTCATCTAATAAATATGTTATGACCCAATTCCCCGAATTTTAGGATCATACCTTGTAAATTAGGAGAGCGAGAGTGTGTGTGTCCTGGAGAGTTAAACATACACTACAACCTCTTTCAAGAATCGACATCAAGTCCAAAGGAGTGATAACTTCCGCGTATACATTACGCACAGCGCTAAATGTTTCATGTGTACACTTCAGAGACATCGATGTCTTAACTGTCATCACTTTACTTTTAAGGAAAACCTACCTTCTGTACAACGAGGTCTAGTAAGACCCCCTCTAAAAACCTTTCTTCACAACCCGCAGTAGCTCCACAAACCGCAAGCTATCCAGGAAAACTCCAGTCCACGAGTATTCTACTATGACACAGAACATTATCCTGACACTGAATCCATTAACCAAAAAACGCTTTCTTAAAACACTGTTGCTTCAACGCCAGCGGCATATTTCCTCAACTAACTACCTAGTTCACAGAACCTGACCCGACTTCATCTGTCGCTGAAACCAATGGAAAACACCCTCTGATGACATAAAAATAGATAAATCTTTCTTTGAGTTGACTAGAGGAATGTCAAAGGCTTAGTAGCAGTTGAATAAATTCCTTGATCGAGCCCACCACGATAATATGTCCCTGAGATGATCTAGCCATAAAAAGGAAAGACATTGTGCAGGATATTATTACCCGTTGAAGAACTACATAACTGACCTTTTGGCTGAAAATACGTTTGTTCTGATTCTGCATAAAAGCTAGATCACCCCTTGTAGAGGAAAATACCTTCCCACGCCGAGCTTCAGGAAACAAGGACGTGCTATAAACATCAGCATAGCGCTTCTTAATTGGGACGGTTTACCTTTCGCGAAAGGCGTGTGGAGTTGCCTATGGAAACAACACTCAGTGGAGGGCGCGTTCGTTCAAGAGCCATACGTACAGGCCCTGAATAGGGTTTGGGCCTCTGAATCTTTCTACAGCTCTGTCTCCGCACCAGGGAAATATCAGGAGATCTGGCCTGACCGTAATTTTGGCGTTGGTATTCACAGTCCGTGGTATTCTTAAGCACAATGCCTTTTGTCGCCCTCCTTTGGGTTGAGGCGGCCTTGCTGCAATGGAATCAGCCTTCAGGATATTTTCAGTCTTACTTATAAGATCGCATTTTTTATTTTTTAAACCTTTATGAATTCTGGAAACTTTAGGAAATAGAATTCATTTCTGAAGCCTCACGGATTCAGCCTTAATGGAATGACTAATATTGCAACTTGGCGCGATATTTGCTTGCTTCATTGTAGCCTGGATGATTCTGATTTTCTAAAATGCATGTTAAGCGTCACGAATTTGTATATACCGAGAAATAAATAAGGGCTTAAAAAATCGACAAGAACGCATTGGAACCTTGCATTCTGAAAGCAGCTTAAACAGAACATTCCTTTAGTGAATTCATCTTTAAGAATTGTTTAAATGTTTAAAAAGAGGGTAATGGCCATGTTTGAATCTTGAAAAACATCCGCAAAATTTACATTTATATCAAAGAAGATCGACGTAGGACAATCAGCGAAATCAAATATTTATTCAGATTGTCCCGGAGCACAATTCAGATGATTTTGACAGTTAATTTGGTAGTTAGAAAAGTTAAAGCAAAGTCTGTGCCCAGATTTCTTGTCAAGAATCAAAGAAGTTGTTAGGCTCGAGCCTGACTAGCTTAGCGCCTAAGCCTTCAGATTCAGCTCCAACGTCTTTTTCTGCTCGCAAAATAAAAAGGAAAGCGTTTTGCCGATGTCGACGGCGCTAGCAGGTATCAAAGGTGACATTTAATGGATATTCCAACAATGCATTGAACGTTTAGACAAGTGCATTTGTGCTAATGAAAAGTAATTTGTAAAATAATAAACAAGTTTTTTATAAATAAATTCCGGTTATTCCGGGTCCCTATCGCATCAAGAGCCATAGCTGAACCACTGCCTCCTACAAAATATTGTCTAACTGGACATGCTACATCCCAAAAGGATGCGCGTTCATCTTGTAAAGTCGATTTTTCAGTAAAATTCTTCATCAGAATTAGCGGTTTGCCGACTATGGGGTGAAACAGAAGTCGCGAGTTGCTGACAATGGGGCAAAACAGAAGTCGCGAGTTGCTGACAATGGGGTGAAACAGAAGTCGCGAGTTGCTGACAATGGGGTGAAACAGAAGTCGCGAGTTGCTGACAATGGGGTGAAACAGAAGTCGCGAGTTGCTGACAATAGGACGAAACAGAAGTCGCGAGTTGCTGACAATGGGGTGAAACAGAAGGCGTCAATTCCAGTAGTGGGGCCGATCGATCAGCAGCGCCCCTGGCGGCTTGGCGCTCCGGCCGAGGATGATTCCCTTCACGTCGTGCATCTGCCACCAGGACCGCCAGAAGTGGGCGCTACTCAATGTCAAGGTGAGTCGCTCGGCTTCTATTTGCCACGCCATATTTCAAGCCGTAACTCTCTTCATCGCTCGAACCATAATACATAAATGTTATACTCACCGGGTGTAGTAGGCCTAATCCTTAAAATCGAATAATACAGAAAAAATCTATGAAAAATATGAGTTGCTATATGGTCATGGTATGCTGAGAGGAAAAAATCTCGATACCAAAATTCGATTAGTATATAGCGAATATTTCTTTAAAATTTCACAAATATATTATTTCGAATTCTAGATATAAATAAATTCTTGGAGGTTAAATTATGATATTTCCTAAATATATTTCTAAAATTTTTAAGACCTTTAACAAAATATATTCATTTAAATGATATTTCATAACTTCTTATACATATACTTCCTGTAAACATACATACATATATATAGGAAATGTCATTAAAATGCGCTAAGACAAATGACGAGAAATAAAGTAGGGAAAAGCTCTCTCTCTCTCTCAATGTAACCCAGATTCCTGAAGCATACTAAATTCGCCAACTATCAGGAGAGAAACACTTCCTCTTGATGTAACCCGGATTTCTGGAGCGTGCTGAAGTCCCAACTATTATAGGAGAGAAAACCTCTCTCTTTTGATGTAACCCGGAATCCTGGAGCGTACTAAAGTCTCCACAACTATAGCATGATAAAAAAAAACATATTTATCTTTTCATGTGACCCGGATTTCTGGAGCGTGCTAAGTCTCAACTATTAGGAGAGAAAAACTCTCTCTTTTGATGTAACCCGGAATCCTGAAGCGTGCTAAAGTCGCCACAACTATAGCATGATAAAAAAAAAACATATTTATCTTTTCATGTGACCCGGATTTCTGGAGCGTGCTAAGTCTCAACTATTAGGAGAGAAAAACTATCTATTTTGATGTAACCCGGAATCCTGAAGCGTGCTAAAGTCGCCACAACTATAGCATGATAAAAAAAACATATTTATCTTTTCATGTGACCCCCGGATTTCTGGAGCGTGCTAAAGTCCCAACTATTAGGAGAGAAAAACTCTCTCTTTTGATGTAACCCGTATTCTGGAGCATGCTAAAGTCGCCACAACTATAACATGATATAAAAAACTATCTCGCTTTTGATGTAACCTGGATTCCTGGAGCGTGCTAAAGTCCCAACTATTAGGAGAGAAAAACTCTCTCTTTTGATGTAACCCGTATTCTGGAGCATGCTAAAGTCGCCACAACTATAACATGATATAAAAACCTATCTCTCTTTTGATGTAACCTGGATTCCTGGAGCGTGCTAAGTCCCAACTATTAGGAGAGAAAACTCTCTTTTTTGATGTAACCTGTATTCTGGAGCATGCTAAAGTCGCCACAACTATAACATGATAATGAAACTATCTCTCTTTTCATGTGACCCGGATTTCTGGAGCGTGCTAAGTCCCAACTATTAGGAGAGAAAAACTATCTCTTTTGATGTAACCCGGAATCCTGGAGCATGCTAAAGTCGCTTAGGAGGGAAATGCTCTAGTATGTGTTAATATATAAGGAAATAATCATCTCCGATATAGTGGAAAAAAGGCATTTAATTAAAATTATATATATTCATCAACTTCTCCTCATGCATATCAGATTATGCATGTTATGATATATCAATGAGTGTTTAGAGGGTTCAATAAAATAAATATCATCTCCCATGGCGTAGTGAAGTTGCTTGGCCTCCATCTCTTTGATATCCAAGATTTCCATTTAGTACAAGGAGTGTAAAATACATACAACATACAAACAACAAAAAGGCTTTTATTAGGGCCCATTGCCCTGTATGGATTCGCCATACAACAACAAAATAATACAGTAATTTTTCCTCCCCTTCCCCATGTGCACGTGACCCTTTGTTTGAAAAGGAATTTATTTACACATCTGTTTTAAAACTTTCCTCACTACCTCTTTTGCGTGTGAATCTATTTACAATTGATTTGTAGAAATTATAGAGTTCTATTGCTATATTATTTTCTGAAATAGTTCTCAGCGTCTGCGGGGGGGGGGGGGGGGGGGGGGGGGGGGCTAAATCTCCAGAAGGTGTTTTTAAGAGTTTTACCTCTTTCTTTCTGCTAAATATTTGCATTCTATGATACATATAACATACATATATTATAATAGAACAAAAACCCTGGAATATATATTTGACGGCGAGATATCCTCCTTATCTTGGCGGTGAGACCAGTTGACGATTATATTCACGACACCTCCTTAACCTCACAGCAATCCATTAGTCTGGTGATCAAAGCTGGTTGTGAAGCACTCTTTACACTTGCACATTTTCATAATCTCTTTCAATAAATATCTAGTTAAATCAGAGTCTCTGTCGCTAAAAAGTTGAATGGAGCTTCGTTACGTAGAAAAATATGCTCTATTATAAATTTGGGTACTTCTTTTACTGTTGCTTTTGGGACTGCACTTGTATTGTCATGCCTGGTGTCCATCAACACAATTATCCCTATGTCCGTTATTATTGCAAATGGCAAGGAATCAACAATTGATTCCTATTGTGTCGAAAGATTAATTACCTAGTGTAATAGACTGTTATAGTTCAGTAGGTGATAAATTTTAACATTTCCTACACACTGGCAAAGAAAGTAAGTGTTTTTAAATTCCGAAACATCTTTCAACAAAAAATATCAATAGAATTTATTATTCAATCTATACATGGATCTGGCGACAAGAAGGTAGTGATGCAACATATGATTACAATATCCTTTCATAATTTATCTTTTTTTTTTTTTAGAACAATAAATAACTACGCCTTTTTTTCAAGGGCTGGTTTTTCTTATATAGAAAGCCATTTTCTTCTTTAAAGTTCTGTTTATGTGATCATATGCTTTCAATATTTCCCTTGCTAGTCTCTCTTATAGTCCTCGCTCCCTTATCCGTTTCCAGTAGGGGTTCCTTAGATGAGCCATGCGTGTGTTATTGCTTTATTCCTGATTTATGTTACATGCCAAAGCGTATTCATAATCTTCTATTTCCATTTTGCCAATCGATATGTTGGATTTCTCATTCTTTGAGTCAGAATTGATCCGTTACTTTCCATATAGGAAGGTCCTTAGTTTCGAGATTTACCAGAAGTGCGAATACACATTTCCTTTCGGTGGTTGAGTAGTTTTGCTTGCTCAGGTTTGCCTAGAATTCAACTCAAATATGATATGTCTTATTTTCTTTTTGTACAGATATTTTCAACAAATGCTGCATTCTGTACGACGTTAGATACGTCCGTGTGAATATAGGTAGGTGCATTTGGATTAAAGTAATCCATATTTGATGAATTTACTAACGCTTTTTTTTTCGGGATTAGGAATGATTTATCTTGCTTTTCTGTCCAGAATGGTTATTCTTTTCAATAATAATTGTCAATGGGTCATCAAATATTTAGTTATTTTATGAATATTCATGATATATATGAGCACATACCTAAAATAACTTTACTTGGTTTAACACAGCGCTCTGATGTTATGTTCTTTGGGTTTTATACCCAGTTGACTGGCTATATGGATAAGAAAATATCAGTCTCTTTAAAAGCAAAAACATTTCTTGTCGTTCAATTTTGACTTAGATTCGCGAAAGCATCTGAAAACAATCTTGATTCTTTTGAGGATTTGGAAAATCTGAGATATATATAATTACGTCGTCCAAGTAACAAAACAAATTTGCTATTTCAGATATCCAAGAACATTTTCTATGTGGTGTCTCAAATGTACCAAGAGCGGTGCATAATGAACAAATTACATTGAATAATTCTAAACCATGCGCTGTCATGAAGACTGTATTTTTTCTTATATTCACTTTGAACTTATAAAATATTCAGAACTAAATATTTGGTGACATTTATACCATATCCTTGATTTTGTATAGTTATTTGGATTGTTGAATTCGTTTAGTTCTGTGTTTGGAAGCAAAATTTTAAACTGAATTTGTGTGTATGGGTTCTTTCTTTATTTATAGAACGAGACTGAGATATATTTTAATAGTTCTTACTAATTTTATCGTTAAATAAATAAATTGCCGAGGCCATATCAAAATGTGTTTTCAAAGGGAGTCTAGGGAGCGTGGTGGAAATGAAAAATTGTTGAAAATGAACCCAAATTAGTTACGCGGCTGAGCATAGTTATAAATTCATTCTTTGAACGAGTCAATCCCAAGATTACAGGGAAATGGTCAGATGAAAAGTTGTCAATTAATCTGGCTTCTGGGATTAAGAAGATGGTTTTAAAAACAGAGAGGGTGAGTGAAGTCTAGAAAATCAGGATTGGAAACTGTACTGTAGCGCGTCAGTGGGGAAGGTGCGACTAAGGATTCTCTCCCTCAGAGAAATTCATGGTTTCTCTTCTTGAAGAGTCTATAAGTAGCCTACATTATTTTTGAAAGTACATTATAGCCTCCTTTAGCGAACATTCTCTCTAGCGGACACATCAATAAACGGACAGTTTTCATCCCTAAAAATCGCCTTTCCATTGAAAAGGCGTTCGCGCTGGCGGACATCCTCGCTAGAAGACACCTCCAAGCAATGGAAGCTTTCCCAGTACATCATTTATTGAGCTTATATATAATAGACATTCCCCCACACTAACGGACAAATAATAATTACCAGACGTACAAATTAAATCGATTGAAAGGCTTAAAATTGCTATATTGAAATATATTTTTAATTTGAATAATAAGAATAACACACACATACACAGATATTCTGTTTTTTTTTTTATCAAAAATCGTTTTTTATTCGCATTTTAAAGCGCGTAACTTTTATTCTCTTAAAATAAAATTAATAAAATTACCCTCTTAGACAAAACTTAAGGAAGTTGTACTTTTTAGCATGAATATCGGGATTCAGACAACAACTCGGAAAGATATTTGATACACAGTGACCTTTATTTTAACATACGAGATAACCAAGTATGAACAAAATTGCCTCTGTTGCCTTCAAAATGAAAAAAATAATAAAAACAGACGAAAGGACAACATTAAAGCCTTTTCACTTCCTTATGTTCGTTCTTGAGTGTATTTTTGCTCCAATTTCTGTTTATAAAACATAGAAAAACTTTGATCTTAATGATTGTGTGGTGTTTTGCATAACAATAGTTATGTTTTAGATAAATTGTCGAGATATGCAAATAAGGTTTTGCATAGTGTTTGTTTGTTTGTATGTTAATTATTTTTATGTATATATATGTATCATTAAATTGTAAATAGTCAGTCATATTAGTGTTATGAGCCAATAAAGATTTTATCTCAGACTTAGTGGATCTCGGTGACCTGGTGTAGTGTAGAGACACAACAGTGGCGACGAAGGAAAAGTAAGCGAACAATGATGAATATTGAACAGTTCAACCCAAACAATGGAAATGAAATCTCAAGTTATTTAGAACGCTTTGAATCCTATTGCATAGCGAATGATATAGTAAAGATCGTTAAAAAGAAGGCAACATTTTTCTCGCTATGCGGAAGAGAAACGTATAATATAATACGGACGTTGACCTCTCCCAAGAATCCATTGGAAACAGAATGGGAGGAGATAGTAGCAGGGATAAAAAAAATACTTTGATCCGACGCCAAATATAATAGTGCAGCGTTTTAAATTTGCGAAAAGGCTTCAAATGCCAAATGAAACAATATCTGAATTTATAACAGCTCTAAAGAAAATTGCCGAGAAGTGTGAATTCCCTGATTTGGAGGATAGGTTGCGTGATGCCCTGGTATGCGGTATTCTAAACGGGGAAATACAATCAATGCTGTTAATGAACAGTATGCTAACATTTAAAGTGGCTCAAGAGATGGCATTGGCACATGAGGCTGCGGTAAAGAACGTTGCAGAAATTAAAGACGGAAAACCTCAGGAAGAAATTAATGTAATGGGAAGAGCTGTTAAGGTGAGACGGAGGAATGAGAAGATTTTTAAATGTTTCCGCTGTGGATACACAAACCACAGAGAAGAGCAATGTTTCTTTAAAGAGAAAAGATGTTTTAAATGCCAGAAGTTAGGGCATATATCTAGGGTCTGTAAGAACGGGAACTGGAGGAGCGATCGTAATAATTGCTCGATAGATGAGGAGGCGGAGGCAACTAATGGCCTTTTTAATATAAATCAAGTGAAGGACACCAGTAACATGCGGAATTATATGGTAAAAGTACGGACTAGCGGTCGAGATATGAATATGCTCATTGACTCAGGAACAAGAAAAAATATTATTTCTGAGAAGACATATATTGAAACTTGGGTGAAGTCAGAAAGGCCTAGAATAGAGAAGGATTATACCAAGTTGGTGCAATGGAACAGGCAGAGGTTATCGATTCTGGGTAAAATAAAAGCCGACGTAAAAGTAAACAAAAGAAGTATCACAATGGAATTTCTTGTGATCGAAGGTCCGGGCCCAAATCTGATTGGAAGGGAGGCGTTTGACCAGATTGGAATTGGTCTTGAATGGATAAGTTATGGCGACAGTGTATGTCAAATCAATGAGGTAATGAATGGAAATGGTATGGCCGCTGCGATGAACGGCAATGGCAATGGAGCTAAGTACGGTAATGGCAATGGAATGGCCGCGGCTATGAATGGAAACGGCAATGGAATGGCTGCTTATATGAATGGTAATGGAATGGCTGCAATGATGAATGGGAACGGAGGCAAATACGCCAATGGAATGATGAGCGGAGCTAATGGAATGGGCGCGGGTTACATGAACGGTGGGGAGGGCATGTACAGTGAGGGTGACGGGCTGAGCGTGTACGGCAACCCCGGCGTGGACTTCCCACTTTTCGCCTGGGTGCCCGAGACCAGCTTCCAATGCGGACAACAGGAGCTTCCTGGATACTATGCCGATCAGGAGGGACCCACCAAGGCTGGAGGAAACACCTGGGCCAAGTAGACCAATAAGAAACCGGAGACTCCCCAAATACTTTAAAGATTGTGTAACAAATTGGGGGTGAGAAGATGTGGTGTTTTGCATAACAATAGTTATGTTTTAGATAAATTGTCGAGATATGCAAATAAGGTTTTGCATAGTGTTTGTTTGTTTGTATGTTAATTATTTTTATGTATATATATGTATCATTAAATTGTAAATAGTCAGTCATATTAGTGTTATGAGCCAATAAAGATTTTATCTCAGACTTAGTGGATCTCGGTGACCTGGTGTAGTGTAGAGACACAACAGATTGATTTAAATTTATTCAAATGTAGAGAAATGGGAAGAGTTCGTCATATGGTGAAATGAATATCTATTGTTAAGACGACACGTGTAAATTTTTCAACATTTTATAAGATGGAAATATCGAGTTTTTCAATATCAGAAAATATCAAATCAACTCAAAAAGACTTTAATTGTAATGGAATTGCTCAATTGAATGAATCAATGCGGAAATGAGCTTGCAATGCCCGTGTAAAAAAAAATGCTGATTATTATTATTCTGCAACAACGCCATTATTGAATACCAATTGATTTCAAGCAGATTAACACCAAGGACGCAATTTTAGATTTAACGATCAAAAATATTATTATTTTGACGAAACCAAAAATTATAGAAAGATACTCCACTGTAAATAAAAAAAAAAATAAATTGAATTTTTATTGACCTATCGATTAAGGAACTAAATGACGTGGTGTAAGAAGTAAAGATGTAATCATGGAGCTAAAGCCAACTTCATTTATAGAAACCAAACGAGGCTTTGAAAAAAAATATGCCATCAGAAAATTCAAGTTGAACAAACTTCAAAAAAATATAATTCATTTTCAATGTTCAATAGTATTCAACCATTTAACTATAACCAGTTTATTATATGCCAAACAAGGAGATATATAATGTGCTATATAATAATAAATAAATAAAATATACTCTTAAGGATTTTTAAAAAAGGTTTTAATATATCAAAAAGAGAAACTCTTTGGTAAGAGTATACGTCTTCCTAAAGGTCACTTTGGCTCTACAGATAGGTGCACCTTACAGAGAAGTTTTACTGTAATTCCTTTTTTTTATCTGGAGTATTTTTACTTGGAGTATTATTTCAAGAGATCGTCCAATGGAATTTTTCAGTTCTTGAGAGAGAGAGAGAGATTGAGATTGAAACCACTTTTATTGATCGCCCATATAAAATTATATTGTACCAAGAAAAAAAATTATAAAAGAAAATAAAATATATATAAAAATTAATAAATATTTACATCAACCTTCTCTGAAGGTATGTCTAGACTATGTCAAATGTTCAAGGTCGCCCTGAGTTCGGAAAGGCCCGTGCTTATGGAGGGTTTTTTTCCCAACGTGCTAATTGCATCGCCGAGGAATTCGTACAGAATTTTCCTGTTTTCATAGGAGAGTGCATCGGGGAGTGCTTCTCTGTCAAAGCGGTGTATAACCGCGTCCACTACTTCATCATCATCTACCTCATCATAGAGAGGGGCCAAAATAGAGTCAGCGTTTAGCTCTATGAACATATTCTCAACCTGATCAGTCATGGGTTGGTTCTCCTCTTCCAGGAGCCGCAGATGGCTCAGTATTGGTCGAGGAGGGCTCTGGTCGTGACGGCAACTGGCTGGTGTTCGGCGCCGGAGCAGGAAGCTCAGGGGCTGGAGTCTCGTAGGAACGGACAGGGAAGTTCGTCCCGGACGCAGGCGCGGCAAGGCTGGAGGGTGTTGAGGGGGTCTGCTTGAAGGGCGCAGACAGTTCCGCAGGGGGTGTAGAGAGGGTGGATTTGTTGAAGGGGATAGGCTTGGAGGAGGGAAACCTCGACACCGGGCTCTGGCGGGTGTCCTGATGACGTTCCCCGCTGATCCCCAAGGGGCATGTGGCGTGCCGATGTCCTTGCCGGTGGCATTTACTACACCTAACGCCGTAGGTGATGTAGACAGGCGTTGATTCGCCTTTCGAGACGATAACCAGCTTGGCAGGGAGCTGATGGAGTTTCATTCCATCTTTTAGAAGAATGAAGACTTCCCTGTTGCCGGTGGTCCAGGTGTAGCCACCACTCGCCACTACCTCATGGGTCAGGGAGACAACGCTGCAGTATGGCCGCAGTGCCGCGATGACGTCTTCGTCTTTTATGGCAAGTGGGAAGGCTCTCAGGAAGGTGGTTCCGATGGTGAGGCCCTCCTCAACCAGGCGATCCGCCAAGTCGACGTTGGCCAGCCCGACCATTACCTGGCCAGACATCTTCATCAGCTGCAAGACAGCGCCTTTTCCCAGCATTTCCTCCAGTGCCTTGATGTACTGCACTTTTAGCGCCTTTAGGCTTTTGGTAACCTTCGGGATTAGATGTATTTTCCAAAGCCTCAACACGGTCAGCCCAATTTTCATAGCTGATGCTAGCATTTGATGCAAAATTTGCATGTTTTCTTGTTTCGCTGTTGCTTTTAACGCTAACAATTTTCGATTTTTCAACTTTATTCGATATCTCGGCCATTTCTTGGTCTTTGTCAATAAGACCTACACAGTTGGATAGCTCTTGAGCTGAGCATTCCGCCAATGAGGCATATTGGTTGGTCACCTTAATATCCCTCGCCTCCATCGGCGAAAAACGAGGAGCTTGTGCGCCGCGTCGCCGCACGGCCAAGAGAGAGATTGAAACTAATTTATTACATCGTTCATATAATATAAGGTTGAATACAGATAGATGTATATATAAATAAATATGAATATATAATATTATATAAAGATATGTTCATGTTTACATAAAAATAGAGAGAGATTGAGATTGAAACTAATTTACTACATCGTTTATATAATGGTATATAAGATTGAATACACACAGATAGTTGTATAAATAAATAATATTGTCGCGTGTTTCCCCTCTGGTTCTTTGCGACACACGCTTCTTCTCTTCGTGGTTCACCCACCCGGGCTCCGGTTGCTCTTCCCTGCGGCTTCTCCCCGCAGGCCACCCAATGACGCCCGGAGTTCCACCTCTTTCTCCTGTGGAAACTCCCTTTCCTCTGGCAGTATCTCTCGGCCTTACCACTGGTGGGGGGACACGAGAGACTTACCAGAAGAGTTGTAGCAGCAGCAGTAGTAGCCCGGTGACGATGGCAGTGGCGATAGTAACGACAGGAGACGGCACACAGACTTGAAGCACACTTCTTTTATTGTCATCTCTTACTAACATTAAATTTAAACAAAACAACAGACAACGTGTATTTACATTATCCTACATCCTGGGGCCAACACAAAAGAATATTTACATCCAAACTCCCCAGGAAACGGGACCACAGCAGTCGGCGACTCCCACATCGGCCAGCAAGGGAATCCGGGGAAAGCGCCATCTATAGGCGGAGGTTGAAGCCGTTTAGAGGCCTTACACGTAACACTGCCTCCCACTCAAGGCGGATCGTCCCGATCCGGCCTCATCGCCTCCGTCGCCCCGATGTCACGCTCCTCGCTGGTGCCGCTTCTCTTGCCGGAACTGCCCATCTCGCTGGAATCGCCTTTCTAGCAGGAGCCAATCTTTCTCGCTGGAGCCGCCCCTCTCGCCGGAGTCGCCTCCTCGCCAGAGCCGTCCTTCTCGCCGGGATCGCCTCTCCCGCCGGAGCCGCCTCTTTCTCCGGAGCCGTCCCTCTCCCGCCGGAGCCATCTCTTTCTCCGGAGCCGTCCCTCTCGCCGGAGCCGCTTCTCCCGCCGGTACCGCTTCTCACGCCGGAACCGCTTCTCACGCCGAGGCACCTCTCATGCCGACTCAGCCTCTTATGCCGACTCCGCTTCTTATAGCGGTACCGCCTTTCGTGCCGGAGGTGCTTCTCATGCCGGCACCGCCTCTTATGCTGGTACCACCTTTCTCGCCGAGACCACCTTTCTCGCCAGGACCATTCATCCCGCCGGGTCTCCTCTCGCCGGTACCGCTTTACTCGCTGGCACCGTTTCTCTTGCCGGGACCACTCCTCTCGCCGGGACCATTCCTCTCGCCGAGACCACTTCTCTCGCTGGGACCATTCCTCTCGCCGGGACCATCCCTCTCGCCGGGACCGCTTCTCTCGCCGGTACCGCTTCTCTCGCCGGTACCGCCCCTTTCGCCGGTGCCGCTTCTCTCGCCGTAGCCGTTTTTCTCCCTGGCACCGCTTCTCCCGAGGGCACTGCTTCTCTCGCCGTAGCCGTTTTTCTCCCTGGCACCGCTTCTCCCGAGGGCACTGCTTCTCTCGCCGTAGCCGTTTTTCTCCCTGGCACCGCTTCTCCCGAGGGCACTGCTTCTCTCGCCGTAGCCGTTTTTCTCCCTGGCACCGCTTCTCCCGAGGGCACTGCTTCTCTCGCCGTAGCCGTTTTTCTCCCTGGCACCGCTTCTCCCGAGGGCACTGCTTCCCTCGCCGGTACCGTTTTTCTCCCTGGCACCGCTTCTCCCGAGGGCACTGCTTCCCTCGCCGGTACCGCTTTTCTCGATGGGGCCGCTTCATTCGCGGGTCCGCGTGACGCAGATTCAAGGTCTGTCCAGGAGGCTCCTCAATCAGGCCCTCCACTCCACGCAATTCCCCCATGTTTCCCGGCTCGACTTCCAGTCCTCGGGACTCTGCCCGGCCCTCGCTCTCATTTACTTCGCTCTCCAAAGCGATATTTATCTCTCCCATCTTGCTGTCCAGGGCAGCCAGTTCCCCCTTGAGCTCCACCCCTATCCCCGACAGCATTTTGGCCCATTTCTCCCCTTTTTCCTCTCTTCGCTTCAGCTTCTCTTCCTTTTCTTGTTCTCGTCTCCGCTCTTCCTCCTCATTTTCACGCTTCAGCTTCTCCTCTTTTTCTTCTCTTCGCTTCAGCTTCTCTTCCTTTTCTTGTTCTCGTCTCCGTTCTTCCTCCTCCTTTTCACGCTTCCTTTCTTGCCTCATAAGGCCCATGAACTGCTTCAAAAGTTCTTCTGAGGCCATTTTCTCCTCTCTCTCCTTTTCTTTCAGAAGCCACTTCTCCTCCGTTCGGCGCTTTATTCCGTCCCACTTCTCCCGGTGTTCCTGCAGCTTCCGGTCGATTTCGGCCAGCGAGTCCTGCTCAGAAGCCATTCCTTGGCCTCTCACGTCAATGGGCCTTTGTCAGCAACCAACCAAAAAAACTTTTTTTAATAAAAAAGCCCCCTGGTGACCTCCACGAGGAAGAATCCCACTTCTGACACCAGTGTCGCGTGTTTCCCCTCTGGTTCTTTGCGACACACGCTTCTTCTCTTCGTGGTTCACCCACCCGGGCTCCGGTTGCTCTTCCCTGCGGCTTCTCCCCGCAGGCCACCCAATGACGCCCGGAGTTCCACCTCTTTCTCCTGTGGAAACTCCCTTTCCTCTGGCAGTATCTCTCGGCCTTACCACTGGTGGGGGGACACGAGAGACTTACCAGAAGAGTTGTAGCAGCAGCAGTAGTAGCCCGGTGACGATGGCAGTGGCGATAGTAACGACAGGAGACGGCACACAGACTTGAAGCACACTTCTTTTATTGTCATCTCTTACTAACATTAAATCTAAACAAAACAACAGACAACGTGTATTTACATTATCCTATATCCTGGGGCCAACACAAAAGCATATTTACATCCAAACCCCCCAGGAAACGGGACCACAGCAGTCGGCGACTCCCACATCGGCCAGCAAGGGAATCCGGCGAAAGCGCCATCTATAGGCGGAGGTTGAAACCGTTTAGAGGCCTTACACGTAACAATATAATACATGATATATGGCACATAAATAAAGAAAGATTGAGATTGAAGCAGTTTTATTGATGTCAAGTCAATATTACATTATAAACAAATAAATAAAAGGAATTGGAATATTTACAATGAATTATGAGTGAGGAAGACTCTACCATCTTGATAGTGTCTTCCTCCAGACCAGGAAGGGGTCTTCTTGGACCCTCGGCATCTCCAGGGCCAGGAAGTATTTATACATAAAGAGAGAGAACAGAGAGAGTAAATTCCAATCTATTACATTTTCGGCTATAGCTGGAAGAATTCTTGGCTCTTTTGCGTTTGTGACTCTTCTCCAAAGGCCCACTTCAACGATGTTTTCTTGTCGTAATGATAGAGGCTGCCTGGCCGGCATTCATTGTTCTTCAAATTAAATATACTTCGGCCAGTAAATCCTCTTAAAAAGATTTACTGACCGAAGTATCTTTAATTTGAAGAACGATGATTTCTTGGTCAAATTACAGAGGATTAGTCGAGGTTGTTTGTTGAATAACCTCACTTACTTCGCTCATGGAAACATTATATTCGTTACTTTGTGAGTCAGTTTCCATTGTTGTTGCATTTTGGCTACGTGATACATAATCTGATCGGGGGATTAGCGAATTCTCTTTTTGTTAGAGAAATTTATCCGATTTTGTACTCGAAACCACATTTTTAGAGGATTTCATAAGTAAGGTAGTGTCGATTATAATAACATTTTCATCAGAAGGACCTATCGTTGATTTTATTACAATCGTCTGCATCTAAGTTCAATCAATTTACTTCAATGCAAATGCATTCGAGCACAACTCGCGAGTCACTTGGTACACATGGCGAGTTAGAGGAGTAAAGGTGCCACCCTCTCCACCAGACCTTACAGGAAGGCAGCTGTCAGGTGCTGAACTTCTAACCAAACGTCATGGTCGGGTCGTCGGAAAATCGGGATTGATATTATCTTCATTTTGAAGACTACATCGAATAGTTGGACTCGATGAATTCTCTAATTGAAAGTATAATTTCGAAAGGAAAAATTGGTACATCTATTCTAGATCAGCTTGGTTTAAATCCTCTTTTAGTATCTAGATTGATAGGTTGAATGGAGCTTCTGTATTTATATATTCGAATACAGATGCTTATAAAAACGTTTATTATATTTTCGTCTGTGGGTGTATTTATATATATTTGTTGTATTTTTTATTAATTTTAGCAGTACTATAATTATTGCCATTTTTAAATTGTATATGAAGTCTCTTCACAATAGTCTCAGTAAATCCCATTCTAGAAAGTTCTTTTGCTATATCTTCAGGCTTGAAGGCTGTTAACAAACCTTTTAATACCATTTTAAGTGGTTTCTCTTCCAGGGGTTTATAAGAGTATCACTTATTTTTTTAACGTATTCCCTATTTTTTAGTATGAAATATTTTATATTTAATGATATTCTTATTTCCAAAGATCGTACACTCTGGAATTTTTCTGTACACAAGTCTTTCGGCTCTTGGAAAGAGAAACTTCACGCCTGTTACATTCTGGCTATAATAGGAGGTGTTCTTTGTTTTTGTTTTTGCATTTGTAACCGTTATCCAAGGGTCCAACCGTTGTCCAATCATCAATTTTTCTTCGTAGAACTCCGGAGGGTTGGCTGAGGAAGTTTGTTGAAGAAATTCACTTACCTCGCTCGTTGAAATAATATACAAGGTTAGGTCAATAAGTAATGCACAATAATCATTTTTTTTATTTTATTTGGCAAACCATAAAGATGAAAATTTGCATATATGAATACCTAACTATTATCTATATATCATTCAATATATCCACCTTCCCTCTGTACACATTTGGTCCAGGGTTATTTCCAACTCACAAAAGCACTTTGGTAAAATGCTACATCTTGATTTCTGAACCAGCTTCTAACCTCATGGAGTAACATTTAATAATTTTCAAATGTTCTTCTGCGTTGAGAATTCTTTAATTTACCAAACAGGTAGAAATGAGAAGGAGCCAAGTCAGGACTGTAAGCTGGGTGAGGTATCAAAGTCCACCCATATCTGGAAATTTGAGCCAATGTTTTTTGCGCGGTGTGAGGTCTTGCATTGTCCTGATGAAATTTGATTTGACAGTCTTTTAGGACCGGCCTTTTTGTTGAAATGGCTCTTTTTAGATTTTCTAATGATTAACAATATCTTTCCTTGTTGATGGAAATATTTTTCTCAAGCATGTTTACGAATATGAGCCCATCTTGGACCCAAAAGACCGCGAACATGATTTTGTCTTTAAAAAGGGAAAGACTTGTTTTTTTCTTGACTGGAGACATTTTATTGGTCCATTGCATTGATTGAAGCTTTGAAGAAGGGTCAGAACAATAAACCCGAGTCTTATAACACGTTATTCTCCTTTAAAGGCCTCAGAAGCTGGTTCTGGGTAAGATTCGATGAGGTCTAAACAAATTTATTTTCGAGTTTGCATCATTTCTCGTGTTGGAAGCTTTGACGCCCATTTTGAGCACAATTTTCTATAACCAAGATCTGAAAGAAGTTTAAGAACACTTCCTTTAGATATTTAAAGTTTTTTCATCAATTGATATGTCGTTATTGTCCGGTTATTCTTGACAATTTCTTCAACAAGAGCCAAATTTTGGTCGGCTGTGACAGTTGAAGGCTTACCTGGCCTCTCTTTGTCATGAAGATCAAAATCACATTTCTGGAAGCGCTGAACCCATCTCTGTATAGTTTTTCTATCCAATGTTTCGCTTCCATATACTGACTGAAATTTTGAGTGAATTGTTGTGGCTGAAATGTCACCGGACTTTAAGAGGAACTCGGTCACCGACCGTTGTCGGATTCTTGTGTTCACATTAAGCTCCATATCTGAAAAAATACAAAAGATAAATCAATTATGATTGCAGATATGAAAAGAAGAGTGTTTTATCTACCAGAAAACAAGTATTATATGAAAATAAATTATTTATATATTTTGCTAGAGGTGATTGTACATTACTCATTGACCCAACCTTGTATTTAATTATTTTATAAATCGAGTTTCATTTTTGGTGACTTTTATAAACGTAATATGGAATATGATCGGAATTCGCGAATTCGTTTCTTTGTTATTTATATTTTTCTATTTTGTACTTGATCTATTATGAATATCAATAAGTAAGTTACAGAGTTTTGAAAAAATAGAGCAATCCATAAATAAATCTTTAATTAAAAAAGTATATATTGGATCAAAATATCATTTATTTTACCGAGGTAAAATATAAAGGTAACAGAGGTAAAAGGTTACAGAGTGTTACCGAAAATACTCTGTCAAAAAAAATATACCAGTGAAAATATTTTACAACCTATATTTACAAGGATCAAAATTAAAATTTTAAAATTATTATAAATAAAATCATTGAAGCACACTACTTTCATCAAACATGACTAAACCCACTGATATAAATGAAAACCATCATACGCCACTAAAATTTGGAATATTTAGAAAAATATTTACGCATATATATTTTCTTTTTAAATAGAGCAATCCATAAATAAATCTTCAATTAAAAAGGCATGTATTGGATCATGGTATCATATATTTGACCAATATTATTTATTTTACCAACATTTTACCAAAAAATGATATTTTGATCCAATATATGCCTTTTGAATTAAACATATATATTTATTAAGAAAAGGGCAATAGTACAATATCACATTTGTACTATTTTTTCACATATATATTTATTTTGAAAATAGAGCAATCCATAAGTAAATCTTTAATTAAAAAGGCATATATTGAATCAAAATATCATTTATTTTACCAATATTTCAGTTGGCTGAACGCCAACCTTTATCAAGGTGTTATAACATTTTAAAGTGTGTAACAGCTGTTGACGTTATGTGGCGCTGAGTTTTTTGTTGACACACTTTAAAATGTTATAACACTTTGATAAAGGCTGGCGTTCAGCCAACTGAAATATTGGTAAAATAAATTATATTTTGATCCAATATATGCCTTTTCAATTAAATATATATTTATGTTACATATTCATGAATATATATATTTAATATATATTAATTTTATAATTTAATTTAAATAATTTTAAGTTGTTAAATTGTGGAAAAGCCTTTATTATAGTTATGTCGAATGATAATATTCTTTTCTGGAAGTATACTCACATTTATTTATAGCTCTAGTTTCACATACTACCGACTTATTTTTCTGGAATTCCAGGAGGAAATGTGCAAAATTTATTCTCTAATCTATTCCTCGACCATCACGGTCATCTAGACCAGATTCTGCAAACTGCGGCTCTTTGGATGTGAAGCTGCGTCTCTTTATATAGTTCCATACGTAAATATTATTTATGCGAGTACTATTTATTGTTGACAAGAAAAAAAATTGTGGCTCTTTAAAAACTTTGAAATTTTGTAAATTGTAATTTTTGACTCTTCCGACTCAAAAGTTTGCCGACTCCTGACCTAGACGTTTGATATTTTTACAAATTGCATTATCATCGGGATTAAGCAAGTGAGCAAAGTTTCAGATTTCTACGAGAGGTCTGAAATAATATTAAAAATATTAAATGATAAAGTTACTAAGAAAATTTTATTTTTCTAGTAAAATTAAAAGGAAAAATGCATCTACGAAAGGATTTGAGAATGAATAACTTTCTAGTGGTCACGGTAAAGTGCCGTATAAAGTCCGGCGCCGGCATACCTGCAGCCACGGCAACTCCGATCAATTCCGGCAGCTCCGTCCCATCATAAACCCAGAGGAGACGTTAATCTTGACACCACCATTTTGACCCACGGCTTGGAAACCTTGGTTTGTGTGATGATGGAAGTCATTTTTGTGTCATTCATCCTGCTTAACCTTCTGCTTTTATATGATTTTTGTTCATTTCTGAATCTGTTTTTAGAAGAGCAAAAACTTGAGAATAGTAAATTTTCTCCGAAATGACTTTTTATTTGCTCCTTGGTTTGTGATTATGGAACGTATTTTTGTTTCATTAACTCTGCATTACCTTTTTCTTTCTTAAGATTTTTTCATTTCTGAATCTGTTTTTAGAAGAGTAAAAACTTGAGTATAGTAAAATTCCTCCGAAATGACTTTTCTCCTCGATGTCAAGTAGAGGAAACCTTGGTTTGTGTGATGATGGAATTCATATTTGTTTCATTAACCTTTCATACTTTTTGTTTATGTAAGATATTTTCATTCATGATTCTATTTTTCAAATATTAAAACTGGAAAATAGTCAAATTCCTCAGCTGACTATTTATTTCCTTCTTTAAATCGATATATATTACTTGAAACCATTTAGCTGAATTTATTTAAATAAAGAATTTAATTATTAGGCAGTTAATACAGGTACCAGCGGACTAGGGTTTTTTACAGAGAATAGCTGTTACGATATTTATAAAAAGAATTGATTTTTCAGAAGGTTTCTTACACTAAGTATAGTCGTTTAATAAAAAATTGAAAATATTTGTTATTAAAAATAATTTATTTGTGAAACTCTTAAGTAAAAAACACAATAAAAATATTATACAGTTAGTTTATAATTTGTTAAGTTAATCTTCTATATTATTGTGAATGATATAATACTAAAGAGAAAATATTATTTATAATGTTCTTAAGGACTAACTAAAAGTAACACAAATTAATAAATCAAAATGACCTTTTAAAATAATTGACAGAATGTTTATAAAAAAATAGAGTAAATTAAAATATCTTAAAATTATATATACTATTCAAGTCATTTTAAGGTACAAGTAACTTGTAATTAAAGGCTGAAATATATTTGTATAATATGATCTATATATAAAGAATATAGAAATGTGGTGTGCCATGAATTTCGAATACGTTCCTACAATATTTGTTATATCCGAGTGAAATTTTAAGAGTATATAGACCTACATATAGTTTGAAATCATTGTCGTATCAAAATGTTGTCCCAAAAGTAGGTGTTTTACTTAAAACGTTGTTTTTCTTATTACTTGGCGAATAATATTATTACGGCGAATATACATAATAATACATAATACAATTACTTTATACATAATACAAATACATTATACATAACGGCGAATAATATTGGTATTTCAATTTTTTGAAAGTGTTTACGAACTTTTGGGACAACTTTGTGATTCCCATAATCACAACTGCTGCTATTATATTTATAATTTGGGATTTTTCTATAATATGAATAGCCTTTTTCAAAATATTTTCCGTTTGGCAAACATTCTCTCGGTGAGAACCTGGTGAAACAGTTTCACATACGCTATTTAAAATATCTATCTTATTAATACTGCTATCAAATGCAAAATGTTTTTTTTATATAATCTGTCTTTTTTTCCGGTCCCTGAGATAAGTTCATTCCTTTATAAATATGAACCCACAGGTTTTCTAATGAGAGCTACGTGCCTATCACATTTCTGTATATGCTACCAAATCTAAGACAGAATTCAATCATGCACTATTGCAATGCTTCTGCTAATGACTGTAATAGGCCCAATTCTAGTGAACATGTCAATGAAGCATGCTCTAATGTCAGAAGGCAGATAGCTCTGGTTTTGTGTGGCGGAGACTCGATGGCGAGGTATAGGTACTCTAAATACCACTCTTTTCTAATTGAAGCGGAGGGGAACCATTAAAAATGTCAAAAAAAGGAGTAGAAAGACTAATCAATTATACGGAAATAAGTACAAACGAGAATAATATCACTTTTTACCGAAATTCAATGTGAATATTGATTAGTTTCTATTTGTGAAGAAAGTAATCACAAGGAAAACTGATATAAGTAGAACTTTTACTTGTAGTTGAGACATTGAATATGCTTCAATGTCAAAGTCTACCTAGAAAATCCTGATGCGCCTATTCTGTTCGAAATTAAGTTTACCATAGAAGTACCTCTATAATAAATGATACCACTGCTCTCTCCTTTAATCTTATTTATGTTGTATTCAAACATATATAATACGTATATATGTTTCAATCTCAACCTCTCTCCCTCTTAGTCGTGCGGCCGACCAAAGGGCGCGCGAGCTCCGCGTTTGTCGGGATGGAGATAAGTCAGATAAGGCAGATAGCAGGATGATGGGGAGCATGATGGCAACATTCCAATTTTAATAGAAGCTATCGTTGCCCAGAATTTGCAGAAAATCCTTGCAGCGCCAATGAAAATAATCGAAAAAATATTGAAAGATATGTTTAACTTTATGAAAATAGCGCAATCCATTAATAAATATTTAAATAAAATGGCATATATTGGATCAAAATATCATTTATTTTACCAATATTTCAGTTGACTGAACGCCAACCTTTATCAATGTATTATAACATTTTAAAGTGTGTCAACAACAAACTCAGCTCCACGTTTGTTGTTGACACACTTTAAAATGTTATAACACCTTGATAAAGGTTGGCGTTCAGCCAACTGAAATATTGGTAAAATAAATGATATTGTGATCCAATATATGCCATTTATTTAAAAATGTGTAACTTTGTCTTCGTTAAACGACGAAGATACGGTAACAACGCTGTTACCAAATAACCTATTAATTTTTTAAAATTTGGTCTTATTATCTTGTAATGCGACCTTTAGGAATCTTGCTTGTCCTACTCTCACCACCCCAACACAAACGTTTTTCTTTACCGTGGTACCTGTTGGAATAACGCCAAATAGCGACCAGTGATATTTAGTGATGGGTACCTCTTAGTGTTGAGTATCTTTGTATTCGGAGTTGGGGATGCCAGGTAGTCGATACAATTCCACCTTTCCTTGAAACGCCACACTCATGATATAGAATTTCCATTACATCTCTCGTTGTTTTAAGTGGCACTATAACGGGCCAGCGATCTGACATTCATCGGCCGCGTCCTCTACTGTCTGGGATCCCAGGGACAATTTTACCGTAGGGTCCCTCTTACTGAAAGGATTATGGACGTCTTAGGCGATTTTCAGGTCTTCCATAATTTTCCATTTCATTAGATCCGTCTTCCAGTGAGAATATATGAGAACAGCTGAAACCCCAGTTGCCGCATTGCCACCATATTCAATAGTTGATAGTCATCGTCCCATAAATTGTAAACATGTCTTCCTTATCACAGCATCAAATGTCTACTTTCTGCTTAACGAGATCCTATACAATATTGATTATGACAAGTAGACATATCACAATATAAATCAAGTCTTGGCGGAGTTTTGATTATTTTATCTTGTTTTAGTTGTAATTGTTTGAGTGAATTAAGGAAAATTCATTTTAATACAATATTTCCTTCTGGTGAGAAAATTACACTATTCTTACATGTGCATGCTTCTTCTATTTTCAGCCCAAATTTTCCGAGCAACTCCAAGTTGAATATAAAAGTAAACCCTCTCTGTCAAGTTTTATATTTCAATATTAGGGTTTATCACTATTTGATCTTATTGAGAACCTACCCCCTTATACAACAACCTGATATCTGGAATTACTATATTGTAATGGAACCTATGAGGATAAAGACGATTTCTACTTTTAAATTGAAATTGGCAGAATTGGATCATGTCTAGTCAATATGAATGCTTGTATTTGTAAACCAAAATGTGTTATAGGAAATTTATAAAAATATAGTACTCTTAGTAAATTTATTAACCTACGTTTAATAATTGATTTTACATTTTTACACCTTATATATAATTCATGAATAAATTTACATATGTGACAGAAGGAATGTGGGATTACTAGCTTTTATCAACGTTTACTTAGTTCATTATGTCAATACCTGCTTGGAAGTGACCAGATTCTCCCATATTTAACCTGACACCTGGGTAGAGTATTTGAAAAGGATGATCTCATTCTGTGAACTGGTCTGACGGCACAGAGATTCTGTTCTCCAACCTTCTCAACACCACAAAGTGGGCCAACTTCGAGAACAAGGAACTGTATTCCCTCCAAAAATATCTTTGAAGCCAAATATATATATATATGCTATAATAAAATATTTTGTTGAGATGAGAGCTTAATTTCTGGTTCTTTTGAGTACATGAGTACTTAATGGTATTGTTTGCAGTCGTGAAAAGAATAATAAAAACAGTTTTGAATCACACATATAAAACAATTTTCTTTAATTGTATTGATGAAAATAATTAAGGAATAAATACCTGTATTGAGGCGTAAAAAATAAATAAAATATTACGTATTCACATAATACAGAAATATTTTAGCCGGCCAACGGGAAACAATAACAATCCACGACATCTAGCGGTCGACTTTGCAGAGTAGTTTGTTCTAAAAGTTATAATTTCAATATATAATATTTTTATATAACATATATATATATGGAAAATTTGCCGGGAGGATATTTGATACGTTTCTATTAATTGTTAAATATTAATGGTGAAAATTATTTTGTAAGAAATTGCACTTTATATATATATATATAGATAAATGAAACATACACTATTTTTAAGCTACTATAATTATTTTATTCTTTTTACAATTCGATTATACGTATATTGTTGTTTACAAGATGATGATCAATAATACAGAGTAGAGTAATAATATATCACAGATCATTCCTCCTTCCTTATATTGTTCATAGTTGGAGAAAACCGGCAAGGAGGGCATCGAGGTCGGGTAGATCTCCTAGGTGGAGGTGACGTGGAAATTTGAGGGTCTTGTTCCAGTCGGTGAGGTCCTGCTCCAGCGTTGTCCAAGGTCCAATCAGAATCTTCAGCATATTTGGTATCTGAACCTGTCCTCATCTGATTGACATGCACTTTAAATGTGCCTTTTAGGTTCTTTACTAGATAAACATTGTAACCTAGTCGTCGTATCACCTGGGCCTTGAACCATTTGCGCCTATTTTGTATTACTCTTGTAAACAGCACTTTATCTCCAATTTGAAAATGTCGCCTTCCACACTCATTTCTCCCAAAAGTCTTCTGGATAAATTCAGAGTTCAAGCAATTTACAAATGTTCTAGGCACATAACTTAGGAGACGTTCTACAGGAGGCTTATCTAAAGAAGTAGGCGTATTTCTATAATTAAACAGAACATTTTGTAAAATACAGTCCATATTTGAGTTTGGAGATTCTTCTAACGACTTTTCCAGAGATTTTTTTATTATTCTTACCGAAACTTCAGCAATTCCGTTAGACGAGGGATTATATGCTGGCGAGGTTAAGTGGTATACATTATTTTTCCGTAAGAACTCCTTAAATTCAATCGAATTGAAGGGGGGGCCATTGTCAGACACTAAGCATTGCGGTAATCCATACCTGGCGAAACACTCCCGTAGAAGCTTAATATTTTCTTGCGGAGTAGTACCTCTAACTGGGAATACTTCAATCCAATTTGAATTTGCATCTACTACTAATAAATAACAATCACCTCTGAAATAGAAATGGTCAACATGAACTCGCTGCCACGGTTGGTTAGTCCTGGGCCAAGGTGTGTTCTCAGCGGGAGGAGCTGTCTGATGATGCATACAGGGAGAACATTCCTTCACAAACTCTTCAATTTGACTATCCATTTTTGGCCACCAAACCGAAGATCTGGCTAGAGATTTCATGCGATTGATTCCTATATGACTTTGATGAAGTAACTTCAACATTTGATCTTGACAGGTTCTTGGAATCACTGCCCTAGAATCAACAAAAATGCATCCCTGCAGTACAGAAAAATTTTCCAATTTTGAAAGGAATGGTTTCATTGTTTCATCCTTTTTTGCTAACTGAGGGTCTTCTAATAGATATTCCTTGAGCTTATTTAAAACCGGATCTTTATTGGTTTCTTCTTCAATAATGAGGTGGTCCAATGGAGTTACATTTAAAAATGATATATCATGTGTCACCAAATCAATGTTGTCTTCCCTTGAATTTATTTCCTCAAGTGGAAGTCTTGAAAATGCATCCGCACAGAGCATGGTATCTTTATTTGTATATCTAATATCGAAATCGAAATTTGACAACTCTAAAGCCCACCTATGCAAGCGATTTGCAATTAAAGGCGGAAGAAGTCTTTTGTTTCCAAAAACAGTCGTTAAAGCTTTATGATCACTCTTTAACACAAATTTTCTCCCAAACAAGTATTGTCTCAGTTTGGAAATTGCAAACACAATAGCAAGTGCTTCTTTCTCAGTCTGAGAGTATTTGACTTCTGCACTTGACACTGTTTGGAAACAAAGGTGATTGGCTTCTCTTCCCCTTCCACAATATGACACAAGACCCCACTTATGCCATAGGCAGATGCATCACAGGTTAAAGTTAATGGAAGCTTCATTGAATAGTGAATAAGCGCCTGGGAATTTAATAGAGTTAACTTCAAATTCAGAAATGCCTTTTCGCATTGGCTAGACCATTTCCAACGATTGTCCTTCTTTAGGAGTTGATAAAGAGGACCAGCCAAGGTTGACATATTAGGTATGTATTTTGAATAGAAGCTCAACATCCCTAGAAAACTCTTCAATGATGTTTTGTCGAAAGGCTTTTTACACCTTTCTAATGCTTCCAATTTCTTTGAATCTGGTCTAACACCATCTTCATTTATAATATGACCTAGAAAACAAATGTCTTTTTTTAAAAATAAGCATTTTTCTTTATTAAGGGTGAAATTTAGCTCTTTCAATTTATCGAAGATCATTTTTAAAATTCTGTAATGTTCTTGTTCATCTTTAGAACCAATGAAAATATCATCTAAGTATATCACCGTGTTGGGAACATCATGAAAAAGGCTGTCCATACACCTCTGGAAAATGGCTGAAGCTGGACTGATGCCAAAAGGCAATCTATTATATCGGTAAAGTCCTCTATGGGTAGATACCACTAGCAGATTTTTTTATGCTTCATCCATTTCAATTTGATGATATGCGGAGGAGAGATCCAATTTGGTAAAAATCTTGTTTCCTCCTAGATTTCCCAACATAGTTTCTATAGTAGGTAATGGATATTTCTCATCTTCAATGCAATTATTCAAAGTATTTTTAAAATCACCACACAAACGTAGTTCTCCATTTGACTTTATTACCGTTACTAAAGGCGTAGACCAATCACTAGCATTAACCTTTTCAATTATTTGACTTTTTTCAAGTCTGTCTAGTTCTTTGTCTATCTTCTCTTTAATGGAAAAGGGTACTGGTCTAAATTTAAAAAATTTGGGCTTTGCATTTGGCCTCAATGATATTGAACCTTTAATGCCCTGAATTGGTAAATCTTTATTTTCAAATACTCTCTTATATACTTCTAAAAACAGTTCTAAATTTGAAATTACATTTATATTATTACAGATATCAAAAACGCAATTGGGCCAATCAGCTTTTAAAATTCTTATCCAATTTCTGCCCAGTAACGGTGTTTGGTTATTAAACTGGCCTGTCACAATTAGGGGTAGTTTTTCCTGATAGTTTTTGTAACTAACATTTACCAAGCATTTTCCAAAAACTGGAATCAAATTTCCTGAAAAACTTTTCAAATGTCCACTGTATTTCTCTAGAGTGACATTTTTGAGATTTGTAAGAAAAAATTTCTTTGAAACTACAGACACGTCTGCACCAGTGTCAACCTCCATTATAGTGTCTGCATCTTCAATTTTAACGTTTACCATTATTTTTGGTGCGTTTTCTAATGTGTTGCACTGAATAGTATTCAATTTATTCTGATTGGGTTTATTCATTCCAGAATTTTGGGCAGATTTTTTATTCCAACATACTGGAGCAATGTGCCCTTTCTTATTGCAAATATAACATTGAGCATTTTTAAATTTGCATAACTTCGTATCGTGGTTAGACTTTCCACAAATTTTGCAAGGATTATTGTATTTACATGGGAATTTAAAATTTTTAGATCTGGCTTTCAACTTATCAATATCATGACCAGGATTTTTCATCAAATTTACTTGTGACTTCGCTGCCTCTACAGAATTTGCAATATTTATTGCACTATCAAACGTTAAAAAAGGTTCACTTAGCAGCCTTTTAAGCGTAGCTTCATCGAAGCAACCACTTACAAATTGATCACACAAATTTTCATTTATGTCAGTAAATTTGCACTTGTCTGCCTGAGATTTAAGCCTCAAAACAAATTTTCCCACAGGCTCATTTTCTTTTTGTACAATCTTGTGAAATAAATATCTTTCATAGTGCTTATTTTTTATTGGATATAAATGGTTGGTTAAAACCTCTACTAAATCTTTATATTTAAGGTCACTTGGCCTTCTGGGTACCAACAAATCGCGCAAAGTCTTATAAACATTAACATCAATAGACGTTAATAACACAGATACTTTGTCTGCTTCTAATGTTTTGTTCAATTTAAAACATTCTTCTAATTGTTCCAAATAACAATTTAGATCTTCACCTTCACGAAACCTTGGATAATTTAAATTAGTGGTGGCCATACTTACGTTAATTCTTCGTCGCCATTTGATACGTTTCTATTAATTGTTAAATATTAATGGTGAAAATTATTTTGTAAGAAATTGCACTTTATATATATATATATAGATAAATGAAAGATACACTATTTTTAAGCTACTATAATTATTTTATTCTTTTTACAATTCGATTATACGTATATTGTTGTTTACAAGATGATGATCAATAATACAGAGTAGAGTAATAATATATCACAGATCAATATTGATCTAAAGAGACAAAGGTCGCCTCTCCCGTCAAAATAGACGTCAAAACTAGACGCCATCTATTGACCGTCGCCGCAAACTAACGGCCTCGGGTCGGTGACAAAGCCACAAGACCAGCTTTAGCAAACTGAAAATTTCCATCCATATTTTAGCCATAGATTTGGCCCAGCCACTTTGCCAGCTAAACACCTCTTTGGCGGATTGTCAAGATTCCATTAGATCCCGTGTGGATCTCAAGGAATAAAGTCCGCCCTAGGCTGACAAGGGCCATTGGCCCGAAACCATGGTCTCTAGGTGGACGCTTTTCAGTTTGCCAAAGCTGGTGTTGTGGCTTTGTCACCGACCCGAGGCCGCTAGTTTGCGGCGACGGTCAATAGATGGCGTCTAGTTTTGACGTCTATTTTGACGGGAGAGGCAACCTTTGTCTCTTTAGATCTATATTTATATACATCATGGCTGCTTTCATATTTTTTGGCTCAAAATATTTACCAGATAAAGTAAGAGTGTTTTAAATCTTTCTCTGGAATACGCTTCTGCTCTAGAATGCTATATAGACTTTTGTGTGTAAATGATGAAGTTTAGGTTTAAGGCAGGTTGGACAATTTTCTACTTAAAAGCGAAGATTCCTTTTTTGTTTTAAAGAAATATACAAGTTGAATTAGTAAAGAATAAGATATTTCGTATAATATCTTATGCTAGAATTTTGTATGGAAAAAAAGAGAGAGGATATTAACTATATATGTTTATATATTGAAATAAAACCATCAACAAATCATATAAATGCATATATATTTTAACTGGCTTGACATGATTTAATTGATTGAAATCTTATTTTAAGGCTCGAATAATAAATATTTATTAAAGAGATCACGGAAAGCTTGCCATTCGAATGCAAAGTATGATTAGAGAAATTTTTATATAAATTCTCCCTTGATCGATGATCAATAGATCCCTTACTATACCTTTTTATAAAATTGCATATAGCAATACATTTATCATAATTTATTAGAGCGGTTTGTTTCTCTTCCCAAGACTGTGATATAAAGGTTCAATTGCACGTTTTTCTTCAGTTCAATTGTCATACATCTATAAAATGTTCAATTAAAGTTATTGGCAATGTGTTTCTTTTAAATATCAGCAAATATTATCTCTACAGACCTTGCTGAAATGATATAAGTTATTGAATGATAGAGCTTTGCTCATCAGTAGTGGAACCTCTCAGCGGTTTCGCCAAATTAATCTACTAATAGTAGAGCGGTCTAGAGATTAATTTAGTGAACCCGCTAGGAGGATTCACTACTGATGAGTCAGGCTCTCTAATTCAATAGCTCATATCATTGCAGTAAGGTCTGTAGAGATAATATTTGATGATATTTAAAAGAAACACATTGCCAATAACTTTAATTGAACATTTTATAGATGTATGACAATTAAATTTATAAAAAATAATAACTATTTTTCGAGTTAATTTTTAACTTATTTTCTTTTTACTTGATAATGGAAACTCACTCGAGAAAATTTATTATATATTCTATGAATGAACCTCACTCTCTCTAAAAACCTATAACCCATTCCAAGAGTATAGCATCAGTATCACTATAAAAGGAAAACCGAAAAAAGCAATATACTAGCGGTATGGTAGATTAAACTGGCGAACCCGCTGGGAGGGTTCACCACTGATGAACCAGGCCCTCCCATCAATTTTTCATTGCAGTAAGGGCAGTAGAAATTGTTTAATTTTCAAAAGAATCATACACGTTTATTATCATGCATTAGCGCGCCATCTTTTAAGAAAATTCGAAACTATTATAGACGCGTATGATTCTTTTTAAAAATAAACAATTTATACTGTCCTTATTGCAATGGAAAAATTAATGGGAGGGCCTGGATCATCAGTTTTATCCCAGCGGTTTCGCCAGTTTAATCTACCATACCGCTGTTAAATTGTAATTATAAATACATACGCGTCAATAATGATTTCGAATTCGCATGGCAGATGACGCGCTGGTGTATCATATTCAAATATGTTCTTCAGGTGGGAAGCACAAATCATTTCAGTTTTACCGTGATCTTACTCTTACAAAATAAAGAAATCAAATGTTTAGGGATACTAATTACTCACACAGAATCTTCCCATTCGTCGAATGAAATTGAATAAATCGATTTGAAAATGTTGTAAATCCAAGACACACATTTAGACAATGTGTTATTCCGAATAACAATTTTTTTCAACAGAATAGAAATGAAACTTCATATGTTTCAAGTAAAAAATAAAATATGAGAGATTTTTTTTTGTAATTATCGTTTGTGCGTATAAGCATAAAAATTACAACTGGTGTACCTATTCGAGTTTAAAATTGATTTGTAATAAGTTTTTCTTCTTTATTATTATTAATTTTTATTACACATTAAATATACGTATTGTAAGCAATTTTTAAACTCTAATAGGTTGTGGTTTTTTAAAACGAAAATATATATTCTTAAATGTTAGAACACATAGCAAGATTTTTGGGACGTGAATTGAAAAAGCTATATGGAAACTGATCATTCTCATTAGTAAAGACATTCTATTAATAAGATCATATTTTTGATTCATTCAAATTGACTCTAGAAAATTCAACCCAAGTAGATGTTCATAAGATTCTTAATATATGAATTTCTCATCAGTAATATAAATACCCAGTGTGACTCTTTGATTTCCTTCATTCATAATAATAATTTATAGAGAGCAAGTTTCTCTATAACCGATGTGGGAAGAAGTAGTGAAAAATTCAAAATCAGGATTCTATTGTAACTCATGAAAATAATAATTTACATTCTGCAGAGAAACTGGACAAACTGCTCTTCACCTCATCTACGACTGTCCGAACTTTACAGAATTGAGACATAGTTTGTTCCCTAATCTAAATCACTCAACTCTCTTACATATGCCACTTTGTCTATATAAATTTTATGAACTCTGTCGAATAATACATGTAAACTTGTAAATATTTCATTATAATTTCTAATTTGTTTGTTCTTTTGTTTGTTTCCTCTGTAATAGGGACAAATATTTCAATATCGCGCCTGGTTGATTAATAAAATGTTTAAAAAATATATTTTCCATAACGCGTCTTCTCCTTCCACAAAAAACGTTTTTTTTTTTTTTACTATAAAAAGATAGCAATATTATCTAGTATACTCATTACGAGAGAATTTGGAGTTCATTTCTAGATGTGAATGAATTATTGGTTGATTTCAAAAGAAACATGTCCTCTAATAGGTAACAATACAAGTCGTACTTTCCCATTCCCAAGAAGTTATCTCAGAGGCTTCGTCGATTCTCAGAATTATACTTTATAATGTATACAGGTCTATTCTGACAAAGGTATATGATGGTTAGAATTGAAAGGCTATAAAGATTAATGGTCAAATAATCCCAATTAGAGGCACTATAAAAGCGAGCTGTGGTGTCAAGATCTTCTACAGGCTTCTACAAGATGGCAGGTAACATGTGCACTAAATTTATAACTACTATATTAGCAGGAAAAAGAATATATACGAATTATATCGTATTTTTATAATTATCGTATTTTTAATTTTAAAAAATCATTATAGTGAGAGTAGGACAGAGTACAACTTGAGTTCAATGTATGTTCACGTGTCTATTGAAGGGTACTTTGGGTACTATTGGTTATTGCGGTAAAAGTGCTTGAAACGAGAATCTATTATCTTGTTTTTATTAATGTATTGCTGTTATTATATGATGCAAACGCTACAAAAAGTAGTGTCTGCTACATCATGGGGATGTTTCTATAGATGCTGCTTATTGGGGATGTTTCTATAGCTGCTATTTATATTTGTGACGTGGAAATAGCTACTTCTTGGGGAGACTGCTATAGCTGCTGCTTATTGGGGATGTTGCTATAGCTGATACTTATATTTGTGACGTGGCAATAGCTACTTCTAATTGGGGATGTTTCTATAGATGCTACTATATTTGGAATGTGGCTATAGCTACTTCTTCTTGGGGATGTGGCTATGGCTTCTACATATTAGGGATGTTGCTATAAATGATATTTTTATTGAGATGTGGCTATAGCTGCTACATATTAAGGATGCGGGTATAGATGCAACTTATTGGGGATGTTGCTATAATTGCTACTCATTGTGACTATACCTGCTATTTATTGTGGATGTAACTAGAGTGGCTAAATATGGGGATATGGCTATAGCGGGTATTATAGCCAAATCTCTAATAAGTATCAACTATAGCCACATCTCCAATACGTAGTAGAGACTGATTTTCGAAGCGTTTGCATCATGTGACAACAACATATTAGCAAAAACAGGAGAATATATCCTTAATTCAAGTACGTTCACCGCAACACTCAACGGCAGGGTTTATTATACCTTAAGAGCCCTTCAATAGATCGTAAACATATAGAAACAGAAACTTAAGTTGTACCTTACACATTTAAGCTCTCTATACGGTAATTTCAAATATATATTTCACACATATATATACATTTTACTAACTCTTCATAAAAATTTTGTCATATATGTTTGTGTACAAATATTTGCCAACTTGAATTATTGTATTTAGGCAAGAGGCCCGTAGAAGAGTTTTAAATCGACACCACACTTTTTTAGAGAGTAAATAATAAAGTCATATATTCTGTAAATATCAACTTTTACAAAAGCGGCAGTATACTCAATAAATATCCGGTTCATGTAAATATTATGAACAGGCACGAAGCATGCATCACATAATTAAATGTTAAAACTCTTCTAAGAACTCTTGTAAAAACAAAGATATGAATTAAGAATGCTTGAAGAGCGGATGTAGGTCCTTCTCGAAGTTGGTCCACCTTGTCGTGGTGAGAAGGCCCGAGTACAGAGAATGTTCTGTGCCGCTAAGAGACCAACCAGTCTAGAGAATGGGCTCGCTCATCCCTCAGGTGAGCTATTCTATGCATATATCATATATCAGATCTTCTCCTTATATGGCCATTGACATATAACATTATGAGTACGCCGATGTTAAGAGCTGCTGATCCTACACTCTCCATACTATTTATATATTGTAAAAAATAATGAATAATTTATAGAGTGAATGGAACACTCTGAGAAATGATATAAAGACAAATAATATACTATCAATAAATTCCCAAAATTATTAAAACTAAAAAATAATGCACACATGATTAAATTTTTTTTATTAAGTAATCTTCAAAATAATCCTCTCTCCGCATCTAACTACTATGCCTACTATATTTTTGTAGCATTTATCATAGTTGACTTCTTCCAAGCCTCTGAGTAACTTAAGCGATTTCTTTATTATGACTTCTCATGATTTCGAATCGTTGCTTTTTTAGAGACATTTTAATTAGACTATATAGGTAAATGTCATCCGGTGGGAATGGGGACTGAGGAAGTGGAGGAACTTTGTTCTTGGTGAAAAAATTCGAACTGACGTTGTCGTGTTGGAGAACCCAATCCTAAGAAACCCATTTCTCTGATCGTTTCTTCCTTATGACTTCCCATAGCTGCTAAAAACATCGATTTAGATAAGTTGGTTTATGAATTGTCCTTTCGGAATAAAATAATGGTAGTGCAGTCCCTTGTGATATAAAAAGGTTGCGAAGAGAACCTTGGATTTGGAGTTTGAGAAACTAAATTTATTTTGTTTTGGTTCTTCTTTACCGCAGCATTTCTTTGATTGACGTCTGGTTTCACGGTCATAACCATAAACCTACGTCTCATCCTCCGTTATAACTTTCTTAAACCATTACTTATCATCTGCGACAAACTCAGGCATTGTCTCAAATGTTTCTCGGCGTCTCTGTTTCTGTTCGAGTGTGAGATGTCTAGGGACAAATTCGAATATCTTCTTTACCATTTACAGATTTTCATGAATAATGGAATGAGCTAATTCCATCATAAAGCCCGTTATTCCCGAAATTTTCTTCATAACAATTTTTTGACTTACGCCAATTTTTCCAGCAATTTTCTCTAATGTTAGGTCTTCCAGCCCTCGGATTATCTTGGATTGAGCTTTCTCTCTATCTCCCTCTCTATTTATGTACACTTTTAAAGCGACTATACCCTTCATAAACTGCGGCTTTCGTGAGACATTACTCGCCGACGGCCTTTTGTAACTGAAATTTAGTTTTTTAAATACAAAAACGATCGCATATTCGTTGTTCAGAAATTTTAGGCATCATAAAATCGCTAACAGCACGTTCAGAGAGCAAAAAAAAAAAACATATATATATATATTTTAATAATAATGTAAGAATTATTTCATCAAATAATACTTTTGGTTTTTAAGGCTTAATTTTCACGATTTGTGAACAGGTGCTCCGTTTTTTAGTTAATGGTAATATTTTTTAAAATCCAAATTCCTGGAATTTAATGAAAGTGTACGTTTCAGAAAATCTCTCTCTCTCTCTCTCATACACATTTATCTTTACTCGAGGAGGCCGATACCTATTTCTTTAAATGCAAAAGGGCCTAATACATTATATAGCTCTTCTGGATATCACGTGTTTAAACAAAGGGTATGCGCTGAAGGAGCACGATAGCGAAAGGATACCACTCCAATTTCATTTTAAAATTTTTGATGCGGTTTATAACTCTCTGTACACCATTGCCTTTCTATGAGCTTTTCTAACCATATAGCTTTATTTATTTTCTCGAACATCGTTAGTTTCTAAAGAATATATATTTTAAGTAATAAAGTCTCACAGGGTTTCGGCATAAGTTCTATTTGAATTTACCATAATGACGTTTGGACTTTGTAACGCATTCATAACCCTTGGAAAAATGATCGACAGTCACTTAGGCGTACAGCGTGCTTATGTTACATTTCTATTTTATTACCTTTCCTATAAACCTCTTTTTCTCTATCTTTCTATCACAATTACGCATTGTCCCAGAGCGGTTAAAAACTGGATTGCCGCGCTGCTTCGGATCAGATATCAATAAAAATTCTTGGGCGCAAAGAAAATAAAGAAGAATTTATACCCTATTATAAAAAAAATAATGACTATTGATTAATTTCTAAAGCCAGCGAATATAAAACAAACCGGAAACCTTTTAGGGCTCGCATTTCATTATCAACAATTCATCGGAAACTGCAGATATTGCATGACCACTTAACAAACCATTTTCGAGGAACCTACATTCAAATAGGCGAAAAACAAGAAATATCGTTTTAAATCTGAATATTAACTTTTAAACCTGTATTTAGACATTTTGACAACCTCGCGCTCATAGAAGTACTCAACGACGCTAGCGGTTTATAGGATAGATAACATTTTGGTTCAAAAACGAAAAGGAAAAGAAAAATTAATTTTCTAGACATATTGTACACTAATTAAATCCTATAAGAATTTTTCGACCACTGAAAGAAAATGTTTGGCATCCGTTTTGGCAATCGTCAGGTTCAGAATTTATATATTTGGACCTCCATTCAAGGTAATGACCGTTCGCCATTCCCTGCTTAGGTCAAAAAACCTGAAAGACGCCTTGGATAGATTGGCTAAATTGGCTATTCGGCTATATACAAGAATACGACATTTTGTCAAGTAAAATATGAAAAATTCTAAACAAGATACTGACGGTCGTTCGAGAAGTCCTTTAAAGACAAAGTTGATGAAATTGCGATGATGTGTTTCCATTTCGGACTATTCTTGAAAAATCCATTGATGAAAATGTGAAAAAATATCCTTAAATATCAGAAAACTCTGTGACCCTCCTTCACTAACGTACATTCCAAAACAACTGAGACCTGGCACAATGTAAGATTTACACGACTCCTACTCAGAAGGTCATCTTGGTTTTTCTAAGACTTACGATAGAGTCAGAAAGATAATTTTTTGACTAAATTCATCGGAGTGTCAGAAAATATGTAATCCACTTCAGGAATGTTAACGTAGGAAGAACACACTACAAATATTACCTAGACCCCTGGCCTATACCACCCTGAATAGTTATTTTGAAAATATAGCAGCGATCTACTTGGTCGCGTTCATTATCGCCAGACAAGAAAATATAGACAATAATGTATAATACTATCCATTAAAATATGCGATAACAAAATCTCTAGAGACTGAAGAAGCACATGAAGTATTATTTTGTGTTTAATGTGTTTAATGATTTAATTTATTATATATAGATGGCGCGCGTTGTTGACATTCATTAAACTTATGAGAAGTAAGTACAACATTCACACCTGGAAAAGATTATACTGGTTCACAGAGCCCCTGAATAATACTTGTACCACAACTTCTAGTCGATGCTCATACAAAAATCGGATAATTGTTGCGGGATCGTTGAGAGGACCGCACCAAAGTATCATCCGCAGACCACCGGCTTTACCGAAAGGCTGAACGGAATAATGGTCTACATGCTTTTCATGTATGAGACTCTTGATCATAAGAATGGGATTTTTTTTATCTTTTATCATCTGATTTCGAAATAGGAAGCAACTTGCTTCACGTCATTCATTTTGGGCTCATGATAAAGAAGTTTATGAACACCTCTTGACACCTTAAATTCCTGCCCAGAAACCACAATGGTGACTAATTCATCAAATAGGCGACTATCAAATTGGACGAAGCTTGACATATTTCACTATCTGAAATCATTCAAAAATTAACCACGATTCCATTCACCGTGAAACAATGAACCGTCCTGTGGATTTGGTATGAACCTCTATATAGGTACGAGGTGTTGCGATGGGTGAAAAATCCTGAAACGATATTCTGGACTCAACCAAGCTATCAGGAAATTATCCAATGTCATCTATGAGGTAGAATCATTAGTATAAACACGGACATTATACATGGCATAAGTATAGAATGATGCAAAGGTTTACCGTCTGGACAGGAGGACCAATTGACTACTGACCTGTAATGATCCTTTCTATTCTGAAAGTCTCTATAAGGGAGGAGCAATGTAACATTCAATTTATTCATCAGATATCTTCTGAAATAACATTTCCCTGCATAGTGCTATAAAGAGAGAGAGAGAGAGATTGAAACTACTTTATTACAAGGTCCATATAAAATTATATAAGGTTAAATACAGAATGAATATGAATAAATAAGCTCATATACTGATAAATATATGAATGAATAAATAAAGAGAGAGATATTGAGATTGAAACTACTTTATTAAATCGTTCATATAAGATTATATATGGTTTAATACAATATATATATATATATACAATATTGAATAAAGAAGGATAAATATTAATAAATATATGGATGAAAATAAATGTGAATTTATATAAATATAATTGATAAATATACATATATAAAAAAATATAGTCGTCATTGGTGGCGCCCACCTCGAGAAAGACTCCGCCACCGATGGACTGCGAGAGTTCTTTCCCACAGAGTGGGCAGGTCGATGTGATGGCTGGTGTTACCTACCTCAAGACCAAGATTGTACAGGAGAGAGATTGAGATTGAAACTGATTTATTACAATGTTCATATAAGATTATATAAGGTTAATTACAAAATTGAATAAATACGAATAAATAAGATTATATAATGATAAATATAGGAATAAATAGATATAAATAGATTTTAAAAATACAGGAGAGAGAGAGAAATACTATATATAGTTATTCCCCTGTTTATGCAACTTATTTTTTTATCTTTAAAATATTTACCCCCTCCCTTATAAATACATTTTTCTTATAGATAAGTCTTATTATTTTGTTTACCTTACATATAAAATGAGGCAAAACTCATTTTCGATCACATCAAATATTTGGATTTTCCTTCCTTTTACTTGACTACATATTTAGAAGCACCATATGCAAAACAGTGTTTTTCTCCTAAATTTTATATAAACATTTTATTATTATTTTTCATCAAATATTTTGAATATTTATCAATAATAAGTTAAATATCAATTTATCAATATTATAAATTTATTTAATAATAATATAAAGTCAAATATTAAGTATACATATACTTGTAAATATAATATATTAAATGTATTTAAATAACATATAGATATATACTCATAGACAAAACTTAAGGAAGTGGAAATTCTTTGAGGCAGTTCAGGCCGTCTGTCTTTTTTTGTTAAGGAGACAGAGACAATTTTGTTCACATTTGGTTGTCTCGTGTGTCTTCAATAAAGATCACTGTGTATCAAATATATTTCCGAGTTATTATCTGTATTTAGATATATATACTGAAAGGTACTACTTCCTCAAGTTATGTCCATGAATTTACATAAGGACATTGAAATAATTTGCTACCTAAACCCTATCAGTCTATTTTCTTTTTTGCATATTTCCTCTCTTATTAACAAACAATCCAAAATGCGCCGTATATTATAACAAGTGTTTAATATAGGGGCATACAAGTAAATACATATTTGATAAATAAATATGTGGAAAAAATATATAGTCAAAATAGACTCAAGACAGAATCAAGCGCAATCTATTTACCGTCTCCTCAAACTAGCTGAATCGGATCAGTGACAAAGCCATAGATAAGTAGAAAATAAGTATCCAAATAAATAAACAAGATGTATACATGTAGACAAGATGTAAAGTAAACAAGAAGACAAGAGTTTAAAAGAAGTAGACAAGAAAGAGTCAAGAAGTATCTAAAAGGAAGCAAAGAAGAAATAGCAGAAAATATATCGAAACGCGAATTGTACAAGACATAAGTTGACACCTAGTAAAGAGAAGATAAAGAACAAGATGTTCTTATTAATCTGAGAAAGAACAAGTATCGTGTGTCACTATACTTTCAAAGTCGTTTGTAAATAGAAGTAATTGAAGAGACAAAGGGGATCTATCCACTGGTCATAAGGTGGAGATATTTGCGAGGTACGAAGCGCCGTTTTTTCTTTTATATATATACACACACAAAGCTTTATTAAGATCACCGGTCTTATACAGAATAACCAGAATCATAGATAGAGCTCCTATACTCCAGGCAGCGCAGCACCCAACAACAGCCTTCAGGTCCGAAGCATGTCCAGTGGCCACACGTTCCTTCATGCATACGTCAAGGTTAGCAAATCACTGAACAGACAAGTGTAGAAACAGCTACGTTCTAGTCTTCATTTTCCTCGTCCAAATGGACCACGGCATTCGGCGATTCTATTAATCTCCTCCGAACGGTGACTGCGGCTTTGTAGAATTTATATAATTTCTTATATATATTTCACCTTAAACAATGATTCATAGGTTTTTTTAAAATTGATTTAACTGTATCATGTAAATCAGTATTTTTGCATATCTATCTCATATTTCCTACTTCATTGTATGTATATTTATGGATTTGTTTAAATTCAAAAACCTTAGTAGCATAGTTATACCTGTCGAAGGGCTGTTGAGCCAAAAACTTGTATTGCCGTTATTTATAAAAGAAACTTTTCCCTCAGCGAATTGTCTTTTATTTATAATTTTATGAAGGGATTATATTCTTAAAAAAAAAAAACACTTTACTTTTTTAAATTTTAAACAAAACTTGAAATTCAAGGAGTATTCCACTTTTAAAATAATGAATGTCGAACGTCACATATCAATATATAAATTAGAGGTCGCCTCTCCCGCGGCAAAACAGACGCTAAAACTAAGCGCCACTTTATTTTCATAGATAAATTTTCTCCCCGCAAATTTCCATCTATATTTTGGCAATAGATTTGACCTAGCCACTTTTCCAGCTAAACACCACTTTGGCAGATTGTGAAGATATCAGTTGATCCTTTGTGGATCTCATAGAATAAACTCTGCTCTAGACTGACGAGGGCCATTAGCCTGAAACCATGGTCTCTAGGTGGACGCTTCTCAGTTTATCAAAGCTGGTGTTGTGTCTTTGTCACTGACTTGAGTCAGCTAGTTTGCGGAGACGGTCACTAGATTACGCTTATTTTCAGCGTCTATTTTTTCGAGAGAGACGATCTTTATTTTTATATAGAAATTTTCTATATATTGTTGCACCAAGTTGCGGCTTTGCAGGGTCGTCGACCTTGGTTTCCTCCTTCTTGGTATTATACACGTTTCCCGAGCGGGTTTCCATTCTCAAAGCAAATAAATAAATTACCTTTTGAAGTTATTGTGTTTATTTATTCGTTGTCTTCCTCGTAGGTCGTAATCCGCAGTCCTCGTCTAGTTCCTCTCTCGCTCCAATAACCAATCAAGATATATGTACAATAAAATATTACAAAAGGAATGAAACTATAAAAAGGAATGATGATAATCTAAATAATCTGTTTTAAATAAATATTAAATATCATAGAATATTTTGGCTAAATGTAGGGCGCATTAAAATTGATGCAACAATATCTATTTCCATCTATAAATATATATACATTATATTTTAAAAATAAAGCTAAATTTGGATTTAATAATTGCTCTATATTCAGAATAATATATACACTATATAAATGCTTTTTTTTAATAATACATTTATTTATTTTTCCGATATTTCCTTTGACTACACGCAAAACTTCCTCGTGGAGCAAATCTGTTTTTTTTTAGAGGCTGTGTGTTATTTCACGTTTCTATATAACTGCTACAAAATATTCAAAATCTACAAACCAAATTACATTTAAAATAAATTAAAAAAAAAAAAGATTAATAATATAAATATAAATACTTTTATATATAATCGAATATTGAAATAAATATTAGAAAAATTAAATATATAGGGGAATAAAGTTAAACCAAGATGCGGTACAAAGTTATATAGACAAATGGATCTATTATCACTGATATTGTGAGCTATGAGGTATACTTAAGGGATGTCTCTTTATACTATTGTTATCTTCTATTGAGGCCCAGCTTTCTAGAAAAAGTCTAGAGTACTTGTCTTTAATATTTTGATTAACCTTTTTCTATTTATTAATCAACCAGGCGTGATATTGAAATATTTTCGCCTATTACAGAAGAAACAAACAAAACAAACAAACAAATTAGAGAACTTAGAATTGAATATAAATTATAATATTAATAAATTAAATATTAAACTTAGAATTAAATGTACAAGTATTAATCGACTGATTTCATAAAATGTATATAGACAAAGTGGCTGATTGAAGAGAGCTAAATCATTTCGATAAACTATTTCAATTGAGTCGAAGTCTGGTAAGTGATCCTGTGCGTGGTCTACTAAGAGGGAAAGAGGTCTATAGTTTTGAAGGGCTGTCCGGTGTTGATTGGTTCTTTCTTCTAGAGTTTTTCCTGTCTCTCCTATGTATGTAACTGGGCATGATTAACATGGAATTCTGTAAATGAGGCTTTGATTTCTGACTATATTTTGGTTAATGTTTGATATCTAGATGGCGGAGAGAAAACGTTCTTAAGTTGGATGGTGTCTGGTATATCGTTTTGATATCTTACTTTAGAGTTCTACTGATTCTTTGAATATCATAGCTGTATGGTTGAGTGTGGTATGGTTGTTGAGCTTGGCTGTTAGAAGTAAGGAGTAAGATTGATCTGTGAAGTTGTATTTTGACAAATTCTGAAGAATAATTATTTCTTAATAATTTATTTTAAATAATCGTTTTTTTTCTTTTTGTGTATTTTATAGTTTATTGGAGCAAAGAGTTGAATTTCTTTTCAAGAGAGTTTTTATGACAGATATTTTATGATGAATATAGGACCGAAGGAGTTAAAATCTAAATAAACACCTGTTTGAGTTGGTTTACGGTACATGCCCGTTTCTATCATAGAGCTGATTCTTATGAGAGTTATGTTCAGGAAAGTTAAAGATTTGGTTCTTTTTTTTATTTCATTATAAACGTATCTTTCCTTTATCGACTAAATGCATGAAGCAAATGATAGTTAAATTAATTAATGCATAAATATTTAAATTAAATCCCATATATTTATTTCCCTCGATAAATAAATTTGATTTGATGCAATGCATTCAATTCACATGGTTTTTTATGAATATTAAATTTTATAATTAGACTCTTTTAGATTTGATAGCTCAAAGAAAACACACACAACTGGTGAAGTATTTTTTCATATTTTCCTTAACCAGTATAAAAAGATCTA
The DNA here is from genome assembly GCA_030710605.1 of Cordylochernes scorpioides. Lineage (NCBI taxonomy): Eukaryota > Metazoa > Arthropoda > Arachnida > Pseudoscorpiones > Chernetidae > Cordylochernes > Cordylochernes scorpioides. The sequence continues at coordinate 19,121,834 of CP092870.1, forward strand.
CCCAATTTAATATTTTAAAAATATGATATAATATTAGTTCTGATTAAAATATTAAATTCGAAATTTATTTATTTGTTTTCTTTAGGTTGCCTCTAGGCGGGTTTTGTTATTCATAAAAAAAAACATATTTACACAATATATATTTAATTTATTTTAAAATATCTAAACATCTATCTGGTTTAGTGTTTTTTTTTTTATCGTTTCTTTTCATTTCAGTCTATTTAGACCGAAAATATCTTCTAAATATGCTAATTATGTCTCAATATTCTTTGCATAACTCCTGGAATATTCACAGTCGCTAAACTTCTTCCTTTAGGCATGATAACGAACAAAATAGCCGGTGAGTATCTCGTTTCCAAGAAGACTAAATTACTCTCTATTTCAATAAGACCTAAATCTAAAATTACCTATTTCACCGATTTTGACGTTGTGGGATATTATTTCAATGTCGCCCAGCACAGGCATGTCATTAACGAACAATTTTAGACCCGTAATTCGATCCACGGGAGGGAGGGAGGCAGGCCATTTATCGTTCCAACTTTGTCGCCGCCATTTTGTTAACAACAAGATCTATTCTTTCTCTAAGTGTTACAGTTGATATCCGGCTCATAATATGTTACAAGCCGGTTTGATTTTAGGATTTCTTCTTAACCTTTTGATACAAAGTATGTTGGCGTTGCTACAGTGTGAAAACTATGAAGATAGACCTATGGAAAGGGATGTTGGACTGTGGTTTTTTTACAGGCATGGCGAAGACGTTGTTGCATATTCTGGGTTTGTCCGCTTGTAGGAAGCAGTTATTATTGGAAGTAATGTGATAAAAAAGTTACATTTCTTTTAGTTTATTTAAGCTTCTTTTAGCGTGGCTTACAGAGTGAAGGCCGGCTTGTTTGAATAGCGGACTTAGGAAAAATAGAGTTGTTAATTTGTCTCTATGCCACAAACAGTGTCTTTGACCAGCTGACACTGTTGTCTAAAGTATGGAGAATCTCTGCAATAATTGTGAATCGTTGAACATCAGGGGAGCAGATAGGGTGAAGGTGAGAAAGATGCATTTGTGTAAATAATAGTGATTTGTCTGGCAATGTATTGAAATATTGAAGTAACCATTCAAGAAGTAGGTAGGGTATTGGGGGAATCTGGAACACGTGTGTGTGTGTGGTTAAAAATATTTCAACTACTGACGCTTCCAATTGATGAATAATATTGAGTGGTGAGATTCCTTTGAGAGATATTGCCAAGAGAGTGAGAATAGAAATGCGTTATCTAATTTTTTTGGTGATATATGTTCCTATTGAGGATATTGGTGACACCAAGTATCAAAAGTGACACAGCATTCATAGTGTAATCAATAAAAATGGGTTGCTTTGGAAACATTGTAATTTGGTATCTGGAACGTTGCCCATGGAATGAAGTCCGCCTCAAAAAGAGAGCTGATTTATAAATTGACTGGTCGATCGTTGTGGTGCATCAGGAAAGGAATAAATGTTTGAATTATATAACGGTTTTACTACTAAAATATTTTAAAATATTCTGTAATTATATATTTATAGTAGAATATAACACGTTAATTTTATAATCTCACATATATTCCAATTTAAACTATACTATTATCATATATGGTTTGAAGCCAAAGGTCGAAATGGGCCACTTCGCGAAATGGCCAAGAGCCCTGTAAATTGACAGACCAATATCCGATCGTTTCTGGATTCCGGGAATTGACCGGCCTGTTGCATTAGAGGATCGGCCAAAGTAGAAAGAAACCGAACTGGCATGTTTGTGTTTATCTGGAATAAATTTATTCCCTCTAGATTCTTAATCTCTGTAATTTGATCGCGGCGTAAGGAAGATGAAGGATTTTGAAAAGTTTTCTAAATCATGCGCCTCTCTCTCTTTTACGCATATAGATGAAAGAAAAGGCGCGTCTCTACAATTTTATTTTGAATTTATTATATATATGAAATATAATTTCTAAAATTTTATTTAAAATGCAACTCTTATATACTCGTAAATCTAACCCTGGTAGTTTTTTTAAATCTGTTGCTCTTTAAAGGCTTATTCTAAAACTAACATATCACACATTAATACAATCTACATATTATACTTTGGAGAGATTCATTTTAAATTGTGTCTATATATTCCTCCTCTTCATAAAATTGTAGCGAAATATTTATTATTTTATGAACAGATTAATAATTCTGATATTTATATTTTTCTACTCTCTCTAAACTTGCCACATTGTCTCTCTAGTATTTTATAAATTTTAATCTTTTCTTGCATTGAATAAAATGCCTGAAGGTTGTCTCTCCTAATGCGACAATTTTAAATGATACTCCTTGAGGTGTTTTATGGCTCTGTTTGTATTCAGAAAAATATAAGGAACTTCATTTGTTGGTGAATGGGAAACTAAATAGTTTGGTGAATTATATTGTGAATTTTAAAAATATACCTCTTAGGGCTAGCCATATTAAATTTTTATTGTAATTATCTTAAAATAATGAAATGGTATTTTTATCTTCTATGTGCTATTTTATTGTTTAAAAAGTAATAAAATACACAAGATTGGATCCCCCAATAATGAAAGTATAAACTTATTTTGCAAAATTAAGAAATTAAATTGCGTGTTGTCTATATTTACACTGTATATGGTTAAATATTTGAAATCAAACACAATATAGACACCCGGGTTTCAATGAGTATAAATTCTACTTCATTAGCATTTGCTTATATTCTATGTGTGAACTCTAAACAATTAACCAACCCGATATAGAAGAGAGAGATATTCCAAATTTCCGTTATAAAATTATACCTTCAATTACAAAATTCATCAAACTATATAAGATTTTCTAGGGGGTCGGTGGAAGGCTGGTTAAACCGTTTGGTTTTCGACCACTACGACCCGGGTTCGATTCCCCATTGGACACTTTTTTCTGATTAAAAAAATGCTCCAATGGCCCCCGATTCTTGCAAAAGTCTAACCCCACCAGCGAGTGCAAGTAACCAAACGGGTCTCTGGCACATTTGTAAGTGCAAAGTCGAACTGCTTTTCACATGTGTAGACATGTGGTGCGCTTACAGTAAAATCAGTCGCCTACTTCTACCCACCATGATTATCATGGCCTGTACCACGTGTACTAGGGATAAGCAAAAATATATATACATATATATAAGATTTTCTTATTAAAAAAAAAGACACTTCGGCCAGTAAATTTTTTATTTTCTCAATTTTTCATTTTTGTTCTCGTCAGGATAAATAAATGAAAAATAAAGCATTTGGCAAGGCGTTAAAAATTGTCGCCCATTTATTTCTCCTGACGAAGGCAAAAGATTTTTGTTGAAACGTGGAGAAAATAAAACTTTAACTGGCCGAAGTGTCTAATTTAAAGAAATATGAATGCCAGCCAGGCAGCCTCTATCTTTACCATATATGAGAGATTATAATACACAAATATTCTTCAGAATATAATGGGAATATTGATCCACGATTCCGAATACCTGACGCTTAGTCAGGAGCTCATCACCCAACAGCTGCCCTCCTGCAAAGTTTGGTGGGGGGCACAGACATAAAATTTACATTCTAGGGAGAAGATGCAGTGAAATAAAACGGATAAGATTTTCAACGTGTTTATACAAAATAGCGTTGGTAGAGATCCGTACACAATGTGTTAAAACGAAGAGATTTCACAGCAGGTTTCCAGAAAGGTTACAGAAATTGCATTTTAGACGGTGCTTGATTGTGAAAATTTGTCGTGCATTAAGGGCAGGGGAAATTGTTTTAGTTGTGTAAACATATACTGTTATTTATATAAAATCCCATCTTATACAAGTAGATGGACTTGTAGATGGAAATTTTGACGAAAAGAGAATAAGCTATAAAAATAAAAGTATCCTTTCCCGTTAAAATAGACCCTAAAACTAAGCGCCATAAATTGAGCGTCCCGCAAGACTCATGGTGGGTAGCAGTTAGCGACTGCTTTTACTCTAAGTACACCACATGTCTACTTCTGCCCTTACAAGTGCTCCAGAGCCTCGTTTGATTACTTGCACTCATTGGTGGGGTGGCACTATTGCAAGTTATCGGATTCCATTGAAGCTTTTTTTTTTCTTCAGAAAAAAGTGTCCATTGCGGGATTCGATCCCGGACCATGGGTTTCGAAAATCGACAGTTTATACCCCTCATCCAAGCATCAGCTTCATGTAAGAAGGAAAAGTGCTTATTAACACGTTTCTATATTAATAGAGGTGGAATTGTAGACTACCTAGATTGCTGTTCATCGTACCGCAGCATTTTCTGCTGCTCGCGTCGGTTGAGGTCCCGTTGATTGTTAGTAGAATATAGGTTCTATGTGTTCAGGACGGTCATACTGAACGACGTACTGGATCTCAGAGGCCCGCTATCACTAACAGCCGAGAAGACCGACATGTTACCCGCATGGCCTTAATGGATCATAGAGCCACGTCAAGAGCCTTGAGTCAAGAAATAGGGTCGCTTTCAAAACAAAAAGTGTCTAAATGAACAGTTCGAAGACGTTTTCAGCAGTATGGATTGTCAGTTTGGCGACCATGGTTTCGGCTACCCTTGTCATCATAGACAGGAACGCCTTCAGTGTTGTATCAACGACGAACCTGGACGCAGGAGTAGCGTGACGCGGTGTTTTCAGACGAGCCAGGTCCTATTTGCTGCACCATCATGGCCGCATTCGTTTTTGGTGATATATGGAGAAGACATTGCCAGCGTGCATTTGACATCGTCATACTGGTCCATTACCTGGATTGATGGTATGGGGTACAACTATAAATATGTCTCGGTCACCTCTTTTGCGCAATTTTGAACATTCCCTTTAAATTCCTGATGTTTTCTGTGGTAGTACCTTTTAACCGAGTTGGAAGAAGCTGCGTCAGGATAATGAAAGGCCGCATGTTACCGCTATTGCCCACGCATTCATACATACAGAAAATTTTCGACTGCTGTTCAAGCGATACGTTCTCCTGATCTGTTAAAGATAGAAACCTTCTGATCAAAGATTGCTGAGTGTCTGGCCGGTCACTACTGTTGATCAATTTTGGCATCGTATTGAAGCTGCACGAGCTGTGTCTGTACATGTCATTGTCGTATATATATAATTAGGATTTCTTGTGTTTAAATATTATTATCAACAACAACAACAACAAAACAACTTTATTAGGGCGTCTTGCCCTATACGGATTCGCCGTTGAATTACAAACAATATTAAACACAGGGGAAAAGGGAGAGATAAAGTATTTACAATTGAGGTATGGCAAACAGGGTGACTTTAAACATATATCATTAATGGGGAAGAGAAATAAAATGAATGATAAATACAAAAGTATAACAAGAGAATATGAAGAACATTGAAAACAATATGAAAATTACATTAACAAAGGATAAGTGGAAAACATTTGGTGATTATAAGAAAAATAAAAGGCATTTGTGAAAAGGCAATAATCAGTAGGCAAAAGGTAATATATACAAAAAGGAAAAAATGTAAATAAGAATGAACATGTAAATCTTTTTTCTTTTTTAAAAAGTAATGGCAGGAATAAAGAATGGTCATTTTGAAGAAAAAGAATCAAGGTGGACAAAAACAAAAGTTAAAATTTACATATATGTTGGTAATGATAAATTTACATAGTTAGGTGCGCTTTTAGATATAATTACATATGAATAAGGTAAAGTGCGTAAAAATACAAATCCTAAAAACAAAAACATTGTGAAATCAAATTAAATAAGAAAAGATCAAAATACTAAAAGTTTGGGAATTTAAATATAAGATTGCAATGTGAAGCTATAGGGTTTTGTGGTTATTAGCGAAAAAAAAATATATAGTGGAAATATGATTTTAAAAAAAACTGTTTTAGCTATATCTTATTTCCATTAGTATTGACAACTTGGCCATTTACAGCTTCATAAACTACACCTTTTACAAAAAGTTTGTTATCTCTCAACTTTGATCGAGTGCCTTTTTCAAAAAGTTCTTTCCTTTTAGCAATAAGAATAAGCCGTTGATCTCTAATCTTTTTACTGTAGTCTTTGCTTATGTAAATTTTGCTATCTCTAAGTTTAGTCGTATTTTTGAATTATTTAATTCTGTCCTCAAATTCAGGCAATGAAATCAAAATAGGCGATTTATTAGCCTTTCCAAGTCTATGACATTTAGTTATACTTATATTCTCTAGAATCAGCATTTTTTCTTTTATAATAGATTTAACTTTTTGAAGACTTTCAGCTGGTCCTTCATTCGCTTCTCCCTCAACTCCGTAGAAAACGAGATTTGGCTCCCGCAGCTTCATCTCCAGAAAGTCGGTCCTGGCTTCAATTTCCCTTAACTTAGTTACATTCTCAGAGACTTTCTCGTTCGTAGCAGCCGAGGTTTCCACACAAGTTGTTAACTTCAATTCAACTCCAAGAAGTCTCTGGTCCCACTCTATTATTCTTTTCTCGATGTTTGACAATCTCGTATCTATTCTCTCGCCAAGATTTCTGATCTCTGATGACATTTGGACGATCATTGTCTTCAACTCAGTATCAGCCGATTTCTTCCCTGTGGGGGTTGGCTCTGTTAACAAAGTTGTCTGCTTTTTGGGGCCAGGGTTAGGCTCAATACCACTGATCATTAGAAGTAACCAAATGACCTGGATACAATAGCCACTGGATATGTTCAGTAGTAGTAGTATAGGAGTGCCAACACATCCAAATCCATCGTTTGATTTCCGATACATTATCCGTTTACATTTAACAAACTCTTGTATTAGGTATTCTGGCCGTTTGAAACAAATTATGATATGGAGAACTAGCAACAAGTATGCAAATTTCGGAATTTTCATCTCGTCCTTACAACTGTTTTATTATTATTATCTTCTAAATAAGTTATAACTTAGCTTTCCCCTTTTTTTCAGTAATTATCCGCTTTAACTAAAAAAAAAAACATAAATTACTTACAAATTGTTCGGGAGCATTTTTCAATGCGGCCGCTTGGCTTGGCCTCCTGGCGGCGATCAAAATATTATTATCAATATTGTGAGATTAGCTTTTACTTTTTTATATTCATTTGCAGAGAATCCGTGGTAAATCAATGTATAATTATTTTACTCAAATTCACCCAAACTAATCTATTTATTAGATTGATTGTCCTAATTAATTTTTCCTGTATATAAATTTTATATTACCAAAAAGGTACTATTACTGTTTTTCCTGCATGTATCCTACATTTCTGCTTTGAGAATCTGTATAAGACTAAAAGGTCTTAATAAAGCTTTTTTGGTATTTGGTGCCATTAAAAACATCTCTCGGTCACCACTTTGCGCAACTTTGAACAGTCCCCGTCACATTTCTGATGTTTTCCGTATTGGTATATTTTATTCGAGTTGGTAGAAGCTGCGTTTCAGCAGGATAATGCATGACCGCATGTTACCGTTATATTCCGTACCTTCATAAATACAGGAAATTTACGACTGCTGCTCAAGCGATACGTTCTCCTGATCTCTTAAAAATAGAAAACTTCTGGTCAACGGTTGCTGAGTGTCTGGCCGGTCACTACTGTCGATCAACTTTGGCATCGTGTTGAAGCTGCATGAGAAGCTGTTTCTGTACATGCCATTGTCGTATAATTAGGATTTCTTGTGTATAAATTTAATTTTCAATATTGATTGTGATTAGCTTTTACTTTTTTACCATCATTTGTAGAGAACTCCGTGGTTAATCCATGTATAATAAATTTCCTTTCCTCCAATTTACCCAGACTAATCTATTTATTAGATTGATTGTCCTAATTAATTTTTCCTGTATATAAATTTCATATTACCATTAAGGTACTATTACTGTTTTTCTGCATGTATCCTACATTTCTGCTTTGAGAATATGTATAAGACTAAAAGGTCTTAATAAAGAATTTTGTTGTTGATGTTGTGTCTGTACATGCCATCTAATTATTTAGACTCAATGCTCAGAAATATATAATTGCTGTTATTACTGTCAGATATGGTGTTCTGGGTACTGACTTTAGAGGATATATACCTTCTAATTTATTTGAATTTCTATCACTGTATTTCTCAGTATAATGCACACACACATTTGTTAAATAAATAACATTATTCAAGATAAAATTGTGAAAATCATTCAGAAACTACAAATATTTTCTCTCTCACAATGAGTTTCATTTCATTTTAAACTGTAAGCTTCAAGCTATAATTGCTCTTAAACGGGATTAATTGACTAGTTTACTTACAAGAAATATTTATTGTGTAAGGAATAGTAATTTTTTATTGAGCCCTTTGAAGAGCGATTATCACTTTAAAGCTTGTAATTTAAAATAAAAAGAAACTCACTGTGAGGAAATATTTGTAGTTTTTTAAATAATTTTTAATTGCATTTATTCCTTGTGCGTCTAATTTAGCGGCCAGAAGTGTAGTACTAAAAGCTAAAATATCTTCAGAGAGATTTTTATTTTTATTTCAACACACAAAATGCGATATCCCGGCTAGAGATAATTGCATCGATTCACAATTTTAAACAGAAGCAGTTAAAAACATATTATACAAAATTTATAAATCTTCAGAGATGTTTTTTTATTTACCAGTTGCAAATAAGACACGCTATATCCGATCTGGACAATTGCGCGTGAAACTATTTACAATAATTCATATTGTAGTAGAGTAGGTAACATAATTATCAAAAAGAAAATAAATAATTAAGAAAAAGAACATTGAATAAATATATACATTAAACAAAAAACTACAACATAAGCAGATAGAAGAAATTACAAGGTAGTTTTTTTACAGTATGTTAAGCAATGATGTGTATTAAGAGATGTGGTAATTATTTTTGCAACAAATATTTTCTCGTTGCAATATTTTGTATTTATTATAGATGTTAGATGTATCCGATAAGAAATTAATAGAGATAGTTGTTTTATAAGTGTGCTCCACAACAACATTGTAACAGGAAGAAGAGTTCTCAGGTAGGAAACCGCTGATTAAATTCCAGCAGTAGTTGACGTCACAAGGATGACGTCAGAGAATCGATCTGACCCCACCAAGTATCAGGTTCCAATGTAAGGTGACTGACTGAAGAGATTCTTCCGCACGATGGAGAAACGTTTTAACTACAACCTTGTGTTACGGCGGTATTTCTACATATTCACTTTTTACAGTAATGGCAAATTGGACAGAAAAACATTACACTCACTGCGATTATTATATTGGGAATCTTTTATGGTTCAGACGATGAAACAATAAATAATAAATTAATTCTTGATGAATCAAGAATGGGTATTCGGCCAATTCTGGAATAATTAAAAATCAACGAGAATAGTTGATATTTATTCCGATAGATGGCGCAAGCTATCAGAAACTTTCAGTTGCACGATAAGGAGATGCCTTTTTCTTAATTTATGCACCTTATCCCAGTACAATATCACATTTGTACTATTCTTTCACAATAAATAATAGGTTTACTTACAGCTAAAATGGTTTTAAAGAAATAGGCGATTTTACATTTTAAGAAAGTTTTTTAAATTTATTATTTTCAAAGAGAGAGAGAAAAAAAAACATTGAACAATTTTACTAATTATATAAACAAAATATCACCCGTTCTTTCTTCTTTTTATATTACAGTCTTGTCAGCCTAAAAGTATTTTAAGATCATTGATTTATTATTTTAAAATATTTTTATTCTTTTTTTCCAACACATTATTGGATAGTGGTTGAATTCATTTTTTAAATTTTATTTCAATCTGATAAGGCACACTTTGAATTATAGATTATAAACACAAGGTAATAAAACCAAATCCAAATAAATAAATAGTATGTGACGTTTTGGTAACAGCGTTATTACCATCTTCAGACAAAAGTACGAGTACTTGAATGAGAAATTTTACCACAGCATGTTTTAAATAATTACTGTTATCAAGTGTGTAAACAAGATAGCCGATAAGAAGAAAACTATTTTTTCTCTTTCAGAACTTTTGTTTGAAGATGGTAACAATGCTGTTACCAAATTGTCACACACTATTTGGATTTGGTCTTATTAGCTTGTGTTTATTTTAATGTGTTTTAATTAAAGATTAATAAGATATAAAAAGGTATGTAAATACAAATTTGATTGGTAAACTAACTGGATAGATTATTGCACATTTATTAAAATTTTACACAAATAAATTTACTGGCAATGCGTTTCTTTTAAATATCATCAAATATTATCTCTACAGACCTTACTGCAATGATATGAGTTATTGAATGAGTTCGCGCCCGAAAGCTTGAGATTAAAGGTTTTCGAAAATATATCAGTGATGAGCCAAGCCCTCTCATTCAATAACTCATATCATTGCAGTAAGGTCTGTAGAGATAATATTTGATGATATTTAAAAGAAACGCATTGCCAGTAAATTTATTTGTGTAAAAAAATGTTAACGATAGATGGCAATTAAATTTAATTTACTAATTGCACATTTATATTATACCAAAATAAAATATAAATAATTATTTATGACACACAAATTGTATGGAACTGATCATGACAAAACTATATAACGTTGTTAGAAATATGAAGCATGGCCGATATTGTGAACATTTTCGAAATTTCCAAATAATTCCTTCATTATAAAAACGCAGAATGTAAAAAAAAAATCATCCCTTATGTTGAGCTTCAAAATTTGAATAGATTTTTGTGACACGTAATACTCCCTGGTAATTGGCGTTCTATGCTCCAGAATACAGGATTATCTATTTCTCCCATATTAAGTTATGAATTTAAAAAATAAATATAGTTCGAAAATTTATATTTCTCTGATTAAGTAAAAATATCAAGCCTCCAGGAAAAAGTATATTTTCGAAAACCTTCTAATCACTAGCTTTCGGGCACGAACATCCTCCTACAGGATAAAACGCGGCATAATTTCTCCTGTAGAAGGGCGTCCGTGCCCGAAAGCTAGAGATTAGAAGGTTTTCGTAAATATACTTTTCCCGGAAGGCTCCGAATATACCTCACCGGTATAAAATTTACCATATACACAGATCACCAAGCTTTACAATGGCTTAAAACTATAAAATATCCGTCGGGACGACTCTTTAGATGGAGCCTGAGACTATCTACCTATAATTACGAAATCCATTACCTCAAAGGGAGCCAACAGTACAAAGCAGATTTACTATCACGAAACCTCTTTTTAGCATTTATCAGTACTGATATTATAAAACAGCATCAACCAACAGCATCCCCCTTCAACATTGATACAAACGGCTTACATGCCATTACCCGAAAAGGTGTAATTGAAATAATAATCCCTGAAACCCTGCAACATACTCTAATCAACAAAGTTCACCAAGAATATAACCACCCAGGCATCTCTCAGATGACCCGCATAATTACTACCCAGTACTACTGAAAAGGTATCTCTAAATCTACAGAAATATTTGTCAGGTTGTGTCACACCTGCCAAATCATTAAAAGGCCCAAAGGTAAACCCTATGATGCCCTCGGAAAAATTCCACCACCTCAACAACCATTCGACTTAGTCTCTATAGATACCATAGCTGGATTTTCGAAATATGGGCGCTCCAAGACATATCTACACGTAATAGTGGATAATTTACGCGATATGCTTGGACATTTCCATCGAAGTCCACCAGTACACTAATGTACATTCAAACCCTCAAAACTGTACTACAACAAGGATCTCCAAAACGTCTGTTATCTAACAGGGCGCCCGCTTTTACCTCAGAAAAATTCCGTAAATTTCTAATAACACATGGTATACAACCCCTACTCACCACCAGCAATAACCCACAAGCAAACGGTTTAATAGAATGCTTAAATGCGACCATTACAGGCAAGCTCAGACTAGCTTATCTAGAAAATCCGAAGGCTTTCTGGACTCAACTAGTTAAACGCGTCACTGAGACGTATAACACACCCCATTCTGTCACAAGTTTTCCACCCACCTCTACTTAATGTTCAATGTTATCCCCCAGATCTACGAACTCATCTTAACCCATACCCCGAAAAAACTACAGCTCGAGAGAAAGCACGCTCTCGTACCCAAAATAAGCATAAAAAATATAAAGAAACATTTGATAAGCAGCATAGAACACCACATTTCGAAGTGAATGATCTTGTTTTGGTCAAAAATTATAGACATCCCGACACAGGTAAATTAGCACCATATTTTACTGGACCATACACAATAATTGAAATAATCTCACCTAATGTCGTTCGAATAGATCGCCCCAATCAACCTCTCAATAGAGACAGTGACACCATACATGTCAATAAATTAAATTATTACACAGATAATGTTCTGCACATCACATCTCCACAACCCCGATTTGTTCAAAACCCACAGCGATTGCCTCAAGATGCATATCTCAGTGAATTCAATCATTTGACTCCAGATATCTTCGAGACGCAACGACTTTTTGCATTTAAATCCCGGTATTTTCAAATAGGCAAGAAAATTGCCAACCTCAACAAAAGAGGAAAGTCAGTTTCAAGTAAATAACAAAAATATCAAACCATCCCACATGATTGACCATCCCAGAAATAGATCTCCGACAATTTCAGTGAAAAACAGGAGGAGTGACCCCCAGTAATATGATTCCCGAATCTATTTCAGTTACATATTCCCCGGACAATGTCCTCTCTCCCCTCACAAAGCTATCATCTTGACCACTATCTTCATGATCGCCATTTTTTTTAAACACATGTTTCACACTAACCATTTAGGTTTTCTCACAAATCTCACCAACGCCTTAATCCCAACACAGCATACATTAAACATTTCACATGTTAATTAATATCACCAATTAAAACAACTTGGTTAAGTCTGATATAGACTTTATAACGGAAAAGAGACATAATTATCTACATATCACCTTTTTGGATAAACGAGAATATTGTTCAATTTTCCACTACCCAACATTTATCCAATCATTAATGACCTTTAATTATATTCTAAATTTTATATAAAATCTTGAATAATTAGTTTTATTTTTATCTTTCAATTATACATAGTCCAACATTATTTAAAAAAAAAAAAACTTGAATCAAATTTACTTTTATTTTTCATAATATTATTTTAGTAGTGAAAAACATTGTTTGTTTTCCAAAAATCATTTTCAATTTATTATTATATTTTAATATATTACATGTTTGATTTTGTCCACGTACACTTTTTTTTACCCGCAATCATATTTCTATCTTTTTATTCACTATATTTTATATTTGTTTGAATAGCTTTATTAGATGCCATTGTTTATCATCATCTATCGGGCATCTACAACAATCGTTTTCAACAATCATATTCTTTAACCAATTCCCTATACTTTATTATTACTATCTTTTTCAGCCATTACTTCAGATCAACGTAGAAAAACGACAGTACTGCTTGACAATTTTTTTTAATTTCGTATTTCAACAAACTCTTTGAACACAGTTCCCCAGATTTAAAAATCCCAACTTCTGGCCTGAACACGCTTCAAGAGTTCATTTCAATCATCCGCAGAGCACAATCACCAACGCATGCACAAAGCGTTCACTTTTTCAACTTTCAACTTTTTTATCAGCTCTAGCGGATCACAATCAACCTTTGATTTCGAGTCAAGTCAGACCACCTACTGTCGCTACAACAATTCTACTTATCGCATGGCTCTATTCCACTCCTTTCCCAATCATATAAATAAACAACTTTTCTTCAACAACTTTTAACTCAATAGCCCTAAATGGCGACAAAGCACTGTAACCTTTATATAGGATCGCAAGTGAAACATTGCTTGGGAAGACGCTCAAGTCTATATCCTCGCTTTGCACCTGGATCTAAGTATTTGGTTTACATGTGCACGCCTAACAATTGCATATTCTTTAACCCCTAACCCTTTCTAACACACACCCGCCCGCCAATAATATCTTAGAATTTTTGATTCTCTTTCACATAATCATATCATTATGTATTTAATTTAAACAACGGTTTTATCTAAAATATTATCTTTTTATATAACCAATATTATAACTTTTTAATTGAACTAGCTTTATTTTTATTATTTTCAGATATATCCAAACATATCATCTTGTTATAGCCCTTTCTAACCCTCACAGTTAAAATTAATTAAAAGAAATTTTAATTACTTACCTGTGTTAGAGAGGCTTTACCCGCTTAAACCCGGATAAACCCTTTCACTCCCGGGGCCCATCTATGGTAATTTAAACCAACAACCCCATATTGTATATAACTTATAACAAGATTTTCATGTTGTATAATTGAAACACATCTGTAAATAATTATACGCATTATTGACATGTGTCATTACATCATCATATGTAATGTACTTTGTACAAACTGAGGATAAATAAATAAAACTCTGTAATAGATTAAGAGTTGAGCTAAGGCAGAGATCGAGCATATAGCAGTCCCAAAACAACAAGGTCTAAAGATGGAAACTGCCACGGCGCCAGTGTAGAATTTCGCCAGACGATCCACGCCCCTGTCGCACATCTGCTGAAATGCAATACTCCCTTTCTCGGAAAAGATATAAAAGGCCTCCGTCCTAGCCAAAAATACAGTCTCTTCACCATCAGCGCGAGCCCTCGTCGGTTGTCACCAAGGTACTCCTCATCCACCATGTAGACCAGTAAGAACTCTTCTATCTCCATCTTTCGCTCCTAGCTCAACTTTTATCTGTTCACGGAACCTTCCTAGTGCAACTGTGTCTTCGTTTTTTTGTATGGACATTCCAAAGCTTTTCACTCTGCCTCGACCACGACTGCCTGTACTCTGTGAGAACTGTTAAATGTCTCTCAAGGTGCAGAGAGGTACTGGAAAACTCTTCACGCCCTGAGACTGTCCCTCTCCGTTACTACAGGTTTGCCCCTTTTGGTTACCATACCACAGCGAGAGACCCTCGGTTACCACAGTATAGCGAGAGTCGACAGGATTCTACGAGAGGCTACAGGACTTCATCACATATTCAGTCGACAGGACCTCACCACATATATATATATTTTCATTTTTAAAATGTAAATTCCACCCATCCTGTGCCGTCTAGGTGAATGTTCGAAATATTTTAGCCTATATTCTACGAGTTTTATATTTATTTTCAAAATACTGCTCTAGAGGTGTCACCAATCTCTTATATTACTTACTATAAATCTTCAAGCCTTTTTAATTATCATGATATACTATAGAATATATATACATGTCATAATTTGTATAATATCAGAGATGTATAATTTATTTTCGCCAAAATAAGTATGTGAATATGTCAATCTTGTGTCAAAATGTAAATATGCAAATTCATCCATCTATAAAAACTGTACAAAAATAAACGTGGCAGACATCGCGGGCGAATGCTACGGCACGTCGCGGGTGCGCTGCTCACCTGGCTGGAACTAATTCTTGGGGATTGTAAGCATAACAGTTGCACCCTTCCATTCGATCACGACATATATAT
This sequence comes from Cordylochernes scorpioides, assembly GCA_030710605.1. Lineage (NCBI taxonomy): Eukaryota > Metazoa > Arthropoda > Arachnida > Pseudoscorpiones > Chernetidae > Cordylochernes > Cordylochernes scorpioides. The sequence continues at coordinate 19,137,293 of CP092870.1, forward strand.
ATATATTATACAATCTAAAAACTTAAATATTTCTATATTTTAAAATATATATATATATATGTAATATTGTGTTGAGTCGACTTATCTTGTGATTAGGGATCCTGTCGACTCTCTGTAATAATGCGTTGGAGTTCTGGTTGACTCTTGTAGAACCTCGTCGACTCTCGCTATAAGTTGTGGCAACCGAGGGTCAAACCTGTAGTAACCGAGAGGGACAGTCAGGGCGTGGAGAGTTTTCCAGTACCTCTCTGCACCTTGTAGGACCTTTAACAGTTCTCACAAAGTACAGGCAGTCGTGGTCGAGGCAGAGTGGAAAACTGGGGAATGTCCACACACACAAAACGAAGCGACACAGTTGAAAGAAAGTTCCTTGAATAGATAAAAAGTCGAGCCAAAAGCAAGATGGAGATCGAGAAGGTTTCTTACTGTTTTACATGGTCGATGAGTTGGTGACAACCGGCGATAAGGGGTGACGCTGACCGGAACTGACTGGAACTGACTAACTCTGTTGCTAAGGCCGGTCTTATTTATACCACTTTTTGGACCAGGAAGGGGACCAGGAAGTATTGCCTTTCTGCACGTGTCCGTAAATCGACACTGGCACCAGTCTGTTGGCTTCCATCTATCTTTAGAAGTTACTTTGTGATTCTCTCTCTGGCTCTTAACTCAGCTTTTAATCTATTATATATTTTTATTTGTTCATCCTCAGTACATTACATTTGGTGATGCAAGGAGACATGTCAATTATGCATATAATTAGTTATAGTTTATAATTAGTTCTATATACAACATGACAATCTTGTTATAAATTACATAATATAGGGTTATTGGTTTAAATTATCATAGATGGGCCCCGTGAGTGAAAGGGTTTATCCGGGTTTAAGCGGGTAAAGCCTCTCTAACACAGGTAAGTAATTAAAATTTCTTTTAATTAATTAAAACTGTGAGGGTAAAGGGCTATAACAAGATGTTTATTTGGCTATATCTGAAAATTGTAAAAATAAAACTTAGGTTTAATTTAAAAGTTATGATATTCATTATAAAAGAGAACTGTAGATAAAACATTTGTTTGCTAAAAAAATAATGATGATAACAAATGATGTTCTAAAAGATTGTTGGCGGGCGTTGGAAAGGGTTAGGGGTTGAAGAATATGCAATTGTAAGTGTTGCACAGACAATCAAATACTGAGATCCAGGTGCAAAGCGAGGATATAGACTTGTGCGTCTTCCTAGGCAATGTTTCACCTGTGATCCTGTATAAGGTTACAGTGCTTTGTCACAATTGTAGGGTTATTGGGTTGAAAAGTTGTTGAAGAAAAGAATTAATATGATTGAAAGGGGTGGTAGAGCCATGCGATAAGTAGAATTGTTGTAGCGACAGTAGGTGGTCTGACTTGACTTGAAATCAAAGGTTGATTGTGGTCCGCAAGAGTTGAAAAATTGAAAGTTGGAAAAAGTGAACGCTTTGTGCATGCGTTGGTGATGTGCTCTGCGGATGATTGAGATAAACTTTTGAAACGTGTTCAGACCAAAAAGTCGAGACTTGTACTTCTGGGGAACTGTGTTCAAAGAGTTTGTTGAATTACGAAATCAAAAGAAAAAATGTCAAGCAGTACTGTCATTTCTACTATGGTTCGAAGCAATGGCTGAAATAGGTAGTGAAAAAAAAGTATAGGGAAGTGATTAGTAAGTAGGATTATTGAAAAACGAGTGTTGTATGCCCGGTAGTTGCTGATAAATAAACATTGTCATATAATAAAGTTATTTAAACAAAAATATAGTGAATAAAAAGATAGAAATATGATTGCGGATAACAACAGTATAAGGGAATAAGATCAAACATGTAATATACAAAAGACATAATAATGAATTAGCAAAATATAAAAGATATAAGGTTATTAATGATTAGATAAATGTTAAGTAGTAACAAATGGAGAAAAAAATGTCTCTTTTGAAGAAAAGTTAAAAGAAAACAAAAAATATTCGTTCCTGAAAAAAAAGAAAGGAACATATTCACACAATGTCTAGGTATAGGTCCAAGATTATTGGTGTCTTTAGTTTGACCTATGGGGAGGCAATGTGGCCCTATGTCGCTTTGGTCCGGTCTGAGAAGTTGGTCTTTGCCAGATCTTCCCGATTATATTATGTGAGACCAGACGGGGAGCGATCTTGATCCCTAAAAATGATGTAGTGTAGTGGAAGATGGGGACTTTGGATACATGAAGTGTGTAGTGCATGTCTTAGGCGCTAAAAAGATTGCAGAGCGTTTTATGCAGTTTGGTCTGCAAAATTTTTAGGTGAGCCTACCCAAACGCCGGCTTGTTACGCTTGGGAAAAAATCATTTAAACTATTAATTTAACAGATCTTTTTTCCATGTAACATTGCGTTACCTATGGGGAAATGAGAGGTTAAATTCTTTTTTATTCCTAACGAATGAGCCGGTAATGTTGTGTTTGTTCGTTTTATAAAAAACGTACCCAAAAGTCATATAATTGAATGATTGTTCTTTTGCGTCAAAAAAAAATCCACACTGGGCGTGCAAACAATGTAAAAGTTGTAAAACACACGATGATAATTAAAGATATAAAGTTTAATGATATTTTTTTCAATATTAAAATTCAAATTAATAAGTGAATTGGGTAATTATTGGTAAGTCAATTAGTTTTAGGTGCTGCAATCTATTCGTCCCGCGAGTTGGATCACGTGTCAGGTACAGGCGAACTGCAACTGGAGGTGTCATTTTAACATGGCGGTTGCCCTTTGATGCCGACCGGCGTAGCTGGGTTGTTTATTGATGTAGGCGAACGTTGTGAGTCACCCTGCTGGCTGGAAGAAAATTCCTCTGCCTCCACTCTGGCAGTTTGTTTCTATCCTAATTGAAAATACTGGGATTTAAATGTAAAAAAGGCTGTGAGCTTGTAGGCGGTATAATTCGGAATAATTGTGTTTCAAAGATATCTGGAGTCAAATGATTGAATTCAATGAAATATACATCTTGAGGCAATCGCTGTGGGTGTTGAACGAATCGGGGCTGTGGAGGTGTTATGTACAACACATCCTCTGTGTAATATTTTAATTTATTGACATGTATGGTGTCACTGTCTCTATTGAGTGGCTGATTTGGGCGATCTATTCGAACGACATTGGGTGAAATAATTTGAATTATTTTGTAGGGTCCAGTAAAATATGGTGCTAATTTACCTGTGTCGGGATGTCTGTAATTTTTTACCAAAACAAGATCATTCTCTTCGAAATGTGGTGTTCTGTGCTGCTTATCAAATGTTTCTTTATCTTTTTTATGTTTATTTTGAGTACGAGAGCTTGCTATCTCTCGAGCTATATTTATCTCGGGATATGGGTTAAGATGAGTTCTTAGATCTGGGGGGGATAACATTGAACATTAAGTAGGTAGGTGGAAAACTTGTGACAGAATGGGGTGTGTTATTGTACGTCTGAGTGACGCGTTTAACTAGTTGAGTCCAGGAAGCTTTCGGATTTTCTAGATAAGCTAGTCTGAGCTTGCCTGTAATGGTCGCATTTAAGCGTTCTATTAAACCGTTTGCTTGTAGATTATTGCTGGTAGTTAGAAGAGGTTGTATACCATGCCTTATTAGAAATTTACGGAATTTTTCTGAGGTAAAAGCGGGCGCTCTGTCAGATAACAGACGTTTTGGAGATCCTTGCTGTAGTACAGTCTTGAGGGTTTGAATGTACGTTAGGGTACTGGTGGACTTCGATGGAAAGGTCCAAGCATATCGCGTTAAATGATCCACTATTACGTGTAGATAGGTCTTGGAGTGTCCATATTTCGAAAATCCAGCTATGGTATCTATAGAGATTAAGTCGAATGGTTGTTGAGGTGGTGGAATTTGTCCGAGGGCACCATAGGGTTTACCTTTGGGCCTTTTAATGATTTGGCAGGTGTGACACGACCTGACAAATTTTTCTATAGATTTAGAGATACCTTTCCAGTAGTACTGGGTAGTAATTATGCGGGTCATCTGAGAGATGCCTGGGTGGTTATATTCTTGGTGAACTTTGTTCATGAGAGTATGTTGCAGGGTTTCGGGAATTATTATTTTAGTTACACCTTTTCGTGTAATGGTATGTAAGCCGTTTGTATCAATGTTGAAGGGGGATGCTGTTGGTTGATGTTGTTTTATAATATCAGTACTGATAAATCCTACAAAGGGGTTTCTTGAGAGTAAATCTGCCTCATACTGTTGACTGCCTTTGATGTAGTGTATTTCGTAATTATAGGTAGATAGTCTCAGGCTCCATCTAAATAGTCGGCCTGACGGATTTTTTTATAGTTTTAAGCCATTGTAAAGCTTGATGGTCTGTGTATATGGTGAATTTTATACCAGTGAGGTATATTCGGAATTTGTCTACACTTTCGACGATGGCGAGGCACTCAAGTTCGGAAACGGTGTAGTTTCTCTCATGTGCCCTAAGGGCGCGGCTAAAATATTGCACAGGATGTATTTGTCCGTCTGGGTGTACCTGTTTGAGTATGCCGGCAATCCCTTGGGTGGATGCGTCGCAATAAAGGCGGCATGGTAAACCGACTTGATACAAGTGTAGTACTGGTTTACTGGTTAAACTCTCTTTGAGAGTGGTGTAAGCTTGTTGACAGTCTGTGTTCCAATTCCATTTTACATCCTTTTTAAGTAGTTTATTTAAAGGTGCTCGTAAGCGGGCATAATCTGCTATAAACTTATTATAAACATTTACTGCTCCTAAAAATGATTGTAGTGTTTTTTGATTGTTAGGTGGTTTTATGGCATTTATAGTATCAAGGTTGCGCGTCTGCGGTGCATAAGTACCTGCGGTAACAGTGTATCCTAAGAAATCTATTTTTGTTTTAAAAAATGAACATTTATTATAATTAAGTTTGATGTTTTCGTGTTGACACACTGTTAGAAATTGTTGTAGGTGTTGTAGATGATCCTCTAGGGTGTCAGAAAAATTAATAAAATTGTCGAAGTAATGGGTAACAAAATTTAGTTTATATTTTTGCATGACCTGGTTTATGGCACGATGGTATATCTGTGGTGAATTTTTAAATCCGTAAGGAAGTCTACAAAATTCGTACTGACTATCTAACGTCACGAAAGCTAGTAGATTACGTGAGTTAGGTTCTATTTCCACTTGCCAATATGCGGATGCTATATCTACAGAAGAGTAATATTTGGCTTTTGACAATTTGTCAAGAATGGTTTCTATTAAGGGTAAAGGATGTACGTCTGGAGCGATGATTTCATTAAGTTTTCTGTAATCAATACAGAAACGTTTCGTTTGGTCACGTTTGGTAACAAGCGTTATGGGACTGGCATAAGGTGAAACTGACGGGGCAATGATTCCATATTGGAGCATTTGTTCTATTTGGGTTTGTATTTCTTGTTGGTCGTGTAGTGGCACTCTATATGGGCGTAATGCTATTATTTTATCTGTGGTGGTATTGATTTTTACCGGTGGTATGTTCAATTTGGGCACATTGTATTTATTAGTAGAGAACACTTGTGAGAATTCATATAGAAATCGGTGGAGTTCGTGTGGACAATGTTCTAACTGTGGTGCCGCATTAGAAGGTATAGAAATCTCAATATCATGGGTAGGAGATATAGGGGGTGAACATATAATTGGAGTAGAGTCCGCCACGTGTAAACAGGACTGGTGCGAGGGGAAAGTGGTAAACATATCAGTTTCCCTCGGTTGAGTGGAACATAAATCCTGTTTGCACTTGGTGAACTTATAGACATTCGTTGGGAGAGCATCATTATTTTGATAAATTTGATTATTAAAATCTATAATTAATTTAAATATTTTAAGGGTATTAATAGATAAAATACCAAAAGGTAGTGAGGCTTCTACTATAAAAAAATTTAGTTTTTGGGTGAGGTTACCGATTTTAAGTTTTAAAAAAATATATCCAAGGGTATTTACATTGTGTGCTATTGCATTTATAGTTAAACTGTACTGATGGATAATAATTTTATAGGGTAATCTATTTTCTATGGTTCTTAAAATATCTAAGTTAAGTAGGTTTATAGATGCTCCCGTGTCTATTAAAAAGGGCAAGTTTACATTTGGTGACAATTCAGTTCATATTATTAATTGTTCAACGAAAATAAGTTTCAGGTTTTCCTACCGTTGAGCTGCTCGCAGGGCTTGCAGAGTCGTCTTGGCTTGCAGCTTGGACTTGGGGAACATGGCTCGGAGGTTGGACCTTGGGCTGGGTGTGGGTACCACGTTTTGGTACAGTGGTTGTGTGTGGTCGGGCGCTGTAGACTGGGCGTGTTTGGTCCCGTGGGAACCGTTGTCCACACTGGGAGTGCCAGTGCATGGCATTGCAATACTTGCAAGGCGAGGGGGGAGGTGTAACTGGGTATGTTACACGTGATGGCCGCTGGCTGTTGTACCGCGGTGGTGGGTTGTGGTAGGTGGGGTGTGGAGCCTTGTCTACTTGGCGCTGGTTCACTGCACTGGTGGCACACTGAGTTATTCTTGACACTAGGTCGAACCATTCCTTAATGGTGTTTGGCTGCACAGTTGCGACTAATCGCTGGTCTGCGACGGGTAGTCCGTCGGTCAGAGATTCGATTAAAATGTCGGCGGGTAGGTCGAGTTTCATACCCATAACAGTTTTGTTTTGGTAGTAGTTTTCTAGGGACATTTGGGGTGTCATTTTGATTGCCAAAAAGCGTGCAAACGACGCTTCTGTCGTTGCTGGGAATAAGTCTATCAATCTCTGGCGGGCTTCAATATAATATAACCTATCTAACCGTAGGCTTCGGAAATATTGGAGGGGCTTACCTTGTAGGTAGCAGGGTAATTTGCGTAGGCGATCTGTGTAGGTCAGTTCAGTTCGGTCTGCTTGGGCATCGAAGTTGTCGAAAAAGCTTTGGGCTTCAAAAGTACCATCGTATGGACTTACGTCTATCTCCCTAGGAGATCGGGCTACCAGTAACTTACTCAGGGCATCGGCGATCTGTGTCAGCGGGTCTGCGGAGGTATCTTGGGGCGGCGACGTTTCCTCCTCTTCCAATGTTGTCTCTTGTTTGGGGATAGTTTGTTCGGCTGTATCGTTGGACGGGTTGGTTTGCTCCTCCATCTTGCTTCTTGGCTCTTTTCTATCTGGACAGTCTTTACCTTCTTCGTTGTGGTCTCCTTCGTTGTGGTAATCCTGTCGACTAACTGTAATATTGTGTTGAGTCGACTTATCTTGTGATTAGGGATCCTGTCGACTCTCTGTAATAATGCGTTGGAGTTCTGGTTGACTCTTGTAGAACCTCGTCGACTCTCGCTATAAGTTGTGGCAACCGAGGGTCAAACCTGTAGTAACCGAGAGGGACAGTCAGGGCGTGGAGAGTTTTCCAGTACCTCTCTGCACCTTGTAGGACCTTTAACAGTTCTCACAAAGTACAGGCAGTCGTGGTCGAGGCAGAGTGGAAAACTGGGGAATGTCCACACACACAAAACGAAGCGACACAGTTGAAAGAAAGTTCCTTGAATAGATAAAAAGTCGAGCCAAAAGCAAGATGGAGATCGAGAAGGTTTCTTACTGTTTTACATGGTCGATGAGTTGGTGACAACCGGCGATAAGGGGTGACGCTGACCGGAACTGACTGGAACTGACTAACTCTGTTGCTAAGGCCGGTCTTATTTATACCACTTTTTGGACCAGGAAGGGGACCAGGAAGTATTGCCTTTCTGCACGTGTCCGTAAATCGACACTGGCACCAGTCTGTTGGCTTCCATCTATCTTTAGAAGTTACTTTGTGATTCTCTCTCTGGCTCTTAACTCAGCTTTTAATCTATTATATATTTTTATTTGTTCATCCTCAGTACATTACATTTGGTGATGCAAGGAGACATGTCAATTATGCATATAATTAGTTATAGTTTATAATTAGTTCTATATACAACATGACAATCTTGTTATAAATTACATAATATAGGGTTATTGGTTTAAATTATCATATATATATTTTTTATTCATCATATTTCAACTTTTTGGTTATCATCGTTTTTAGAATGACTGAGTTTTGTTCTAAATATGCGTAGTTAACATATCTATCTTTTTGAATTACTGATATAGGATTAACTTTATAAATTCTATATATTGCGAAAATAACTAATGTGTAATATTTCCTCAAGTAATTGAAAAAAAAGCTGCTTGATGGTAATTTTTTTTATCACGACTGCAGCCTCAACCCTTTATCTTATCGATGCTTTGTCTTATCAACCCTTTATCTAACAACAAACAAATTATTCATATATTTATATATCAAATTGGGGTTGACTTACTGTGGGATTGTTGTGGACTCTATGTCGAATCCTGTCGAATTCTGTGATTGTTGTTGGTGGCGCAGTCTTGGTCGGGTGAAAAGGTTTCACAGGGGAAGAACGAGCACACCTGGATGGGGTAGAAAATAGACCTTGCGAAAGGGAGAGTGATGAGACTGGAGGAGGTACTTTGCCTTTCACATGATGGAGCGGACACTACCTTGGTTGGATCCTATGTTGAGCACACCCAGCTCATAGCACGGTCACCTACCTTCTTTTTTACTTCTTCTCCGAGATCATCGTCATCAACTCTCTATTCAACTTAGGACTATAACTGACCTTCTTCCCGGTTTATATATAAATGGAGTTTTCTTAACGAACATTGTTTTAACAATGTATCAGTAGCATCGAAGGTTTGTTGGTTGGAAGTTGGTCTGGAATAAATATACATCCACATCAACCAATAGTTTATTTAATTCTCAATGTTTCAGTAACCATCTGTCGCTCAGTAAGGTGATTCCCCTCAGGAGAGTGACAGCCAGTTACTGAAACGTCTATAATCATCAGTGTCAGTGAAATTTTATTAATATATCATTGTTATCATCTAGCTATTTATCACAAAATATGTAAATTAGTTATTGATTTTTAGTTCGATATTTATATATATTGAAAATTGAGCAAAATCTATACTAAACATTTTTTAGAATAATTAATAAATAAAATAGGCATTTAAAAAAAACGTTCATTTAAATGCACTAAAAAGGAAAAAATAAAATATTTTATCTTCTGTCATTGAGCAATTAGATGTATCTGAGTGAAAATATAAGCTGCGGGGGATGATCATCATGAATTTTAAACCTAATGTGATTTAATATGTAGCAACTGATTGGCAATTTTTATAAGTGTTTGCTATATTTTTACCTCTTCTCTAAATAAGATCGTACACCGCCGCTTTTATTTTCACTTAGATACATCTAATTGCTCAATGACGATGATAAAATATATTATTTTTCCTTTTTAGTGCATTTAAATAAAATATCTTTTCAAAATGGATATTTTATTTATCAATATTTTAGTTAGTTTTTAGTCATGAATTTACAAAACTTAGAATCAAAAGTTATAATATATACGAGATCTTACCAAAATAGTTAAATTTGCATTCAATATTAAAAAACACACACACACGCCCAGTATTATGATTTACTTATAAAACCATTCACAAACTAGGATAATAGAATATAATGTAATTAATCTAGATTCCTTAAGTCTTCAAAATATCTCTCTAACTATTCGTGTTGTCAGTTAGAGACTTGAGTCTTTTTGATTTTATTTACAATGGCTGTGCAAGTCCAAGATATTGATAGTGTCAAGCAATTTTATTTCTAGGGATATTTTTCATTGATGCCAGGTTGAGATTTATAATTCATAGGCGAGTGGCCGTCTGATTTCTATGTTATCAGAAAGCTGAGCAGATGTAGGGGAGATGGCCCACTGTTTGGTCTTTATTCTAGTAGTTGGGGTAAATCGATCCTCTTTCAAATTTTCACGGAGTTACTTGTGCGCAGCCATGGCCAGATTAGATGGTTGTTGAAGTGCACTCATGTTAGATTCTTGGAAACAAGAGATAAAAATTATTTGCGTGAATCTTCTGAGATTGCTGGTTGTATAATCCATAATGTATAGGTCTTTCGATAGATTCTGTGTGATCTGAGTTATTTTATTGTAGGTAACTCTTTAACGCTGGAAATATTTTAAAAGACAGTGTATACGTTAGAAGGTGCAGCGAGCTTAGCTCTGGTCTGCTAGTTCATTTCCCAGAATACCGCTGTGACCTTTGACACAGCAGAGTTGAACATTGGGTGTATAGTGGGGTAGACTGCATTTAACAGACAGAGTCAATTGGCAGTCTGAGGCAATTCGGAAGTTTACACGCGCAAAATCTTGATATCCTTAGTCGTCTAAAGAACAAAGGTTTATTCTTGGAATGTTGAATATTCGTGTTATCAGCCGCTCATTACGCTACAGAAACTGCTGCGCCTATTTTATTCATTTTAAAGGGAATATAAAAATTCTATGTCATATACCTGGCCATCACAGTCAGCTAAAAGTTTGATATTTATTAATTTTGCTTTGTTAGCTGTTTTAAGCGAGTATACAAAATTTAATACTTCTATGTGATCTGGGTTTATAACAAAAATCGATCGCAAGAATTGAAAGGAAGAATGGAAATTAGTTCATTCCCGACCACATTTTTATAGAATGCTGTCCGTTCAAGACATCAAATTATTATATCATGAAAATAAGAGACATTTAGGCCAGAAAGGCTATATTTTTTCGAAGTTTCGACAGAATTCTTTTCTCTTCTCCAGGAAAATAAATCCTTTGGCAAGACGTTATAAATATGTTTATAGTTGTAGGAGCGTCTCGCGGTTATACAACATCTAAATCATGAGTGAAATATTTAACTCACCAGCAACTATGACCGTGAAAAATAAAAATACAATAGTAGAATGAAATAAATAAAATATTGATAATATTTACAAAGATTTCACATTAAATTTGAGATTTATTCTAGAATTTTCTGACAAATATGATCAGGCTGGTAAGGCTGGTTTGATATTCAATTCTCTACAGAATGTTCATTCGTTTATAATTGCCACGTTTGGACTTTATTGATTGTTGGGTCGCGCTAAATTTAACTACTCAGAATTTTTTTGTCTTCCTTAAATAAAAGGGAAATTTTCAAATAAATGAGACTAATCCATCTCTGTGTGCTATAATTAATAAGGAAGCATCAACATTTTCTTTCTCTAATTAGGATTTCTATTTGAAGTAAGTGTGTGTTCAGTTAATCTTCTTGAAACCTTAAGTTTATTTATAGATTCGAATCCTTTATTGTGAAATAAGACTTTTTTTTTTCTAATATCATTCCCTCTTATTTACCTTGCAGTTTGTCATATAAAATCTTAATGAGCTTCCTTATTAAAATCTGAAATGGAATTTAATATTTCAAATCTTTATCAATTCGTGATTACATTTATAACAAGGAAATGAAGATGAATTATTTTTAAAATTCTAAAATATATTTCTATCTATATATTCACCTTAAATTTAAATGTATTATTTATATATATGGTATCCGTTATATTCACGCTGATTGCTGTGTTATGGCGTAGTTTATTGATATTCATGTTAACATTTATTTATTTATTACCAGTTGCAAACAAGACACGCTATATCCTATCTGGGTAATTGCGCGTGAAACTATTTACAATAATTGTAGTAGAGTAGGTAACAGAATTATCAAAAAGAAAACACACACACACACACACACAAACAATTAAGAAACAGATCATTGAATAAACATATACATTAAACAAATAAGCATAATATTAAGTAAAGATAGGGCTGCCTGGCCGGCATTCATATTTCTATGAAAAATAGACACTTCGGCCAGTTAGAGTTTTTTATTTTCTCTACGTTTCGACAAAAATCTTTTGTTTTTTGACGAAGACAAAATATTTTTGTTGAAACGTTGAGAAAATAAAAACAACTCTAACTGGTCGAAGTGTCTATTTTTCATAGAAAAATATTAAGTTTAAGATTTTATTAGGTTTATTTGCATATATAGGTTTAGATTGCTATATAAATTCGTTTATCTTTAATTTTAGAGTAGTAGACTGTTCGTTGGTACCTTAAAACAACTTCTACTTCCCTCTTTTGGCAAATATTTTTCTAACGCGATAGTATGATATCAACATAGTCTTAATTACATATTTCTAGTTACTATTTTTAATTACTATATGCAAAATATGACATCGAATGTTTAATTTGCGTGCTTTCAAATGTTTAATTATGTAAATTTCACGATGATTAATATATAATTTCAGATTTACACGCAATTATCCTAATTGTGGATATGGCGTGTCTTTACAACTGTTAAATAAATAAATTAAAATAACATGGTATTAATCAACCAATCAAGTTGGGCCATTAACCAATCAGCCTGCAAAGAATTTGTAACTCAATAGTTGGATCGAGCAACGAAGTTCAATATTGAATATAAGATCGTTGGTTCGATTCTTTAAAGTTTTCTTTTGTTTAATATAAAATTAAAAGGTAATGCAGAATCTTTTGTTTCAAACTATGTAAATTTGAAATATGTAAATTTTTCTAACAATTAGTTTTACCTTGTTGGCAGGTTAGTTAATTTTTTTTCAATTAAGTCTGATATTGGATATTGCTGGATAAAGTTTTGTTTTCTATCAATTCAATCATTGAGACGTTTTTGGTGGAGTTGCTGTTCGTATCTCAGTAAATCCAGTGTCTAGCAAAAGAAGAAGTCGACGTCTACAAAGCCTACCTTAGATGAAAAAATATAATAAGAAATTTTCATAAAGAACGAAATAGACATCTAGGCAACTTCTAAGATTCCCACCATTTGTCTGCAACACCCAGATTACGCGATGATCTCCTAGCCACCCATCCCCAGGCCCCTCCAACTGTGCTTTGTAAATATTCCGCTTTATACGTCCATCGGGGCACAAAAATCATTCATTTTGGTTAGCAGCCCCGTAAATTAAGATATTTCCGTCTGCAACAGCCCAGAAATCCTCCTATACCCAAAATACTTAAGGAAGTTGCACCTTTTAGCATGTATATTGGGATTCAGACAATAAATATGAAATATTAAGTAGAACTGCTCTTCACTGAAAGTTAATAACGAGTTTACAAAGTGGGAAGAGGAGCTTCTTTTTATTAGCATGAACATAAGCTTTCGGACACATCGTCCTTCATCAGATAAGAGTAATAAACGCGCTGAGGATCCATATATACACAAAGCTGAAAAGAAAATTTACATAACTGCAAAAGATAAAAGTATTTAAAGATAAAAATAAAAATAAGAACCAAATATGCTAAAAAAGATTATAGGGATTAAATGCTAATAAATCTGGACTAAGTACATATGCACTATGAATGGTGTTAATCAAGGGCAGGCAAATGCAACCTAAGGCTATTCACATAACATATGGTATTGTTCTGGTATATCTATATGCCTGTTGATGCTGTTTGTTTTTATTGACACAAATGCCTCTAGTAAAAGTCTTTGGTACTTATTATTGATATTGCTGTATAGAATGGATGGCTTTGATAGATTGAATGTATGACCGGTTTGTATAGAATGACTGTAAATAGGGGAATTTAGGTTTTTATTAGAGACGTTTCTGGAATGCTCAACCATTCTGATGGCGACGGATCTACCCGTCTCCCCGACATAAGTGGCATTACATTGGTCGCAAGAGACGGAATAGACAGCACCACCAGAACGGAGAGCATTCGCATGAAGGGAAGATCTGGTAATGGGGTGTCGGATTAGTGTGGCGATGTTAGGTGGGTTCTGGAAGTATGTTGTAATGCCATGGTGCCTTAAAAACCTGGCTATGGTGATAGACTGGGGGCAAAAAGGAAGGGAGCAAATATTTCTGTGTATAGCTGGAGCACTGTTGTGGTGAGGGTCATGCATGTGTTTAAGAATGAAGGGGGTCGGGTAGCCGGATTTGGATAAATATGAAAATATTTTAGCCTTTTCTATTGTTTGGAATAACGGGAGGGAACAATGAGTAAAGATACGTTTAGTGAGAGCTCTAACTGTATTGATTTTGTGTGATGTTGGGCAATGTGATCGGAAGTTTGTGTGGTGTGGGGGTGTGTTGTTTTTATAGTATACTGTGGTATGGAAACTGCTGGGGGTGCGTATGACTAGTGTATCTAGGAATGGTAGGACTGAGTGATTTTCTGTTTCATGGGTGAAGGCTATGTCTGGGTGGAAGGAGTTGAGGTCAGATAGGATGTGAGAGGCAGATACCTCACTTACCAAGCAAAAGGTATCATCGATGTACCGCCTCCATAGAAAGATGTCTGAAGAATGGCGTGAAGTGATCCATTGGTCTAGTGACCTCATGACAACCTCAGCCACCACGGTTGAGAGGGGGCTACCCATGGGGGAGCCCTTGGTCTGCTTGAAAAACTGGGTATCAAATGTGAAGGTGGACATGCCTAGGCATATGGAAGTGAGCTCGACAACCGTCTCCGCGGTGAGGGTGTCTAACAGGGGGGCATTTTCGAGGAAAGTGCGTAAACTATTAATGATCAAGGGGTGGGCAAGTGAGAGATATAGAGACGTTACATCGAAAGAAACCATTATGGACCTGGGGGGAGGTGTGAGGCTGGTGATATAGGACACAAACGAGGGGGAGTTTGCAATGGTATATTCCCATGGGGGAGACTGTAGAAGGGGGGTCAAGAAGTTGGACAAAAATTTTGACAGGGTATATGCCGGAGAGAGATGGTAAGATATGATTGGTCGGAGGGGAACATCGGGCTTGTGGATCTTTGGAAGGCCGTAAATGTAGGCTATTTGGGCGAGGTTAGCTGTGAAGTCGTTATATTGCTCTTTAGTGATCTGCTGAGACCTTTTTAATCTTAACAATAGCAAACGGAAATTCTTAACGGATGTTTTATGATCCTGTTCAGTGATGGCAGAAAAAATGGAGTGTTGGTCGAGAACGTTTTGCATTTTTTGCTTATAAACTGTGGTGTTGAGAATTACGGTTTGTGAGCCTTTATCGGATTTTGTTATGACTATGTCTCTATTGCGTTTAAGACGGGAGATAACCCTGTTCATGGCTAGGGACGGTTTAGGGATATTGTAGGGTCGTTGAAGGGTGGAGGTGACAAAATGTCTGATCCTATGGGTGTCTTGGTGGTTAAGGCCTCTGAGAGCGGGTTCCACACCAGCTAAGATGCGAGGAATATCAGAAGGCCCAGGCAGTCTGTATTTTAGGCCCAATGCCAGAATCTCAGCATCAGCAGATGGCAAGACATAGTCCGAGAGGTTGACCACTCCTTGGGGTGACTGGGGAAGATGGGCTTCTACTAGATAGGCAGGGAAGTTGTACTTCTTGATCCAGTGATGAAGCTTGGAGTTGTGACGTTGCGTTATATCGTTCTTCTGGAGCCGAATGTCCCTTGTGATGGATTGCAACAGATCGGCCATTTCTGGATTGGTTAGTAGCTGAGAGACCAGAAAGATCAATCCCTTGACGGACTTAGAAATAAATCGGATATTGGAATGGCAACCTTTGATTCTAGACGATAACAGGTGGAGTTGGGCGCGGCGTATGACGACGGATGAAAATGGATTGCGAACAGGATCCCTGATTCGCAGGGATGGAGGTATAAAATCAGCCGTTTCACACAGTTTGTTAAACTTCAAATGGAGGCGCCATCTTGACAACTGTAACGATTTCTTTCGTAACTGATAGGTATAACGAGGTAGGTCTTCAGCGGAAGGATTCATGATGAATTCCAGGATAAAAAGCGTAAAAATGAGCGAATTAAGTAGAACTGCTCTTCACTGAAAGTTAATAACGAGTTTACAAAGTGGGAAGAGGAGCTTCTTTTTATTAGCATGAACATAAGCTTTCGGACACATCGTCCTTCATCAGATAAGAGTAATAAACGCGCTGAGGATCCATATATACACAAAGCTGAAAAGAAAATTTACATAACTGCAAAAGATAAAAGTATTTAAAGATAAAAATAAAAATAAGAACCAAATATGCTAAAAAAGATTATAGGGATTAAATGCTAATAAATCTGGACTAAGTACATATGCACTATGAATGGTGTTAATCAAGGGCAGGCAAATGCAACCTAAGGCTATTCACATAACATATGGTACAGAAAATCACTCAGTCCTACCATTCCTAGATACACTAGTCATACGCACCCCCAGCAGTTTCCATACCACAGTATACTATAAAAACAACACACCCCCACACCACACAAACTTCCGATCACATTGCCCAACATCACACAAAATCAATACAGTTAGAGCTCTCACTAAACGTATCTTTACTCATTGTTCCCTCCCGTTATTCCAAACAATAGAAAAGGCTAAAATATTTTCATATTTATCCAAATCCGGCTACCCGACCCCCTTCATTCTTAAACACATGCATGACCCTCACCACAACAGTGCTCCAGCTATACACAGAAATATTTGCTCCCTTCCTTTTTGCCCCCAGTCTATCACCATAGCCAGGTTTTTAAGGCACCATGGCATTACAACATACTTCCAGAACCCACCTAACATCGCCACACTAATCCGACACCCCATTACCAGATCTTCCCTTCATGCGAATGCTCTCCGTTCTGGTGGTGCTGTCTATTCCGTCTCTTGCGACCAATGTAATGCCACTTATGTCGGGGAGACGGGTAGATCCGTCGCCATCAGAATGGTTGAGCATTCCAGAAACGTCTCTAATAAAAACCTAAATTCCCCTATTTACAGTCATTCTATACAAACCGGTCATACATTCAATCTATCAAAGCCATCCATTCTATACAGCAATATCAATAATAAGTACCAAAGACTTTTACTAGAGGCATTTGTGTCAATAAAAACAAACAGCATCAACAGGCATATAGATATACCAGAACAATACCATATGTTATGTGAATAGCCTTAGGTTGCATTTGCCTGCCCTTGATTAACACCATTCATAGTGCATATGTACTTAGTCCAGATTTATTAGCATTTAATCCCTATAATCTTTTTTAGCATATTTGGTTCTTATTTTTATTTTTATCTTTAAATACTTTTATCTTTTGCAGTTATGTAAATTTTCTTTTCAGCTTTGTGTATATATGGATCCTCAGCGCGTTTATTACTCTTATCTGATGAAGGACGATGTGTCCGAAAGCTTATGTTCATGCTAATAAAAAGAAGCTCCTCTTCCCACTTTGTAAACTCGTTATTAACTTTCAGTGAAGAGCAGTTCTACTTAATTCGCTCATTTTTACGCTTTTTATCCTGGAATTCATCATGAATCCTTCCGCTGAAGACCTACCTCGTTATACCTATCAGTTACGAAAGAAATCGTTACAGTTGTCAAGATGGCGCCTCCATTTGAAGTTTAACAAACTGTGTGAAACGGCTGATTTTATACCTCCATCCCTGCGAATCAGGGATCCTGTTCGCAATCCATTTTCATCCGTCGTCATACGCCGCGCCCAACTCCACCTGTTATCGTCTAGAATCAAAGGTTGCCATTCCAATATCCGATTTATTTCTAAGTCCGTCAAGGGATTGATCTTTCTGGTCTCTCAGCTACTAACCAATCCAGAAATGGCCGATCTGTTGCAATCCATCACAAGGGACATTCGGCTCCAGAAGAACGATATAACGCAACGTCACAACTCCAAGCTTCATCACTGGATCAAGAAGTACAACTTCCCTGCCTATCTAGTAGAAGCCCATCTTCCCCAGTCACCCCAAGGAGTGGTCAACCTCTCGGACTATGTCTTGCCATCTGCTGATGCTGAGATTCTGGCATTGGGCCTAAAATACAGACTGCCTGGGCCTTCTGATATTCCTCGCATCTTAGCTGGTGTGGAACCCGCTCTCAGAGGCCTTAACCACCAAGACACCCATAGGATCAGACATTTTGTCACCTCCACCCTTCAACGACCCTACAATATCCCTAAACCGTCCCTAGCCATGAACAGGGTTATCTCCCGTCTTAAACGCAATAGAGACATAGTCATAACAAAATCCGATAAAGGCTCACAAACCGTAATTCTCAACACCACAGTTTATAAGCAAAAAATGCAAAACGTTCTCGACCAACACTCCATTTTTTCTGCCATCACTGAACAGGATCATAAAACATCCGTTAAGAATTTCCGTTTGCTATTGTTAAGATTAAAAAGGTCTCAGCAGATCACTAAAGAGCAATATAACGACTTCACAGCTAACCTCGCCCAAATAGCCTACATTTACGGCCTTCCAAAGATCCACAAGCCCGATGTTCCCCTCCGACCAATCATATCTTACCATCTCTCTCCGGCATATACCCTGTCAAAATTTTTGTCCAACTTCTTGACCCCCCTTCTACAGTCTCCCCCATGGGAATATACCATTGCAAACTCCCCCTCGTTTGTGTCCTATATCACCAGCCTCACACCTCCCCCCAGGTCCATAATGGTTTCTTTCGATGTAACGTCTCTATATCTCTCACTTGCCCACCCCTTGATCATTAATAGTTTACGCACTTTCCTCGAAAATGCCCCCCTGTTAGACACCCTCACCGCGGAGACGGTTGTCGAGCTCACTTCCATATGCCTAGGCATGTCCACCTTCACATTTGATACCCAGTTTTTCAAGCAGACCAAGGGCTCCCCCATGGGTAGCCCCCTCTCAACCGTGGTGGCTGAGGTTGTCATGAGGTCACTAGACCAATGGATCACTTCACGCCATTCTTCAGACATCTTTCTATGGAGGCGGTACATCGATGATACCTTTTGCTTGGTAAGTGAGGTATCTGCCTCTCACATCCTATCTGACCTCAACTCCTTCCACCCAGACATAGCCTTCACCCATGAAACAGAAAATCACTCAGTCCTACCATTCCTAGATACACTAGTCATACGCACCCCCAGCAGTTTCCATACCACAGTATACTATAAAAACAACACACCCCCACACCACACAAACTTCCGATCACATTGCCCAACATCACACAAAATCAATACAGTTAGAGCTCTCACTAAACGTATCTTTACTCATTGTTCCCTCCCGTTATTCCAAACAATAGAAAAGGCTAAAATATTTTCATATTTATCCAAATCCGGCTACCCGACCCCCTTCATTCTTAAACACATGCATGACCCTCACCACAACAGTGCTCCAGCTATACACAGAAATATTTGCTCCCTTCCTTTTTGCCCCCAGTCTATCACCATAGCCAGGTTTTTAAGGCACCATGGCATTACAACATACTTCCAGAACCCACCTAACATCGCCACACTAATCCGACACCCCATTACCAGATCTTCCCTTCATGCGAATGCTCTCCGTTCTGGTGGTGCTGTCTATTCCGTCTCTTGCGACCAATGTAATGCCACTTATGTCGGGGAGACGGGTAGATCCGTCGCCATCAGAATGGTTGAGCATTCCAGAAACGTCTCTAATAAAAACCTAAATTCCCCTATTTACAGTCATTCTATACAAACCGGTCATACATTCAATCTATCAAAGCCATCCATTCTATACAGCAATATCAATAATAAGTACCAAAGACTTTTACTAGAGGCATTTGTGTCAATAAAAACAAACAGCATCAACAGGCATATAGATATACCAGAACAATACCATATGTTATGTGAATAGCCTTAGGTTGCATTTGCCTGCCCTTGATTAACACCATTCATAGTGCATATGTACTTAGTCCAGATTTATTAGCATTTAATCCCTATAATCTTTTTTAGCATATTTGGTTCTTATTTTTATTTTTATCTTTAAATACTTTTATCTTTTGCAGTTATGTAAATTTTCTTTTCAGCTTTGTGTATATATGGATCCTCAGCGCGTTTATTACTCTTATCTGATGAAGGACGATGTGTCCGAAAGCTTATGTTCATGCTAATAAAAAGAAGCTCCTCTTCCCACTTTGTAAACTCGTTATTAAATATGAAATATATTTGATATACAGTGATCTTTATTGAAGATATACTAGATAACCGAGTTTAACCAATACTTCCTTTGTCTCTTTCAAATAATAAAAAAAAACAGACTACCGGCTTCATCAAAGCCTTTCTACTTCCTTAAGTTTTGTTCATGAGTTTGAATTTATGTAAAAATTAACAATAATAAATATTGAAAATGTACATAGTCAAAACGTATATACTGACCTATATTATTTTATGTATAAAACTTATATAAGCCTTATACTCTCATTACAATAGATCCATCCTAAAAACATTTCACCAATCAATGAAGTTCATAGACGCCATCTTATTAACTTTACCTCGAATGTATGTAAATTTATATGATACCACCTATATACAATAATTCTCTATAAAATCCTGTATACCACGTGACTAATTTGAATAAGATCTTGTTGGAATATTACACAGAGTATCTATAGATGAGCGCACGTGTTTGAAAAGGATATCTTGTATATAATTATTATTATTATTTGTTTCATATATACACACTAAGTTTGTTTTGTATCCTTGCTTTTAATAATAAATAATATGCAAACGATTAATAGAAGGGTACCAATTCATCCTTCATACTATGTTTATTAAATCATTTTAATAATAACAGACTCCTAAGGCACCATCAAGTAGGAAGAAATTAGAGTTTAACCATCTTAGACAAGGTCGAATTGACTGACAGCTAATAATTAATAGCTCTCAGATTTGAAGTCCTCTGATTTTGATTTAGTAGAATCTTGAGATACGCTTTCAGTTTATGACGTCATGGTATAGTATTTACTCCTATATCGGCCATCTTGGAGAGGAGGCAGTCGTGGTTGGACGCAGACAGCCACGGACATCTAGCTTGACCTCTGGTCAGTTCCACCAGTCTTCCACGTGGTACTGTGACTGGCAAACCATGACCCCGAACCCAAAGGCGCTGTTCTTAGCAGAGTATACAAAGACCAAGCCCCTTTTTCTATCTCGCTTCCCTAAGTGCTCTAGAAAATCCAAACTTGCTGTGTCTAACCTCTTCAACCCCTCTTGTGTATCTTGTCATCCTTTTGGCCACGATACAAACACTTTGTGAAGCCAGAAGTCTACACGGCAAGGGTTAACAGAAAGTGTTGTTCCATCGCTACCAGTGTGTGAGTTTAGCCGGCGTTACCAGATACACGACAATAGACATTAAAGTTGTTTGTTACAATAGACACCAATAGACATTAAAGTATTTTGACGAGAGAGACAACTTTTGTATTTTTAGACATTAAAGTATATATTATAGTAGATTGAAAATATTCATTCTTACTACACTTTTTATTTGTTTTATATACATATGTAAACATAAAGTTGCGGGAGGGGATAATATTCATGTATCAAAAGAGGCATCTCTCTCTCCCCTCCTGTTATTATACGTCAGAGCGATGGACCTGTTCTCATCATCTAGTAAAACATTACTAGTGGCGATGAAAAAATGAGCCACAACACCAGTTTTGGCAAATTGAGGCAAATAACCAACATTATACCATGGATTCGGACTATGACACTCATCAGTATAGGGCGGCTTCAATTTCATAACATCCTACAGGGAGAGGTGCCTATTTTGTGCTATATATATACAAAAGCACAGGGCGCCTCTCCGTCAAAATAAACGTTAAGACAAGACACCATTTATTGACCGTCACCACAAACTAGTGGCTTAGGGTCGGTGACTAAGCCACAACACCAGCTTTGGCGAACTAGGAAACGTCCACTTAGAGACCCTGGTTTCGGGCTAATGGCCCTCGTCAGCCTAGGGCGGATTTTATATTCCATGAGATTCACACGGGATCTAATGGAATCTTCACAATCTGCCAAAGAATGTGTAGCTGGCAAATCGGCTGGGTCAAATCTATGGCTAAAACATAGGCCATTAGTCCGAAACCATGGTTTCCAGGTGAACTCTTCTCAGTTTTCAAAAGCTGGTGTTGTGGCTTTGTCACCGACCCGAGGCTGCAAGTTTGCGGCGACGTCAATTGAGGGTGTCCAGTTTTGACGTTTATTTTGACGGAAGAGGCTACCTGTGCTTCTGTAGCTCAATTTCCTCCTGGTGTAAGTTTTACACACACTCATATATATATACAATTTCACAATTTAAACTTCAAAACATTATTTGTTATCTAAGGATTGTTCAACGAGTTTCTTCCAACACTACAGTTCTAAATTTGTAAGCATATTCACTTGGACAAGCATATTCAAACGAAAACCTGAACAGATATTTAAAATATAAAGTTAAATATTTCATTCCAAAATATAAATGAAATTGTGAAAATATAGCTACACATAAACAAATGTTAACAATAAAATGGTTAATTCGTATTTTTATTATTGTATTTATTAATAATATATTAAAATATTTTGAATTGTTAATATGAATCTCTACTATGATAAGCCCAATAACTGCAATAATCAACATTATTTATATAAAATGTTACAGTAGTTGCTTTTTACAAAAACAAATTGTATAAAAATCTTTTGATATATTTGACAACTAACGTCATGGCTGTGGTTACAGAATCAAGAAGTTGTGGTTGAAAGAGATCATGGTTTATCTATCAAAATGGGTAAGTTTTAAAGACTATTGAGTTTTCTCATATATGGGGGTTGTCCAATAAATATCTGGCTTAGACTACGAATGTGCAATGTAAATATTTTGTTTTATTTCCAATATATATTCAACCCCCCTTTGCATATCAATACATGTTCTCTACTGACTTTTTAATGCCATATGCCTTATTTATTGAAGGTGTCTTGGACTTCCAAAAATTCCACACACACACACAACGGCATAAACCATTTCATTATTATTTTCGAATATCTTCAATCCAAATAGTAAAATGCCATCACTGAATAAGTAATAGTCGCTAAGAGCTAGATCAGGAGAAATAGGGGGACTGATGATCCTGCTTTTGTCGAATGTAGTGGTCGACATGGCGAGATCGTAATGGTAGGACAAGCACCTTGTACACTCATAAACAAAACTTAAGGTAACAAAAGGTAGTAGAAGGTCTTTGTTGTCGCCGGTCTTTTGCTTTTTTTTTTTTTTTTTTTTGAAGGAGGCAGATATAATTTTGTTCACACTTTGGTTATCTCGTATATCTTCAATAAAGATCAAACACTGTGTATCAAATATCTTTCAGAGTTATTATGTGAATCCCGATATACATGCTAAAAAGTAAAACTTCCTTAAGTTTGAGTCGAAAAGCGATCCATCATATAAGTTTATATAAAAGGGCGTACCTGAATCTGTAAAGTAAAAACAATTTTTTTTCTTAAAATATTTCGAGAGATTGCTCCCTCTTTATCAATTTATGTGTGTTAATGTACAATTAATTAATAAAGAGGGAGCGATCTCTAGAAATATTTTGAGAAAAAATGTTTTTTTTTTTCTTTACAGATCCAGGTACGCCCTTTTATATAAATTTCCTTAAGTTTGTCAATTAGTGTATATTAAAACTATCAATTTTTTTTAAATTTAGGGCTATAAAGGATTTCTTCAAATAAAAGACACTTCGGCCAGTAGATCTTTTTATTGTCTCGACGTTTCGACAAAAATCTTTTGTCCTCGTCAGGAGCGAACAAAAATTAAAACATTAGGCAAAGCGTTAGAAAAATACTTTCAGCCGTGAATGGAATAGCACAAAAGGACGAGGCATGTTGGATGTCACCCAGAGAGAGTGGCTGGGAGCCCGTGGGGGAGAGTCTGATCTATTCTAGTGCCAGAGAGGGACTGGTGGTAATTCGACTATGTTTTTCGGACCGACGGTGTAATCGGAGACCTTTCTCCTGTCTGGGCGCCGGCTGTCACCCAATATAATTTTATTATTTCGTTTTGTATGGAATGATGGCCAAACTGGAGAGTTGGATTGTGTCAATAATTTTTACTGTTACACTATAGCTATATTACATATGGGGGCTATCAAATATACATTAAAATATATTACAACATATATATACAATATATATATATACATATTGATTAAACTGTTATCCAACGCTGTGAATAAAAACACAAAATGTGAATTATTCGCGCAAATACTTCATTAAAACTATCCAAATGACACGGTTTCGCTCGGGTTCTTTTCGAGTGAATATTTGTCCAACTGTTTCAAAGAATGTTAACTATTACTAATAGTAGAGAGTATTAAGCAATTGTATAGGAGAAATTCCAATAATACAAGTATACTTGTATATCCTAATTAACATTATTTTTAACTAATATTATGCTCCATTTAGTTTGTTTTCGGCGCGAAATAGCTCAAATGTTAACCAATATATTCAGCTACACCTCCTGGTAAATTTTTCACATTCACATGATTCATTCAGCGCATTTTGTTGAAAAAATTGACAAACATTAATTTAGTATTTTATTTATACAGGGTGGCCTATAAGTCCCGAAAACTATTATTTTTTATTAAAAATTAAAAGGCAAACTGTAATAAAAACTATAACTATCTTATTTAAGGTGATAAGCTTAATCTCTTACCTTAAATAAAATAGTAATAGTTTTCTTATTTTAGTTTGCCTTTTAATTTTTAATAAAAAAATAAAAGTTTTCTGGACTTATAGGCCACTTTATACTAATGGGCAAAACTTGAGGAAGTTGTATCTTCCATCGTGTATATTGGGATTCAGAAAACAACTCTGTATTTGATACACAGTGACCTTTATTGAACACACACGAGATAACCAAGTGTGAACAAAATTGTCTCTGTCTCCAAAAAAACAGACGACGGGCGGCATCAAAAATTTTCTACTCCCATAGGTTTGTCTATGAGTGTATATATGTTTTGATATTGCAGTCGTAGTGAAAATGGTAAAACAGTTTTAATCACAAATTTGCTTTATTTGTGCTAATGAAGTATAAAATACATATTTTGAGAAAGTACAACCTGACTTAAGGCGCGAAGAATAAATAAAAGATTACGTATTTACATATCTACAGAAAGATTTGAGCCGGCCAACGGGAAACAACAACAATAGGTTTATATAGGGAAAGCTGCGATATTCGGCGAGAGACTTTACAGAGTAATTTTTACTAGAAAATATAAATTGAAATTAAATAGTTTTTTTTATATATAACATATATATTCTCAATTTGCATTTACGATTTTTATGAACAACAAAACTCTACCTTCTACGCGTAGGCATACTAAATAAAGGTGGCGACGTGTTGGTGCGTACCCTACCGGGTGTGAATATTCTCCCACTTATTGAATAAGTGCTAGAGATAGAGAGCATCAAATATATAAAATATTTTCCCAAAGTATTTGCTAAAAAATGCAAACGGATTATTTTTATATATATAAATGTTTCATAGAGTTCACATGACTATTGATGCTATTTACATTTTTAAAATGCATATATGAACAAAAAAACACGAATATTTCATATTAATTCTCAAATATAATGGGCAAATAAATGCAAAAAATTTGCTTGCAAAGAAACAGAAGCCAATATATACTTCCTATAAGATTCTATGAAAGAGACCTTCCCAGAGCAATGACCGTTCACACACAGCTTTTGGGGATTTAATCTAAAGATGCTGTCAAATAAGAACAATTCTAGCTGACGCTTTTTGACCATCTATCTGAACCGCCAATATCGTCCTAATTGTCCTCTCATCCAGGATCTTATTTCTGCTCCTCGAATGAACGAACCTACCTCTCTGTTCATTATAGCGCAAGTTAATCCTATCTTGGTTCCCGTATTATTCTCTGTAACTTCCCCTACACGACCTCGGCTGAATCAAAATTACCATAGCGTAACTTATAGCCGCCAGCATGAACCACAGAAGTCGATATGCTAGGATGGATGGCAAGCTTAAGATATTAACGGTGGCGAAGACTAAGCCCAACATTAATGACCGACCAAAGTTCCCTTACATAAAAGAATCCTTCCCTGCGACCCCTGTCGGGAATTCTAGGCTCTCTGCCTGCCTGCCAGATGAACCATTCACGTCACAACCTAGTGAATGCATTCATCTGCTTAGTGCTTGTCGGACTTTCCTTGAGTTCCCACACGCCTGCTGACTCCTCTCTGTGAGCCGTTTTGACTAACTAGTAAGATTTCCCCACCTTGTTGCGGCAATTCGACGCTGCACTTTTCATCCACTCTCTTTCGACACACTTTTGTTTGCTAGTCTTCCATATGACAAGCTAATGTCCTATAGCGATAGCAGTCCCATCATTGGACCATCTGTCATTGATGTCGCTAACCCAATCTACCTCACTCTATACACAAACATCATTGGAATCAGTCAGTCAATATACGAACGATAAATTTATGCTGCCGTGTAAATATCTTAAAACCTATTTGGCAGCTTGCCATTGTTGACATATAGGATTGCTGGCGAATTGAGATAATCTTGCAGCAAAAAAATACCAATTCGCCAGCAATCCTAGATGTCAGCATTGCAGGCTGTCAAATACGTCTTAAGATATAGTATTTAGTACAATTCGCAAGATATAAAGCGCGACCCAATTAGTTTTCTATATCGAATAGATTTTATTTTCTCTAATTTTCATCGGTGGGACAATCCCTTTTTGATATTGGAAAATTAATGGCTAACGGTGTGGATGCTGGTTGGCATTCGATCTTGTCGAATCTTTGTAAGATTGATTTAACATACGTACTCTGAGGCAGTACTACATTCTCCTCATCTGGAATAGGCAATCTAAACTCCAAACAGTTTCTTGATCCCTCCCAAATTATTGACTCTGAATATTTCATTGCCCTCTGTTCTATATTCTGTAAAATATTTTCACTCTCACCAATTAAGGCCAGGTCACTTATATAAATAGTAATAATGGCTTCATAGAAATATGTATAAATACAATTATAAGATGCTAGTTTTGTAAATACCATCTCTGTATATAAAGACGAATAAGTGTGGAGTTCCAATTACAACTATATTGTCGTAGCCCATAAATAGGACGAAGCTATGGGTAGACTTCGTTATCTTTCTTCTAGATTCCTTCTGGATAAAGCATTTATATTTTTTCTTCTAAGTGTCTGTATAGCTAAGCGTTATCTAGGTCGAGACGTCTATTCTACCATTTCCTGTTCAAAGTTAAAGTTATCAAAACTCTGATTACAGCTAAGTTAATAACAGGAACATAGGTTTCCTGGATAATCATTTTTTTCTGTGGGAAACCTCTAACTACTAAGCGTGCTTTGAGGGGTTTTCCCGGAGGTGATTTTACTAGCTCCCAAGTGTCTCGTTCCTGAAGCACTCTAAGCTCATCGTCCATTGCTTTTCTCCAATACACGGTTCCGTGAGATCAGACTGACTCTTCATAACTTTGCGGCTCAGCAACATCTAAAATATTTAATCCTATTCTCAGTTTACCTTTTATCCAATGTGGTTTCGAACGACGTTTTTATAAGTGTAGGATTGTTGCAAAGTCTCCTCGACTCCCACTGAATCTAAATTACTTGGTAATTCATTCTCGATTTCTATATCGTAATAATCAAGAGTCTCGGGTTATAAATTAACGTGGCTATACCTTTCCGGTTCTGTTTCTTCTACCATTTTAGTCCACTATAGTCCAATTTTAGACTCATTGAATCTAGCATTCTTTGTTTCAAACACTTTCTAGGATTCGGGACACCAGAGACGATATCCTCGCGTTTAAGTGAGTTATCCTCTCAGAATACATTTATGTACATGCCCGACTTTTAATTTTTGTATTTTCTATTTCTTTCTCTTGGTATGTTGCTATAGGCCAAACATCCAAATGTTTTTAAGTGACTAGGATATCTTCCCAACCAGATTCCATCTAGTACATTGTCTTTCTGAGCGTTATTATAATATTTGTTTTCAATATAAGCAGCTGTATTTACCGCCTTTGCCCAAAATATGTGATAGTTATAAAATAGTTTCCAGATATAAGTAAGCCTTCCTCTCTCGGTAATCAACATGTCTATCTACCCCCTTTCTCAAGCACAAGAATACTTGCTGAATAGAGGTTTGAACTTTTGCACCCCTAACCACGCAGATTCATATATTACGGTCACCGGAATTGATACAGCCATAACCTCAAGGACCACACCCAAAATAAATCATCTGGAGTTTGATATCATCAAAGGTAAAAACCCTAAACCAACTAAAAAACGAACCTAGTAATGAATAGTTGACAGCCATTAAGCAATTAAAAACAACAATAATATAGAAATAATCAGGCCCGACAAAGGTTCCAGCATAGTCATCACATCCTAGATATATTAGATTAATAAGATTCTTGAAATTGTTGGCCGACAAGCTACTTTTGAACCCATCACAACCGTAAATAACAACCTAGCCATCAATCAATTCACAATCAAACCTTATCCACGCTCAATAAAGGAAAACTCATTAACGAAGAACAATTTAAAAAGTTCGTACGCCAATGTGATATAATACTATATCTCATATACTATATTTAACAATACTATATATACAAAGCAATAACGCGCCATCCATACATAACCAATTAAAACATTAATAGGCGAAAGTTTCTTTTAACAAATAAATCAAACTTCTACCGTCCTTACTGCGATGAAAAAATATTGGGAGGGCTTGGCTCATCAGTAGTGAACCCTCCCAGCGGTTTCACCAATATATATAATCTACCAGACCGCTTTTTTAAAGCTCTAATACTGTATTGGATCATTCTGCTTTTATATGCTACACTGAAGGGTGGAATCTTAGAAATGGTTTTTGAGAAAACTATGGACATGTAATGTATGTAATACTATATACTTTACATACTATATTATACAATACTATATTTTTATATACCAGGTCTATTAGTATGAAACGCGAAAATTTTCAGTGAATTCAAAAGTTCACCAATTCCATACAACAAAAGATTTTTTATTCAAAGTAACTGCCCTGATTAGCTATACACTCGGATCACTTTTCAGGCAATTTTCGAATTCCTTGTCTGAAAATTTCTATTCCTTTTGAGTCGAACCAGTCAACAAGTCATTTTCGGAGTATGTCTGAGTTCGAAAATTCCTGGTTTTTTAGGGCGTGTCCTAAAGATGTGAAAAGGTGGTAGTCCGACGGCGCTAAGTCTGGAGAGTACGGCGGGTGGGGGTAGAGTTCCCAGCCCAAGTCTTTTATGGTGTTTTTGACCACCGTAGCGTTGTGGGCTGGAGCGTTGTCATGCTGCAGTATCAGGTTGTTGTGCTTTTCACGCCATTCCGGTCTTTTTTCATTCAACGTCTCTCTCAAACTGTGCATTTGTTGTTCGTAGCGACTAGTATTGACCATTTTGCCAGGTTTCAGGAGCTCGAAATATACTACGCCGGTCTGGTCCCACCATATGCAAAGCATTGCCTTTTTTCCGAAGCGATTGGGCCTAGGCGTCTGTTTTGGAAATTGGCCGGGCAGGCCCCACGACCTTTGGCGCGTAGGATTGCTGAAGTGGATCCATTTCTCATCAGAAGTTACGATTCGGTGCAAAAATGACTTCTTTTCATGCCTGGCGAGCAGCCCTTCGCAGGTTACCAGACGCCTTTATTGCTGCCTTTCGCTCAACTCGTGGGGGACCCATCTGGAAAGCTTTTGGGTTATTCCGAGGCTGTTTAAACGTAGAGAAACAGCACCTTGAGACACCTGGAGCTGTTTTGCGAGTTTCTCCTGCATTTGGGTACTGTCCTCATCCAAGAAAGCTTGCAGTTCAGCGTCCTCGAACTTTTGGGGCGGTTTTCCATGTGGTTCATTATCAAGTTCAAAATCGCCACTTTGGAAATTTTAAACCACCTGTAACACTGCAATTTGCTCAGAGCGTGGTCGCCGTGAACTTCCTCGAGCATTCGGTGGGCTTCAGTGGCACTTTTCTTCCAGTTGAAGGCGAACAACAAAGCTTCCCGCAAATGGGCACTTTTTGGCTCGGAAATCGCCATTTTCCACGGGCTCCAGAAAATTTTCACAATTTGAATTTTTCTAAAACTGCACGCATGCTGATGCCACGTGAGTCAAAGAACAAAACGCCTACAACAGCGCCACCGTCGGCTCAAATAAAGTTGCACAGCGGCCTCTGGCGCCCATTTTCGCGTTTCATACTAATAGACCTGGTAAATATGAATGCCGGCCAGGCAACCTCTATTTTTTCGATAATACTATATATGTATGGACTTCCGAAAATCCATAAGCCATCTGTAGCTCTCAGACCTATTATAGCAAATCATCAGTCTCCCTCAATACACCTCTCTAGACAATGACAATTAAAATAATTTTATTGACATATTGTCAATACATGCAAAGTGTACAGTCTTCACAATTTAAAAAAAGATAATATGCATTATATACACTAAGTACAGTGAATAAGGCACCTCTGCCAGCGCTGCAGAGTTTGGTGGAGAATCGCCAGTGGGTCTCCAGCGACACCAAGCATTTCGTGATCTACGAAGAATACGTAGATTGCGTACTTCGCCGCATGGCGTGGTCCTCGAGACCAACTGGAAAGATCCTGCGGCTCCATCGACCTATCGTTGGTCCACAATACACCTCTCTAGATATTTGACAAGTTTTCTCGAACCCATTATTAATTCATGTAACTCCTTCTAAATATCCTAATTTTATTATGGAAATTAATAATTCAAACCCAAGTCAAGAATACAAGATCTGTTCCTTTGATGTTACTTCCATTTTCCTCTCCCTACCACATGATCTAATTATAGAAAGTTTAAGACAATTACTCACCACCAAAAAGGTCAAGGTTCCTGAGATTTTAATGGATTGGTTACAATGTTTCAGACTATAGTTTGAACATTATCAACTTTACCTTTGAAGGGCAGCTATATAGCAAATATGTGTCCATTATCCTTGGTAGCAGCTGGAGTAATCATGAACAGACTGGATAAATGGATTAATGATCAGAAAAAAATAATGTGGCAAAGAGAGTAAGTAATTAATACAAAGCAATAACGCGCCATCTATATAATACAAATGAAAACACCAAAACGCGAATGTTTCTTTTCACAAATAAATCAAACTTCTACTGTCCTTACTGCGATGAAAAAATATTGGGAGGGCTTGGCTCATCAGAGGTGAACCCTCACAGCGGTTTCGCCAATTTAATCTACCAAACCGCTTCTTTAGATCTCCAATACTGTATTAGATATGTATTGTGCAGCATATAAAAGCAGAATCATTCAATACAGTATTGGATCTATAAATAAGCGGTCTGGTAGATTAAATTAGCGAAACCTTTGGGAGGGTTCACCACTGATGAGTCAAGTCCTCTCAATATAATTCTTTCATCGCAGTAAGGACAGTAGTAGTTTGATTCATTTGTGAAAAGAAACATTCGCGTCTTGGTGTTTTCATTTGTAGAGGACGTAAATATTGCCTCCAGTTGATTTTACCGGCATTGGACCGCAAATATATGTGTGATTGAGCTCCAAGGTTTGTTTTGATCTAAGTTAGCTAGATTTTTAAGTGGTTCTTCACTGGATTTAGCTATATAACAATCAACGCATATATCTTTGTCTCTAGATAAAATCTCTATGGTATATTACCAGCTCATCCTGCGCCATTTTTCAATGGTGTCACTGTCAATATAGCATAATCGCTGATCTCACGTTTTAAGGCATTGTTCTGAAATCGACTCCTTTCATTACTAAATATTTTTCTTCAACACACATACTATCGCTGGAATTTAGGGTCTTACCTTTAACAATGTAGAGGCCATTTATATGTATCGCTTCCTTGATTATAATCCTGTTTTCTGTGTTGAAAATGCGAGCTTCTACATTACTGAAGGTCACACGATTACCGTTCTCATCTATCTTGGTGACTGACAAAAGATTCCTTCGCACATTTGGGATATAGAGACATTGTTTGACTTGATATCTATGTTTACATTATGGATGGAGGTCTTGAGAACCATAGGTCCGTAACCTTTGACTTCAGTTACCCTACTCGTAGTCATGATAGGATCAGATAACACTTCCTGAAATTTCACGAACCAGTCTTCGTTTTTTATATACATAATTGATTTCGGCGCTGTCCAATAGACATGAATTATCGGCGCTTGTTAGATTGAGTGCAGCCAAAAAGGTATCTAATATGTTTACCTTCCTTTCTGCTAGGGATTATCGCCGATGCGGTTCCTCGTAGTCAGATGATTGCTTTGTGGCCATTCTTTTTCCATCTGTATCATTTTTTCGGCTGTTAGTTCTTTATGCTTGTTCACCTGTAGCATCTCCATGGTAATATCTTATTTTCTGGTTGTTTTCCTCTCATGTTCCGTTAGCAGGACTTGCTTTAATTTGGATGACGTAAACTCATCAGCCGTCATATTTCCGAAGTTCATTATTATACCGTCGTTGCAGTCCGATAGTCCACAGAACATAGAATAGGTCAAATATTCATATTTTACTTCACATCCCGTTCCTCTTATGATGAGCACTGGAGGTCTTCAGTCCTGATAGGAAATCTATCATGTTCTCCTTGTCTATGAGCTTAATATTGACGAATTGCCTGCTGAGTTAGAAAATTCGCGCCCTTGAATTTGGTTAGAAGATCTGTTCTAGCATCTCCACACTTATCTTGTATTTGTTGCTCTGCGGAAATGGATATAACAATCGTTGTCAAAGCCTTTTCATGTTTAATCTTATCTCATTTTCTTTTATCATCATCAAGCATGGATCTTCTCTTCGTGTTATTCACACATTCCCATAATCCATTTTTCAATCAGGAGCATCTTCATTTTGAAATTTAATAATTGGTAATTGTGTGTTTCGGGTGAGCATGCTCTTGGGAATATAACACGATGTTGGATCAGTTATTCACTTAATTTTATTAATTCAATCGTTAACCACGCTCTGCTGCCATTTTGTAGGACTACATTAGAAATGATGATAAAGTGAGTGAATATATTGCCATGTGGAAAATTAGGGAAGACCAACTTCGGGATGAGACAACAATTTATTTCAGGCAAGAACAAACTATGAGTGATAAACAAAATATATGCAAAAAATGAAAATGTACAGAGTATAGCAAAATATAAACATAAAAAATAATACTCTGCTAATAAAATAATAAATACTTTGTTACAATATATTTATTTACTTACATGCTAGAAATTATAAAAAAAATATAAAACATCTCCGCAGAAGGCAGTATTCTATATACAGTTACGAGCGTCATTCTTCATCAGTCATCTCTGTCATCGTTTGCTTTTTTTTTTTGGAATGGAGCCCTCCTATTGGTCGGCTACGATCACGCCACCTTTGCCCCCCCCCCCCCCCTCCACTCGCTTTTTCGTTTTTGTAACCATTGTGTTGGAGCGGGTCGCTCCTTAAATAAATGCATATATTAGTCAATAACCAAATGGAATCCTCTCTTTCTTTTTCCCAGTAAGAGACGCCTACGGAAGCCAACAGTACATAGACAGATAAAGCACATAGGCTATAGTTATTAACTAACATATGCATTCATATAAGGCGCCAATTTATAATTGTAACGAATAGTATTTGAATCAAAACATTCAATCGGGTAAAACACGGGCGTTGCCCGGGTCATTCGGCTAGTATAAAAGATAGGCAAGTAGAAGCAAAATAAAATGGCTGTTGCCGGCGGCTAAAGCCCATTGGTCAGTTCTTGCTACAGCGCCGTCAAGTGGCGCCGGTTGCAACTTCCCCACACACGCTTCTTTCTTCTATATCACTTCGCTCTTATAAAGGAACAATATATATTAATACAAAGCAATAACGCGCCATCTAAATAAAACGAATGAATAAATTAAGACGCGAATGTTTCTTTTCACAAATAATTCAAACTTCTATTGTCCTTACTGCGATGAAAAAATATTGGAAGGGCTTGGCTCATCAGTGAACTCTCCCAGCGGTTTTTTTTAATGTACCAGACCGCTTCTTTAAAGCTCCAATACTGTATTGGATCATTCTGCTTTTATATGCTGCACAATACATATCCAATACAGTATTAGAGCTCTAAAGAAGCGGTCTGGTAGATTGAGAATTGGCGAAACCGCAGGAAGGGTTCATCACTGATGAGCCAAGCCCTCCCAATATTTTTTCATCGCAGTAACGACAGTAGAAGTTTGATTTATTCGTGAAAAGAAACATTCGCGTCTTAAAAATATATATACAATATATCTTTAGGAAATTTACAAGAATTCAACTGTTCTCATAGGGAATTATCTTATATTAAAGGAATATAGAACCTTTAATGAGCTACAGGAATTTACTTTGCTCATACGGTAGTAAAATATTAATTATTTTATGTACAGATAAACAATTTTGATGATTATACTATGTGGAATCCTTCATTGTCTCTCTGGTATTTTATAAATTTTAATTTGATTTGCATTAAAAAATAAATTGCCTTTTCATTTTGAGATTGTCTTTCCTAATTTTATATATATATGATATATAATAATATAATAACTTCTCTTAAAAATAAAGCTGTTATTGAATTTACAGACATTATAATGTAGTCAAAATAAATTATCTTTAAAAGGAGTGAATAGCGAAATTACACAAATTAAATTGTGTTAATAATGGATATATTTATCTTAAAAGAGTAGAATCCTTAGTAAATTTACAAAATTGAATTTGTACTAAAATTCTCTATTTAATATCAATTAATTACATACTATTTATTTCTAGAATTATTTGCATAATTTTCGACACCCACACAGATATAGTGATTTTACCTCCTATTTAGAGAAAAATATATTTTCCATAAAACATAGCATATATAATAATGGTTCACAAAACATTCACGATTCTACAATTCAAAAGTCATTCAAAGGATTCTATGACAAATATTAGTTATTTAGAAATCAAATTCAGCTCTTTTAAACACTTGAAATTATTAGGTATTAAACAAAAGTTTAGAAATCTCCGCAAACTAGTGGACTCAGGTCGGAGACAAATTTACAACACCAGCTTTGGCAAATTGATAAGTATAAGGCTATTAAGTGCCATCTACAATATGTATATATGGAAGCACCACCCTTCCACTCTTCATTGCCGCATATATAAGTATACTCGACCAATTCAATATTAGAGCTCTAAGATGCGGTCTGATAGATTAAATTGGTGAAACCGCTGGGAGGGTAAACCACTGATGAGCAAAACCCTCCAAATTTTATCCATCGCAGTAAGGACAGTAGAAGTTTGTTTTATGTTTGAAAAGAAATGTTCGTTTTTTAGTGCTTCCATTTCTCATAAATTGAGAAGTGCCCACCTGGAGACCATGGTTTCAGGCTAATGGCTCTCGTCAGTTCAATCTCTATTTTGGCCATTTGGCCACTTTACCGGTTAAATTCCTATCTGGCAGATTGTGAATATTAAATTTAATCTCCTGTGGGTATCTTGAAATCAAAACCCTACTTGGTCTAACCAAAATTGCATCACTTTTTTTGGGCCTTTGGAGGTACTACAAGTAATGAATAGAATATTGAAAAAATATCGTTGCATTTTTTTTTTGTCTGTGGAAATACAAATATTTATAAAATTTGAACTAATTTTTGTTCTCATTATAAATATATATTAAATAAGCATAAGCATTAAATAGCATTTTGGTTGTTTGTTGGTGATTCCCTATTTTAACACACCCCCTCCTTCCCCTTGGGGTTTTGTGCATGTCAGAATTACTTTAAAGTGTTTTAAAAATTAATATCCCTAGTACACGTGGTACAGGCCATTATAATCATGGTGGATAGAAGTTGGCGACTGCTTTTACTGTAAGTGCACCACATGTCTACATATGTGAAAAGCAGTTCGACTTTGCACTTACAAATGTGATAGAGCCCCGTTTAGTTACTTGCACTCGCTGGTGGGGTTGGACTTTTGTTAGAATCGGGGGCCATTGGAAAATTTATCTACTTTAAAGTCTATCGATTATATCATAATATTTATATAATTATATTTCTATTTCAATCAAATTTCTCCTAATTCTGTTTCCAGGAGCCTGAGGGATCTCTGTGTCTCTAAATCGGCTGCAGATTTATATAAAAAAGTTACAAATAACTGTTTTTAATCGCAAAAGAAAGACTGTAAATTAAAATGCTCGAATGATAAATCAATATAAAACATTCTGTGCCTCTCTCTCAGCGGCAAAGCTTGCCATCTACGTTTTCTTCGTAGATCGCGAAATGCGTGGTATCGCTGGGGGCCCATTGGCGATCTTCCATCAAACTCTGCAGCGGTGGCAGAGGCGCCATGTACATAGTTGTATTTTTTAATCATTTTTAAAATCATTTTTTTATTATAACCATCATCCTCATTATAAATTTTTCATTTTCTCATAATTAGTGCGGACTGTGCACCTTACATGTATTGACAAGATGTCAATAAAAATATGTTAATTGTCTCTCTCTCTCTTTATGAGACTACATTAATAATGAACCTGAAGGGTTGCTGAATTCCTCATATATATATATTTAGAGAAAATATATTTTGCGAAGTTTAATATCTCTTACTAATTTTTTACATATCAATTTACAATAGAAATAGATTGAGAAAAATCATCTCCTGATCTTTTAATATTTAGCTGCACCATCAGGAGATGCCTTTTTCTTAATTTATCTACCTGATCCCAGTATAATTTCACTTTTGTGACAGTTTTCAACAAAGAATATAAATAGAGTCAAATATATTAGAAAGACGTATATAGTCTCACACACCTACTTTATTATTTAGCGTGAAGATAGAAGCTGCCTGGTTGGAATTCATATTTCTTAAAATTAAAGATACTCCGGCCAGTAAATAGTTTTATTTAAAATATCTTTAAAATTAGCTTTATTAATGTAAAACGTACAAGGTTTTGAAAGAAATGGACGTTGTTCTAGACCCGTTCGTTGAATGGGCCAGTTGTTTGGTTGCCTTATTGGTTAGAAATTCTCTCGAAGCTGTTGTTATGTTGAATACAATTCGTGTGACATCAAATGACTGAATCCGCGTGTGTAGGACAAGCCGGTCGTCGACCCAAGAGTCTCGGAAGACCAAGAGGTGAGTACACACAATCATTGAAACTTCCCATCTTGTTCAGTATTAGAATTTTGTATCTTTAAAAACCCATAGTTTCTACTTATAAGATATTATTGAGATGATTACAAAATAATATTATATTTTTTAATAACCGAATTCAACAGTTCAGCCTGAAAAGGTAACAATATTCATCTGAAGAAATGAACCATGCCTCGAAGCAATTTTTAAAAATCCACTTTCTATGTATTAATTCCTATTTGTCTGTATATATGCGCGCGATCTGTGAACCTGTACATTACCTTTAGGGGGTTTCTAACATGAAATTATTTATCTTATACAAACAAATACTGAAAAATACCAGAAATAAAACAAACACACATTATTTACATCATGATTTTGTTTGATACACATTTTCTCTCCTGCGGAATAGAAATTCTGAAACATCATAGAGCGATATTAAACAGTAGGAAATCTCAAATCTCCTTCTCTTCGATTCCTCCCATGATCACACTATAACATTTTCTATTCATGATAAAATTGTGAAAACGTTTTAAAATACAAAAATACTTTATCTCAATGAGTTTATTTTTATTTTAAATGTTTTTATTAAACCCGTTGAAGAGAGATTATCGTTTGAAAGCTAGCATTTTAAAATAAAAAGAAACTCATTGTGGTAAAATATTTTTTGTATTTTTAAACTATCACCTTTTACTCGCTAAAAAGCTAAATCTGCGGGTTAAAGTTAATAAAATAAACTTATTAGAAAATAACATTTTTATCTTCATTATTTAATGTTCTTAATTTCTAAATGTGAGTGTCGACTGAAATCTGCGTATATGGAAGTCCGAGCGGCTACATACTGTGCAAAAAGCTATATAGACAGCCTTCCAGATTTTAATTTCAAAATGAGGCAAAGAGCAAGGCTGAGGAGTACTGTTTTGGTTTCTTTAAAAAATCAGGATGCGAAGATGAACAATTAATTATATTTATTTTAAGAGAGGGAACTTCCTAACTTATGGCCTATCTATCAACTATATATTTACTGCCTAACTCGAGTTGTCTCTGTATAAAACATAAACAATCATGATGATAACCTTTCTTTTATATTCTATGAATTATTTACAGATTACATCACAGAGTACTATAAGGAGACACCTCTGGCTGAATTGAGAATTAAATTAATCTTGACATTGTAGTAATGGATTGATTTCTTACCCTAATTCAATTTTGGAGCTTCTAGGCACAAACCTTTTCCTAATTTACCACAGAGGATTTAGAGAGACTAGCTAGACCAATTGTAGATTATTCAAATTAAACACTATAGAGAATGTTGTGTGTATAGGAAATTTGAACTATTTTTTTTTTACGCGGATGTTTCTTTTAAAAATAAATCAATTTTCTACTGTCCTTACTACAATGATAAAATAATGGGAGGGCCTGTTTCATCAGTGGCGAACCCTCCCATTATGTTATAATTGTAACACAACAAGATCGATCTTTATTTAGTCATATAAACGACGATACAGTTTTAAGTGTTAGTAAGGGAGGGGGTACATTCAAAATCTTTTCTTATGAAGAATTTGTAATTGTAGTAAGGGGGGGGGGGGTAGTAGAAATAGATTTATTTTTAAAATAATCATACACTTCAAAAATAGTTAAAATTCATTATAAAAGATATCGCGTTAATACATCGTATAAATGCTATGTGTGATTAGATTTTCTATTTAACTTTAAAGTCTCATATATCATCATCATAGACCTAAAATACCTTATGTAAATTTAAATTCAAAGATTTTTAATTGTGATTCCATAGACTTTTATTTATTACCAGTTGCAAACAAGACACGTTATATCCGATCTGGATAATCATGGATTACAATAATTCATATTGTAGTAGAGTAGATAACAGAATTGTCAAAAGGAAAATAAACAATTAAGAAAAAAGACCATTAAATAAACATATACATTAAACAAATAAGCAACAACATAAGCAGATAGAAGAAATCGCAAGGTAGTTATTTACAATATGTAAAGCAATGATGGAAGTTGATTTAATGAAGTTATCTGTAATAATTAGTATCGTGGAGAGAGAAAGTTGATCAAGTTGAGCTATTTACAATGAGTTATATTCTAAAGTAACTTGATAGACATGATAATCCGAATAATGTCTCGAGGTTTGGTCATCTTGAATTGTAATAAGCCTTGGCCTCATTTGAGCTGTGAGCGAGGGGACATAAAGAATTGATTTGTTTAAATAAAAGTCTTAATCAAATATAAATGACAGATCATTCAACACATGACTTATAAATCTTGATAGATATAGCTTTGCACACATCAACTGTAATTGTCTATTATATTGCTTAATTGTAGTTCTAATAACATTCTAAAATACCTGGTAAGGAGTAATCCTGATATGATTTTTTGAGATTATATTAGTTATTCAAAATTCTAAGATTGATTTATTAACTCCTTATCCCCATGTCTTTACCTAATCAGATTGTTTGAAATTCAGTCCTGTGTTTAAAATTTATTGTAAACGAAGTATTCCATGCACCAATATCCAGCACCAGCCTGTTTTGAGCACCCTAATTTTTTCAAAATAAACGAAGTAATTATAAACGAATTAATTGAGTCAAACTTTTATAGTAAAAGAATCGGAAACAAATCATGTTTTCTAGATGAATATTTTTCCCTGCCATATTAATGATATAAGTCATTTTCAATCATCTTATATATAATAAAACTAAATAAATAGTGTTTTGTACCTGCATTTTATGAGGTAACATATTTGTATCCACAAATACATTTTTTTTTGTATTATTTATTTCAGTTTCAAGCGCTATGTCCCCCTAGGGACACTTGCGCTGATATTCATGTATGTTTCTACAGTTGCCTATAAATATTTACAATAATTTTAAGTCGTAAAGAAGAAAGTCATAAGATATTAACAAGGAGAAAGAAAATAAAAAAGGAAACATTGTCATCAAATATTTACAATGAAATTAGTTCACATTTCTAATCATTATATTAAAAGAGAAGGGCAAAAATATATATATAAAATAATATTATTATTATAAATTATATACAAAATATATACATAATTATAAATGATAAATTTGAACCATCCTTAATTAAATTCTATATAAAAACATATATTTGATGAAATCTTTATTTATACCATTATTTCGATTGGCACCATGCTAACCTGAATCAATATGTACATTGACGTGCTAACAATTGAAATATTGATAAAAATGTATTTATATAAAGATATATAACTTTTTATATTATACGACGTTGCTGTGTTAAGTATTCCGAGAGAATTTTCAAGCATAGAGTTTTAAATGTAATAAGAAAATAATTTCTTCAATATAGTAGTACGAAGGTCTTCTGATCCAAAAGTTTTTCCTTTGAATTTTATTTATTTATTTATTGTTACAAAAGCACGAAGTCCAAAGGACTATTGTGCTGTGCTAGTATTATTTACATATATATGATTAATTATTTACACGATGGATTAGTAGTGTTTTGTAAATTATTGTACAAATAGTTCTAAACTTAACAAAGTTCTCATAAGATAGAGTATATACACAAAGATAATTTGGTGATGTTTCAAAGTATCTACATACAATTTGATTAGTCAGAGGGCAAGTTAAAAGAAGATGCTCTGGTGATTCAACATCTAAGCGGCATTCACATGTTGGATCATTGATAACATTCAGTTTTAATAGGAAAATTAAGAAGGGTCCTTTGTCTGTTAAGAATAAAGTAGTGAATTTATCAGAAGAAATGAAATTTGGGACAGCAATTGGAAAGAATTTCTTGAACAGTTCATTAGATTGAGAAAGATAAAATTTAAATTTTAGATCCAGATATAGACTGAATGACTTCTACCAAAGGTTGTTTCTACTCGTGCCAACGTTCAGAGCGGCAATATTGTCAAATAAAATCAATAATAATCGAAACAGATTTGTCATATCTTTGAATTCAATTTAAATTTATATTAACATTATATTAAAATTTTAGAAATCAGTAACTTCAAATGTGCGCAACAAAAATGATGTAGTACTTCCACTTTCCGGAGGTTGTCGAGTACTCGTGAAAATACACTCATAGACAAAACTTGAGGAATTTGCACCTTTTAGCATATATATAGGGATTCAGACAATAACTCTTTAAGATATTATAGTAACCTTTAGTTAAGACACACGAGATAACTAAGTATAAACAAAATTATCTATATTTATTTTTAAAAAAAGGCAATGAATGTATGGTACAAGTCGAGGGCTATACATTGATACTATGGCTTGGTGTCAGAATTGGCATTCAGTATTCTATTGAGTAATACATCTCTAATGGGTTTCTATACGGGCCAAAATATTTTCTTAAGAATATTTCGTGCATTCCAATTTTTCTAATTAGAGTCCAAACTGCTACTAATTCCCTATCTTATAGCTTCTTCTCAGTTTTTCTTGTCACAGTTATTTATCCTTCCATGTGACATTATTGAGCGTTAGAAACAACTCTCCCTTTCCTGGTTAGTTTATATAAGTGGTGTGTTGTATATATTCATTTGTCATCCTCATTCGTTCTACTACCTATCGAGATAGTCCTTCCTTTGAGGAAAGACATGTATTATTTTCCCCTAAAAATTCTGTTTTGTAGAAGGATTCATCTCATTTTCCTCTCTCTTTCTCCTCTCTCTCTTTTCCGCGGTGGGCACCACCAATGAAGACCTTGTATATATTCATAAATATATGTATATTTATCAATTATTTATATCTATTTATTCATATATTTATCATTTTGAAAATAGAGCAATCCATAAATAAATCTTTAATTAAAAAGGCATATGTGCTGAGAACATGTACGAGAGGATGTACGTATGTTTTCCCACGTGACGCAGCGGAGCGTGACCTTGCCTGCACGGGTGAGTCAGTTGTTGTTTTGAACTCTGTATGGATGGACATTAAAACATGGTGGCAGCGATAACTGGATAAAATACGAACTCGTATATTGCAAAATATCGATTTTTGCGTACCTTGGAAGATAATTCAACATGGCTCAGATTCAACCTCCAGAAACTTTCGACTTCTCGACTCCCAACGAATGGCCCAAATGGAGGAAAAGATTCGAACGATACCTCGTGGTCAGTGGAATGAAGAAGAAAGAGGAGGCGGACAAGATCGATTTGTTCATGCACTTGATGGGCGACCGCGCGGATGATATATTCAGGACCTTCAAGTTCGAAAAGGAAGAAGAGGCAACGAAAATTGATTCCGTCCTCAAGGCGTTCGACAGCCACTTCTGTGTCAGAAAGAATATTATCTACGAACGTGCGAAATTTAATTCAAGAATCCAAGAGGATCGGGAGCCAGTGGACGAATTCATCACTTCATTGTACAAATTGGCTGATAGTTGCGAATTTGAGGGTCTTCATGAGCAGTTGATCCGTGACCGAATAGTGGTTGGAGTGAGGGACAAAGCTTTATCTGAAAGAATGCAGTTGGACAGCGAACTGACTTTGGAAAAGGCGGTGAAAATGGT
Organism: Cordylochernes scorpioides; assembly: GCA_030710605.1. Taxonomy (NCBI): domain Eukaryota; kingdom Metazoa; phylum Arthropoda; class Arachnida; order Pseudoscorpiones; family Chernetidae; genus Cordylochernes; species Cordylochernes scorpioides. Next base: position 19,179,669 of record CP092870.1, read on the forward strand.
TCGACAGCAGGAAGCCGTTCGACAGCAGCAAGTCGACCTGCAGCGTCCCTCAACAAGCCAAAAGGTCAATCAGGTGAAGTTCAACTCGAAGAAACAATCACCGAAACAACAACAGCATTCGAGGAAGAAGGAGAAGTCAGCCAAAACAGGATCACGATGTCCAAAATGCGGAGGTTTCACCCACAGGGAAGGACAGGCTTGCCGTGCTGAAGGACAAAGATGTAACCTATGTTCAAAAACTGGCCATTTTGCAAATTGCTGCCCAGATAAGCAGGCGAAGACTGCGGAAGTCAAAGCTGTTTCTGAACTTGATGAAGAAATTGGTTTTCTCCTGGAGGTCTCAGCTGTGGAGGATTCATCTAATATCGATGATGATGAAAGCGAGTGCAGGAGGCGATGGACAGCAGAAATCCAAGTGAACGGAAAACAGCTGAAGTTCAAGCTCGACTCCCAGGCGGATGTTACATGTGTTCCTCTGTGTCTCTTCAAGAAGATAATGGGACAGCAACGACTAGTGGAAAGTGATATCAACCTTAGAGCTGCTGAATTCTCCGAACTTCAGACTGTGGGTATGTTAATATCAACGCTGCGAAATGGCAATTATGAAATCAAGGAGAAGATTTATGTCATTCGTCGTTTGAGTGAACCTCTTCTGAGTCGCCGGGCATGTGAGCTCTTGAACCTGGCGAGGCGAATTGAAGTGGTTGCGACGAGAATTAACCCGATCAAGGAATTCCCTGAAGTATTTGAAGGACTGGGACAGATCGGAAACCCTTACGAAATCAAATTGAAACCTGGAGCAAAACCATATGCTGTGCATACTCCTCGACGGGTACCAATACCTTTGATGGAAAAGCTCAAAACAAGATTGGACATCCCTGGAAAGGAGCTGCTCGACGCCGATGCATTATCCAGACAACCACTTCTTACAACCGAGGGAGGTAAGACGAACGGCCAACCTCAGCGCATATAAATGCAGTTCTCTCGAGTATAACCGACAAAGACGAGATGTTGACGAAGATTTTTGAAGCTCAACAAGAAGATACGACCCTGAAAGCAGTAGTCAACTACCTTGAGCAAGGCTGGCCAGATATGAAGAAGATGTCACAGGCTCTGCTCTCTTATTGGCATGTCAAGGATGAACTCGGCGTTCAAAATGGACTACTGATACGTGGCTGTCGTCTTGTTATTCCAGCAAGTATGAAACTGGAGATCCTAGATAAGTTGCACGCTGGGCACTTCGGGATTACAAAAACAAGACTTCGCGCACGTGAGACGGTATGGTGGCCTGGCATTTCGGAAGAGATCGCGGAAACGGTCAGAAAGTGCAGTGTTTGTATCCAGGAAGCCGTCTCAAAACATGAACCTTTGATACCAACCAACTTTCCTACACGACCGTGGCAAAAGATTGGAATGGATTTATTCAAGTTCGAAAATAAGTGGTATCTAGTCGTCATTGACTATTATTCTCGCTTTCCTGAAATGATTCAGCTGGATCGGCTCACAGCCAGTGTGGTGGTGCGTAGTTGCAAATCCATATTTGCCCGACATGGAATACCAGAAACTGTTGTAAGCGATAATGGGACGCAATTTGGAGCTGCTCGTGAATTTGCAAATTTCGCAAGGCAGTACGGATTCCAACATGTCACTTCAAGTCCTTGATTCCCGCAGAGCAATGGGATGGCAGAAGCAGGTGTGAAAATTGCTAAGTTGATCCTCAAGAAAAATCAAGACCCATCGCTTGGACTCCTGGAGTATCGATCGACCCCTTTGGAGAACGGTTACAGCCCTGCTGAGCTTCTCATGGGACGTAAACTCCGAACGACCTTGCCAATTGCACCAGAGAATCTTAATCCAAAGTTGGTGGACTCTCAGACCCTGAAAAGAAAGGAGGGGAGAAGGAGAAAGGATATGAAATCCAGATATGATCGACGCTGCGGAGCTACGGACATGGAGGAGCTATCCGAAGGTGACACGGTTTGGATTACAGATATGCGAACCTGGGGGATTGTAAAGAAGAAAGCATCGACACCAAGGTCGTATATGGTTGATACTCCAGTTGGGACTTTACGTCGAAACAGGTTCCATCTACGAAAAGGAGTTACAGTGCAATATCCAGCCGACCCATCGACGCCGACCTTTTCGGGGGAGGAACTGGTTGAAAATGAAAAGACCCCAGTTGTGGATTATCCCTCTAACGACTCAGAAGACGGCCAGATAAGAACCCGGAGTGGACGAATTTTTAAACCTGTGGATCGCCTTCATTATTAATTATATTATGCATTTAAAGTTTGTAATGTATATATATATTTCAAATCTTAAAAAGGGGGATGTGCTGAGAACATGTACGAGAGGATGTACGTATGTTTTCCCACGTGACGCAGCGGAGCGTGACCTTGCCTGCACGGGTGAGTCAGTTGTTGTTTTGAACTCTGTATGGATGGACATTAAAACAGCATATATTGGATCATATTGGATGATATTTTGATCCAATATATGCCGTTTTAATTAAATATTCATCATTATATAATCATATTTATATTTATTCTGTATTTAACCTTATATAATCTTATATGGACCTTGTAATAAATCATTTTCAATCTCAATCTCTCTATCTCTATACAGGCTCGTATTCACATATATACCAATATGATTATTTGAAGTTCTATTTAATAAGATCTCTCTCACACACACACACACACACAACACAACACACACACACAACACACACACACACACAACACAACAAACAATCCAGGGATAGGTTTATTTTACTGTTTTTGTTTCTCAAGGGCCAAAATGCCCTTCAACAGGAGAATTAGAAGCATGACTTCAAGCTACTCTAGTTAATTGGATGTCATACTTCAAGTTCTACTGTTGAAGGGCATGTTGGCCCGAAAACAAGGAAAAAAGCAGTTAAAAAAACCTACCCCTGATTGTTTGTTGATCATATTAAATTTTAAAAGTAAGCATGAACATATGTAATATAAATTGAAGTTCTATTTAACTTATATTTTAATCCATCAGCTTGATGGTTAAACTAGTTGAGAGACAATGTGGAAAAACTCATATTTTCAGCTTATTTTTTATTGAATTACTAGTACATTAAGTAAGATATCCTGTCTATAAATTGGAACTGTGAAGATCCATTACGTATAAAATAGTCATAATTGAATTGTTGAAGATTCTTTTGCTGCTACTTCTGTGACATACCTGGTGTAATACTGCGTCAGCAGAATTATCTTATATTTCTTTTTTTTTTTTCTAGACGGTGAGGGAGCAACAAATTCAATCCTGATTCTCTCGCTAGGATAGTATGCTGGTAGAATAGGCTGTAATAGAGATGGATAGAGTCCAGGATGTTATTGATTTGATCCTTCACTACCTTGGCAAATATATGGCATGTCTTTACCAATTCCGAAACACCTTTCAGCATAAAAATCCACTAGTACATATTTTTATCTAAAATTAGTTTTAGCGAATCTTAGGCGGTTAGACAACATATGATTGTGCAATTCCCATGTCCTCTTCCTTCAAGGCTCGTATTTTTCTTTTATAAATAGTGATTTCTTCTTTGAAGCTCGGTTTTATTTAAGGGTTATTTTCATTAAGGCTTTTCAAAAATAATTTTCAATTGATATATCCTTTCCATCCATTACCTGTTGTTCGATGAGGTTCCACTAGAAAAGCCATCAGTGTCTAAATTATTTTTTTCCTATTTGTGCATATTGTCGAAGTCGTACTCCTGGATCTCTTGTCAATCAACTTGTTCAATCCTTCATATATTTGAGCTAGCTTAAAGCATGATGATCTGTTATTATTTAAAATGCCTTTCATATAGGTAGTACCGTAATATTGACATTGGCAATACGATAACTAGAAATTCACTTTCGGTGGTTGAATATTTGCTTAGGTTTTCTCGACTCAGACTCAAATACAAGTATAATGTATACTATACATGTATATTTCCATAATATTACCTTCTCTTCACCATCGATAGTGTGGGCAAGTGTTGCACTCGGCCGATATAATCTATCCACAGTCGCGATGACTGTCTTCTATTCAACCTCTACTTCTCAACATACAGATCTAATATTTGTTGCTTAAAACTATGTTGATCCTTGGAATTGAACCCTTATTACGTGTAATATAAGAATGGATAAATGTATTCACAGTCACATTGTTCGATTTCCCGGAGTTCACGCAAAATCTATGTTTGCTCAAGCGTTTAATATAACAGGGAAAATATATTATAAGATGGCCTAATTTTGCCTTTTCTAAGTATCTCATAGATTTTATCTGTTATTTTATTTTTTATTTAGCCCTTATCCTCTATGGCTTGTGCATAATTGATTTCGCACCATCTGCGTAATTCTTCTAAATGTGCATCAATTATTTCTACTTCTTCGATAATATTTTTGTTTATGTGATATTAAAGCGCTTAATTATCATTCTTTGCTTTGACAAGAGAGAGAGGCGGCATTATGTAAATATATATGTTATATAAAATTATTTCATTTCATCTGTAAATTCGACCGCCAGATGTCGCGGCTTCAGACCATATAATCCCATTGTTGTTGTTTTACTTTGGCCGACTCAAATATTTCTGTAAATATGTAAATACGTCTTTTTTTCTTTATTCTTCACGCCTTAAGCCAGTTATTATTTCATTTTCAATTATATCATATCAATTAAAGTAAATTTTGATTTATATTAATTTTATTGTACTTTCTAAGATGTCCACGACTGCATACTATTGCCATAAATACTCATGAACTCAATATAACAAAAGCCGACAAATACCTATAGCCAAAAGAAGACCATATGTATGGATCATGTTTACCTCGGTTTAAAGGGGTGGCATCCGGGAAGGTGAGATGGACTATGGGGAAGTCCTGGGATTGCTGGTAAATCGGAGATCATGGCAAACGTTTTCCGCTACTGTCTGTGCTTATGTATATGCTATTGGTGATTTCAAGATGACGAACATTTTTGGACTTCCGTGTCTAATCAAGGAATAGCATGGCCAATATATTTACATCCTATCTTAGCTTCTTGGACAATGTTAACAAACTGTTTTAAGACTTTTCTGGGTGCCGCGCCGTTCATTTTGCGAAATTTATTTTTCTTTGTAGCCATTCTAAAGTTGTCTCATGTGTTGGTTCTAGGATATTTTCAATGTATAATTATTATAGGTATAACCTTGTATATACAACATATAAAATACGACATATATTTTTACTCACCAAATATATATGTAGTGAGTTGCAAGTAATCGAGTTGGGAGATTTAAAGAAGGTAAACAGTAGTTGGCATTTTCTGTGGAGTTATGCAAATCTCCTGCTTTTCGGGTCATTACGCTAATGCAGCTGTCCTTCTGACTTTACATGCCTTGTCCATGCATTGTCTGTAGTTTGGATCAATTTTCGCTTGGACACATATACGGGACAGGGTAATTGGAATAGTACCTATCATTAGAGAGGATTTCTCTATTTCTCAGCGAACACCAGAATTTCAGGCCTAAGTAATATAAAGAGGCATGAACAGAGGAAAATTAGAAATCACTGTCTCAGTCTAGAATCCTCAAATCTTCCTGACCCTGTAAATAGGGAAATCGATGAGAACCTTCTCTTTGCATGAAGAAAGACTTTTCGTTTCTGGAGGATCCTTATTGAATCTGAATAAATGGAATTTTGTTATTATTTTTCTTTTTCCCCTCCCCTTCTATCTTCTGCATATCACTGAAAAGATTTCAATTGACGTTATTTTTTAATTAGTTTACCCTCTTACCCTATTTGACTATAACGCGTCAAAAAATATATTTATTATACTAAAAAAATATTTTTCTCTTCAATATTCAAATTTAAATTAATCAATTATATATATAATGTGCGATTGAAAACATAAACTTTGATAATTGGCCCAAATAAAAATAAATATCTTTGTTTTTTTTCCTTCAAATGATCGAGTCAATAATAATAGAATGATATATCAAAGATACAAATTTGCGACACGCACACATACACATATTCTTATAAATTTCTTACTTTAAAATAGAAAAAAATATATTAACGTTTGTGTCACTTATAAAATATTTTTAAATTAAGATCAAGTACATTAGTACCGTCATAATCAATTCTTTCTTAATCAATTCTCTCACCGTTTGCTTTGTGAATGGAATAAATACCCAAATATGGCCATTTCTCATAACCATCGGTGGTTCAGTGGTAGAATGCTCGCCTGCCACGCGGGCGGCCCGGGTTCGTTTCCCGGCCGATGCATTTTTTTTCTTTTTTTTTTTACAATTTTTAAAACTCATTTATATATTATACAAGAATGACATCCACGGCGCCAATTTATAATTGTAACGAATAGTATTTGAATAAAAGCATTTAATCGGGTAAAACCCGGGCGTTGCCTGGGTCATTCGGCTAGTCTTATATATAAAAATATAACAGTTTGTCTTTTTGTTTTTGTTGAGGCGTCACCAAAGAGCACGCGTGGTTGGCAAAATTATATGTTTTCAATATGAATGAATAACTGTACACACTGATTTGGAATTTATTAGCTGAGTTTATAGGTATTGAAATGTTAGCTGGTGTGGCAGGAAGCCGAGACCTGGCGCGGAAGTTCCTGACGTTAAACCCCCGGCGGCCCCGTGAGGCCGTGGTGGCAACTACAGTGCTGGACCATTCCTACCCGGGATTGTCCCAAGTCCTGCTGTCCCGCTGTGGTCAGTGGTCCTTCAACACCTTCTCCCTGGACGCGGCCACCGGGGGACGTGCGCTCTCCCACCTGCTAGTCCACCTCTTCTTGGTGTACGGCTTCGTAGATGTCTTCCGTCTAGACATGGTGCGGGTGTGGCGCTGTTTCGGTGAGTGTTCTACATCAGTTTGCCAAAGTTGGTGTTGTGGCTTTGTCACCGACCCGATGCCGCTAGTTGCGGCGACGGTTAATAGATGGCGTCAGATTCTGACGTTTATTTTGACGGGAGAGGCGACCATTGCTTCCATGGATTAATTTCCTCCCGGCAAATTTTATATATGTGTGTGTTAACCGAGAGGAACAGTCAGGATGTGGAGAGTTTTCCAGTACCTCTCTGCTCCTTGGAAGACCTTTAACAGTTCTCACAGAGTACAGGCAGTCGTGGTCGAGGCAGAGTGGAAAGCTTGGGAATGTCCATACACAAAAAACGAAGAGACACAGTTGTAGTAGGAAAGTTCCGTGCACAGATAAAAGTCGAGCTAGGAGCGAAATATGGAGATAGAAGAGTTCTTACTAGTCTACATGGTGGATGAGATGGACCTTGGTGACAACCGACGAGGGCTCCCGCTGATGGTGAAGTGACTATATTTTCGGCAAGGGCGGAGGTCTTATATATCTTTGCCGAGAGAGGAAGTATTGAATTTCAGCGGATGCAACAAGAGCGTGGATCGGAAGAGAAATTGGACACTGGCGCCACCTTGGCAGTTGCCTATCTTTAGATGTTGTTGGACTTCCATCTCAATATCTTGCTTTAGCTCAACTCTTAATCTATTACAGAGTTTTATTCATTTATCCTCAGTTTGTACAAAGTACATTACATATGATAATGTAATGATACATGTCAATCATGCGCTTAATTATTTACAGAAGTGTTTATTATACAACATGAAAATCTTGTTATAAGTATTATACAATATAAGATCGTTGGTTTATATATAAATTACCATATATATATTGTAATATATTCCAATATATACTTATATACCCATGTGTTATATAGTTATAGTGTAATTACTAAAAAGACATAATAAAATTCGATTGAGTGACAGTCGGCGCCAGTCAGGAGGAAGGTCTCCGAAAAACATGTCGGGGTACCAGGTGTGTCCCTTTGTCTCAAAACAATCTGTCCCGCTAGAGACACGATGATTGACAGACCTGTCTTGACTGGCGTCGCCTTCACTTTCTCTCTCGCCTTTTCTAAGATGACATCCAACATGCCTTGTCCTTTTGTGTAATTCACTTCACGCCTGAAACAACTCTGAACATTGAGGCCACAACGACTGCAAATAACATGCTACACTACAGTCAACCTACAGGATAAAACATTACAACACATATATATATATATTTTATTTTGATTTGATATAGAGTGCTTATACCTAAAATTTCAAAAGAGATTAGATCCTTTAAATTTCTTGTATCCATCATTTTATTAGGGGGGATAGATATAGACAAACAAAATGAATACTTTAATGGTAGTGAGGATTAGGAGTCGTTCAGGTTCATATTTTAAACAAGATTTATTTATAAATGAATATAAATCAAGACAAAACCCATCTATATAACAATGAATATAGGCAGGAACATTAAGAAGTAGTGCATAAATTCGATTCAGTGTGTGTTGTTTGATTAATTTATATTTATGCTGTAAAATAATTTATTATTTAATTTATCATTATGAATGATATTGACCCATTTTTAAGCAAATTCGCTATACCGAGTCTCGTGAAAAGGTCCATCTGGTTTGCAGGTTTGTGGTACAGTTTCATACTCAACACGTGGTTTCCTATCTGGGGCCTGGCACATCTGAGGCTTGATGTGTCTGTACATTCGAATTCGTAGGTCAGATTCTTTCGTGTCAGCTTGGACGGTCTGAAGTACCCCTTTATAGGTTTTTGTGATATACTGTATTTTCATATTGAAATGAACACGAGACCGCCGATGTTATAATTAATTAAATATTTTGTGTTGACTCGTATCTATTTTTGATTTTTTTATTATTTTAAGTTTCTGATCGTTCCTTCTGCATCTTCATTTATTATTCAAATCTTGTAGGAATCATCTTATTGCAATTTTTCTCGGAAGTCTTCATTTGGGATCGGAAAAAGAGTGAATAAAGACGTATGAAATACATGTCCTGATGAAAATATGAGATATGGGTTTACAAAATAGATTGCCAAGACTTAACAAAATGTACATAGGTGTACGCTGGGTAAAAGTATAAAGGAAAACAAAGAAGAACTGAAGGGCATAAGAAACCCATTAAACATAGGTTTACATATACTGGATCAGAATCACAACGCCGATTAGGAGGAAGTACACACACTGCAGAGTGGAATAAGAAACAAATTCGAAAGGCTGTTTTTGAAGAATGGGAATCTGAGAGAAAAACAGCGGTAATTTTTAAACAGGAAAATCGATGTCCCAATAGAGTCCTGAAAAAAATTATTGGAGTAAATATGGTAATGTCCCTACTCAAAGAGAGAAAGAAGGACAAAAGAGTTATTCCATTCCATTTTTATATATTTACATACCTTTATCCGTTTTAACTGAATATGCGCTCCAGTTTTATATTTTATTTTAAATCGTCTCGCTAAACATTTTCCCTATGTATATATGCTATTACAGAAATAGATCGACAAAAAGACAAACATTGCTTAAAACATTCCACCTTCAAAGATACGACAAAAGATCACCAAAACGACGAATAACAAACTTAACGAGAGTTGTATATGAGTTGGAATATTGAATTATTATGTTTCTTATTTATTCATCTCTTGGTATATATACTCTGTGTGTTATACATTTCAAACCTCTTTCTATTTGAAATTATTTTATCCTTTTTATTTTATATCTTCAATGTGTGGGTTGAAAATATAATATAAAAATCATATTTTCTCTCCAAAAAAAAATCTTTTGAACTAAAAGTTTGATATTGTTTGGTCTGTATCGGGTGTTCAACAAGAAAAAACGTAACAACTATGAAAACTTTAAGTTTAACTTTGTATAAAAATAATAAAAACTTATTCACCTATTCCAATTTGAATAAAACAAAATTCTCTAACCATATTAAATATTAAAATAATAAAATTCTAACTAACTATATTAATTATAAAATAAAACACAATATGATTTTAAATATTTTTGTCTTTGTAAAACGTTCATGTTAATTATGTATAATGCTGATATTATTGATCTGAGCGGAATACAATATTTGTGGTTTTAGGGACACCTCTTAAAATAGGGTCCTAAAGGAAATGAAGTTACATTGAACAACAAAAGTCCATATAAAAATCAAGATCATAGTTTCATCTTTAATAATAAAAATATTTTTATATATGTCATTCTATATTCACACACACATATGTATAAAACTTTTTTTATGATAAATAATTATTTTTCAAATATATATTCATAAAATTATTTTTATATTAAGTTCTTTCCTTCTCTCTAATATAGAGCTTTGATTCTAAATCTCCTTGCTCTCTCTAATGGTACATTTTAGGAGTATAGAAATATTCGATTTCATTATATCAACAAAGGTTTGATTGTAAAATCACGTTTGACAAGTTTTTTACCGCAAATCTTTCTTTTGAGCGAAAATTCTTAATTTATTTAAAGGAGAAATAACGACTATTTCTCTCTTTAGGGATGAAGTATGAGAGGATGAATTGTGAAGAGTAATGATAAACGGAAAAATAAAAATGTCCAGGGATGGGTATTATAAAGGTTTGATTATTCCTGGAATGCAACTTTGCATATGCCACAAGATAATGTCATCACTAGTATGACTGGTTATAAGTTTACTATGACTGTTTTTTCATGTTCCGACCTAAGGCAAGCAGACCGTCTGGAGTGCACCGTGGCAAAACGCCAGGGTTGCTGTGCGCGCCATCAGTTACACGCAAAGTGAGATTCCTCAAGTCAGGGGACGAGAGGAAAATATATAAATAATTATTTTTATTTGAGATTGGATCAACGGTAGCATGATAAAATAACTTTGGTGGTGCTATAAAAATTAATATATTTGAAGGTAAAATATTTTTTAAAATTAAAAAAGGTGCAATTTTACTTTTTACTTTGTTTAGTTAGTGTGTAGTTAGACATAAAGTAAATGTCTCAATATTTTTCTCACTTTTCTATTTTACTAATTGGTATCTACGAGTATTTCGTTGAAATATATCTTTGAGGGAATTATGTAAACTTTCTCACTGTTGATCCGAAACTCTTGTTTCTTTATATCTAGTGTAATAGTCCGTCATCACAATTATCCATTTTTAATCATTTTTCGTAGATAACAAGAAACAAACAAATTCAGTTCAAATTTTATAAAAAATATAGTAGCTAGCTATGGGTGTAGGCGTTTGAATTCCTGAAGGCAACTGATTTGAACATTTTACACTATGGAAAAGTTGGCATGTCATTATAAATTCTGAAACATTTTTCAGCATAGAAGGCCAATAGAATTTATTCTTCATTCGGTATGTGGTTCTGGCAACGCCCAGATGGCCAATCAGCATAAGGTTTTGATATTCTCTCATGATTTCTCTTCTTCTCTTCTTCGGAACTATCAGCAACACCACGCTCTACCTTCAGGATTTGGATTTTTCTTGTAGAGACATCGATTTTCTTTTATAAAGTTTGGGTAATTGACCGTTTGTTTCTGTTAAAGCTTTTCTTAATATTTTCAATAAATTGATCCTCTTCGTCTATGATTTGATTCAGAAATAGTCTTTCATAATCTTCGTCCCATTCTGTTGCCGGTAAGGGTCTTATAGATAAACTATCAGCGTCCTCATGCATTTTTCCAGATTTGTCAATTATTCCAAAGTCATATTCCTGGATTTTCAATGCCCATCTTGCGTGTGGACCTCACAAATTTTTAAGCCCTTAAAATGCGTGATGCTTTGCAATTACGTCGAACTTTATTCCATATAAGTATATCCGTAAATTTTACATTGACCATACAACGGCTATACATTATTTTCCAGTGGTTGAGTAATTTTTTCAAGTTTATTAAGGGTTCGACCAAAATATGAGATCACCTTCACTTCCTCAATGATATTTTGATATTGTGTTGCACTAAAGCTGATGTTAAACGTCACTGTGAATGTAATCAGATGCTTTTTCACATCTAAGCAACCCGAATTTGGTATATTTATTGCCTTTCAGGCACTGGCCACTCACTAGGTTATTCCTGATAATTGCTATTTCTCAAAAGGCTTGCACAAACTATATTATATATATTTTAAAAAATAATGCTTTTAAGATCCATACAAATATAAAATAATATGCATTCCCCATAAATATATATCGTTAAGATAGAGGCTGCCTGGTCGGCATTCAAATTTCTTAAAATTAAAAATCTTTTTTTTTTTTTACGATTTACTGGCCGAAGTATCTTTAATTCTAAGAACAATAAATATATATGTTTTGAAAATATATTCAATAGATTTTTAAGGAAACGAAAGGGGGAATCATGTGATAACTAAGTCAATCAGCTTAAAGAGTCGATGCCTCTCAGAGTTTGGATTGTTTTCTTTTGCTTTAATGTTCAGGTAAATGATACACTTTTTCTAATAATACCGCTAAGAGGACTGGTTAACTGGCCCGAGAAATCTTTCTTCAATATGAACACATTCCTAAAAACAATTTTATTTTGATTTTTTTTTTTTGGGGGAGGGAAGAGCGCTGAGGAAAATCACAAAAAGCTTTACTATTGTTTTAAATTTGAAATAAATATTTAGCGCTATTTTTATTCTCAAATAACTATATATAATATTAACCTATTTCTACACATTCATTATATTTCAATTATTAAAATTTGAAAGTTGGAGGTCTTGGATACTCAGTGGTGAACCCTCTCAGCGGCTTCGCCATTTTAATCTTCAGACCGCATCACTATTGTATTAGACTGCATTTATTATATACCCTGTGCATTTGTAATTTTCTACAACAAATCAATGTTTTGAACTAACTATGGACATTTGTTTTTATGTTGTATAGAATTATATATCTAAATTAAAGATTTAATGCATCGAGCAATGCTCTTCTGCAAATCCACAAATTAAACCTGTTAGTCACCATATAAATATCACCATCAAGCAAATGTCCATAGTTGCTTCAAAACACCAATTTACTGCATCCGATAATAGATGCAGGGTATATTAAAAGTTCAATCTAATACAAAAGTGAAGTAGTCTGGAGATTAAAATGACGAAACCGCTGGAAAGGTTTACCACTGATGATCCATGGCCTACCTCTTTCGTTTTTTAATGATTGCATTATAAGGGGTGTAAAAATAAAGGTTTCAATTATATATATTCAAAAAGAAAAATAACTCAAAATACTTGTATATTTATAATTCACAGCTCTATAGCGGGCGCTAGGTTTATGCTGATACATTGATATTGTGTTTAGCGAGTTTTTTTATATTGTTATACTAGCGGATGTGCCCGGCTTCGCCCGGGTTTTACCCGAGTAAAGGTTTGTATAACGAACATTTGTTAAAACAATTCTCTATAAACATATAAAAAAAGAAAGATATATTTTGATGATTTGAAACTCGTAAATTTGAATCTCTCGATAAAGTGATCATTTTTTCCCGGTCCCTTGTGCCGTGTCATCCTGAATTTTGTATTTCCTAATTTTCTATATTACAAAATAATCGTTTTATAAAGTGAACATATTTTCCCGGTCCCTTGAAAAATACTCGATAAGTTGAATAAAATCATGGTCGTGAATCTCTCGATAAGGTGATAATTTTTTTCCCGGTCCCTGTGTGCCGTGTCATCCCGAATTTTGTATTTCCTCGATAAAGTGAACATTTTTTACCGTTCCCTGTGAGCCGTGTCATCCTGAATTTTGTCTTTCCTAATTCTATACATTACAAAATCATCGACACGGGATATCATTTAATGTTGTCTAAAGGGGGTTAAGAGAGCAGTCTCTTTCAAATGAAAAATGCTTTAATTAAGCAGATGTTTAAAGTATAATATATGAGAGAGGCAATCTTACAGGTTGTCGACGCTGTAAAATCCCCAGAGAGAGTGTTTTTGTAGCATCATGCTGTGACTCACACAATGACCCAAGGTCATCAGGAGCAGCAAACTAAGCCTATCTCAGTCTCAATGGTATCGCTGCTTGCGAGTTAAATATACAAATCTGCAAATAACTCTAAGGATATTCAAGATATTCAAGAAATTTTTTTTCGTAAACCTTTCCGGGGATACACCTCATAATATCCCAAAATTTCACGCCGATTGGATGTATGGTTTTTGAATCCATAGAGGACACACACACACACAGACAGACAGACAGACAGACAGACATTCATTTTTATATATATAGATGATCGAGAATCTCCAGTTCTTCGAAGGCAAATCGTCATTTCCTATAGATCTATTATAAATTATATTCGCGAAAGCATTTGAAAAATCTTCGAGTATTTTGAAGTGTGTTGGAAAACCCTAGCTATATATGATTACATCAAACAGATAGCAAAGGCAAATTAGCCATCTCAGATTACCAAGCACATTCACCATGTTTCTCACAAAAAGAGCAGGAGCTTTGCAGAGTCCGAAGTGTATTACGTTGAATTCATAAAGGCCCTTAGGCTGTAGTAAAGGCTTTTTTTTTTGTCTTTCTATTTTACCCTTACTTGATAACATCCTGATTAAAAGTCAATTACTGAATAATATTTGGATCCTTGTGGAGAGTGTATCCCCCCATTTGTTCACTAATTCTGAAGATTTGATAGACATCCTTTATTTATACTTTATTCAATTTTCTATAGTACACACCAATTATTTTATCTTGTTTCTTGACTTGAATAACGGAAAAAGGCCAGGGGCTTGACAATGATTTAATTATGTGTTAACTAAGAATTTCATCAGTTTGATCATTTATGATGTCTCACTTTTTAGCGCTTACCCTGGATGGTTTGTTATTAATCGGGTTCGCACATTCTGTATCAATTCTATGTTTTGCCAAGTGGTTCTTCCTAATCCTTCGAAAACATATCTGCGTACCTTCCCAAAACTTGTTTCAAGGACTTTCAGAACTTGTTTCAACTTCTTCCGTTTCTTTGATAAAAAATTATCATTTATTTGCTTTTTGAAATCCATTTGTTTGAAACCTATGGCGGTTCCCCTCGATGATATATTTGCCATCCTCTACTTATACAAATGTCTTAATCCATTTAATTGAGAACTCTCTGGTATGAATGCACCTTTTTAATTTTCATTTTATTTTGTAGATATATTTGATATGTTCACAATTATTCGTCGTCTATTTTATGGTTTTAAGTTAAAATATTTGCGTTCATTTTATCTTAAGTGAATCTTATCTAAATATAAATTTTCGAAAGTGCGTTCATAAAATATTGAAATATTATTACAAATGTTATTACAAATTGATACGTAATTTCTTTTCATCAAATATTTTATATAAAAAAATACTTCTACGATATCTACATTTTTTTGCCATCGGGCCCAGAGCCCATTTTATCAAGGATGTCAAGAACTAAATTGGGAATAACGATGCTGAGGTTCAAGATAGAACTTGCATTTCCACCATATTTTACACCGGTTATAGGCTTGGAGAGTTCAACGACCTAGATTTCCTCCTCTTTCCTCCGCTAGACGCACAACAACTAAAGATCGAAATCCTTATTGTCTTTGGTACTTTTAGATTGAAACCAACAAATCAGCAACTTACACGTGACACTATCAGACCGACATTTTGACACATTGCGTGTGAGCATCTTTGTTTATCTCTCAACTTCTCAAATACACATCACCATTCATTCACCTGTGACCTACCTTTTCATCATTTATAATCCTAACCACATTGTAGCACAATATGTTTAGCATGTCTACCCTGATACCATTATAGACAATCTGGGTCAAATAGTTTATAAAAGGGAAAGATATAAGAAATTTAATAGGTTCTGCAGACTTTTTATTATAAATAGACAGTTTCATGCAGCTTGAGGAACTACACTACTATGCGACTTGATTTACATCAATGTAAATAATTAATAATTTACTTTAGAATACAACTCATTGTAAATAGCTCAACTTGATCAACCTTCTCTCTCCACGATACTAATTATTACAGATAGTTTCATTAAATCAACTTCCATCATTGCTTAACATATTGTAAATAACTACCTTGCGATTTCTTCTATCTGCTTATGTTGTTGCTTATTTGTTTAATGTATATGTTTATTCAATGCTATTTTTCTTAATTGTTTATTTTATTTTTGATTACCAACTCTACTACAATATGAATTATTGTAAATAGTTTCACGCGCAATTATCCAGATCGGATATAGCGTGTCTTGTTTGCAACTGGTAATACATAAATTATAGACAATATATTTTCTCTGCTAAATGAAATATCAAAACTCTGAAAATCCTTGCAACATTCTACCAGGACAAAAATCAACGCTACAAACCAAATTTCATTACGAGCAGGCAAGAAAGACAATTGGGGCAGCCAACTCCCTCTGACGTCTAAAATAAATGCTTCCCTACTTGAACGAAAGTGCACCGTGTTCCCCTCAGCAAATAGTTTCGCCTCAGTGCAGACGCTAATTTTTCTTATTTGTAACTTTCTCCAAACGTCTTTTATCCTCCAATTTTCCAACAGAATTACCCCGTAATCTATTCTATTCAAAGTGTAACATTAACACACATAGCAAGCATCTTCACAAAATCTACACCTTTCATATCAAATCACGATACACAACACAATGTTAATTTCAGTTACGGTAACAACCAACACGTATCATCCACCACGCACTTATATTTTCAAAATTTTGTTTTACAAACAGAAATAATGTAATATATTTTTTCTCTCAATATATAATAAGTATTTAAAATATGTATATAATAATGTGTATACAAAAATTGTATTCATTATTAAGTTGTTAACGTGATAATCCTGTTGATTGACTGACAAGTCCGAAAGCTTGAAAATAAAAGGTTGCACAAGAAACTTAACTCTGGAAGCTTCATTTATTTTATAATATTAACACACAATAGCAAGCATCTTCACAAAATGTACACTTTTCATTTTAAACCACGATACTCAACACCATGTTCATTTCAGTTACGGTAACAATTATAAATCATTGAGGCAGCAGAATTCAACCTATAGGAACATTTTTAAATAATCAATTGTAATGTCGTCATAAAGAAAAGTTGGTCCTTGAGTTCTCTCTCTCCACCTTTTTACCCGACTAAAACTTAATTTGCTCGAATTGCGATTGCTCGAAGCATATTATATATTTATAATTATGTGTAATTCTATTGTCCTCAATGCTTATGTCCATAGTTCATCTAAAATACCCATTCCAAGAGTCTAGCAACAGTATCACAATAAAAGGAAGTTCGAAAAATGTAATATAACAGCGGTATGGTAGATTAAACTGGCGAAACCGCTGGGAAGGTTCACTGATGACCCAGGCCCTCCCATTAATTTTTCCATTGCAGTAATGGCAGTAGAAATTGTTTAATATCAAAAATATTCTTACCCGTTTAAAATAGTTTCGAATTTTGATAACAGATGGCGCGCTAGTGCATCATAAAACTTAATTATTATTCTATCTTTATATATTTAATTATCAATAGTTGATATTTATGCAACCCACTCTCCTAATGAATTACCACGTCTATTTACTACTTATAATAACACAATTAACACTTTAACTATTCATAATTTATTCTGATTGAACATTAATTTTCCAACTTTATCCCAATCAGTACAAATTGTCATATCTTCTCACTTTCTTTTATTTTGTAAAACGACATTTGAAAATTATCCCGCATGTGTCCCTTCAATGAAAAATCAAAATTTATTTTAAGGAGAAATAACCAATTTTTCTAACCTTAGGGATGAGTTATGAAAGGATGAATTGTGAAGAGTAATGATAAACGGAAAAATAAAAGTGTCCAGGGATGGGAATCGAACCCACATTGTTACGCTTACCGAGCAGATGCCATGTCCACTAGGCTACCCTGGACATATTTTTCCGTTCGTAAATAATACATAAACTAATTTATAATAAAATATAATCTTTAAAATAAAATTTGATTTTTCGTTGAAAAGAAACACATGCGGGATAATTTTCGAATGTCGTTTTACAATCACAAGCCGCATTATATTGTATTTTATTTATTTTGAATATTTATATATTTTATAATACAATAAACATTAACTCTATCTTTACCCATCCCTAATTATACATGTCGATCACTTTCTAATTTTTTAAACCTTTTTTTAAACTCTTTATTCAAATTTATTCTATAACCATGTCATACATAATAACCTATTTTGAAAATTTTATAATTAAAAAAATTCTCTACATCATACAAAATTTTATAATATTTGGATAAATTCAAAATATATTACTTTGAAATATTTTTGAAAAATCCTTATGTTTATCTTTTTTTCAATCGCTGTTTACCCAAATTTGAATGGGGAGTTAGCTTATATATACTTATCTATTTTATATATACGGTTAAACCTGTCTATAGCACTCCCTCTTGGGACTCACCAAAATAGGGTGTGAAGAAAAGTCTGGTAATCGTTTCACAAAACACATGCGAAATTCGGTAGAAGAATTCGCAGTGATGATTCTTTTGTGGGCTGTTTCAAGGATTTAAATCAGATCACTAAATAGCAGAAAGTAGTGGGTAAAAGTCCCCTTCAAACTAACTTTATTTAAAACTTGTTAAGAGGATAGAGGAAAACACCCAACTCTAGTCAGCAGACCAGGCCGTGCTCTGCCTTTATTGCCGGCTGGCGGGTATGTTTGTTTACTGTCACCCAATCCGTCTGGCCGACGTCCCGAAGTGGATCTCCATTATTCCACAATGTTGCTATAGACATGTCAATTTTAATGTAAAATGTTTACATTTTAATGTGGAAAATCGGGCGCTATAGAGAGGAAGACGCTATTTAGAGGGGGCGCTATAGACAGGTTTAACTCTACTTATAAAAATTAATCTTAATTTTCAGATATGCTCTAGTCAATACTTATATATATTTTTATTTGTTTTATATAATCCGAACAAATATATATATTAATAATATTTAGACATATCAAATAAAGATGGCCTGTGTATGAGGAAGAGATATTTTCATAGCCAGAACAACCCTGTGGGTGACTATATGTCCAGCCTTAAAAAAAAAACATATGACAAGCTCGCCGTCTCACCGCTCTTCCCCCGGGGGGACTAATTTATCCTACTCAAAAGAGTTTAAAAGAACCTGGATTTGATGATCAAGATACAGTTCGCCCCAAGGTGGTATCGACACAAGTTGTTCCCAGGGTGGTCCTCCAGATTTCTCTTTCCTCTCCGATCTACTTTCACGGGTTTTTGCTCTTGGATCCTGCTTACTGTGAACGTCCTTACCACTTACCACACAATCCACTAACGCTTAACAAATCACCACATATATAATTATTTTACTTCAATACAATTGTCAATTTTCACCTTACCACACACAAAACATAATATTTTTATTTTTACTTCTAAATTTGTAAAACTTTAATTTAGTATTTTTTAAAAATCAGCTTTTGTCTATATTTATCTTTATAAACTTTGTATATTTGAGATTTTATCATACATAATTTTCTGAAAATGACATTATAAAATTTTATTTATGAAATACTTTCTGGCATCATTGCCAGAAACCCTTTATTCACTTTAAATCTCCTAAATATAGATTAAAATAATACAACAGGTTTATGGAGATGAGTTTTTTATTAATATAATCTCAAGCTTCCAGGCATCTCTGCCCTTTTACAGGAGTACATAAAAAGATTAATAAAAAACGTCGGTTCATTCTTTTTCGTTTTATGTATTCCTGTACTAGGGCAGAGATGCCCGAAAGCTTGAGATTATATTAATAAAAAACTCATCTCCACAAACCTGTTGTATCATTTAATCATAAGCCATTCATGCTTAAAACGCAATGCTTGATTTGCTAATCTAGTTTCCTCAATAAAAGCGCATGTTATTTCTTTTTTTTTTTCTAATTTTCACCACCGCCAAAAACACCTTCTCCTGTGATGTCTCTTGCATCGACTTATGATATTTCTTCAACAAGGGGCTCTTGGGATTTTACTCTCTATCTCTACTTAAAACTTTCACATTATTATAGTTATCTATATACATCCACAGTTGTAATTTAATATGATGCATTAGCGGGCTATCTGTTATAAGAAATTAAAATTATTTTTGACATTTTAAAAAAATTTAAATATTTCTATAAGATAGATTTCCTATACATATTGTGTATTATGATAGATTCCCCCTTTTTGAAGAATAATTTATGCATTAAATTCTTTGAGTATAGTAATTTAGTAATGTACAAATTAATTTATAATGTTTAGGGTGGTATGGCACAGTGACGGTATGGACAATCATAGACTATGTACAAAATGGTTGAATTACATAATGTGGTGTAGAGAACGGTGATGGTGGAAAGTAAACGAATCGTTGGATGAGAAGAATTCCATTCGTAAAGATAGAGTCTGCCTTGCCAGCATTCATGATTCTTAAAATTAAAGATACTTCGGGGGGTGTGATAAAATATAATAAATTGATACAATAGAAATCTAGGGGAAGGAATGGTAAGGAATATTTTGGCGGAGTTAAGAGTGTAAGAATTACGAACTTGAAAATAAAAAAACAGGATGTTATTGAAGAAAGGGTACAAGCGAATCTCTTAAATTGGTCCATTGGTCCAAAGGTGAAATTATAAAATATTATTTATTCTTCAGGAGAGGTATATATATTAAAACAAAGCAATAACGCGCCATCTATATATATATGAATGAAGACATTGAGACTCGAATGTTTATTTTCACACATCAATCAAACCTTTACTGTCCTTACTGCGATTAAAAATATTGGGAGGGCTTGGCTCATCAGTGGTGAACCCTCCCAGCGGTTTCGCCAATTTAATCTACCAGACCGCTTCTTTAGAGCTCCAATACTGTATTGGATCATTCTGCTTCTATAGGCTGCACTGAAGGGTGGAATCTTAGAAATGGTATTCAAGCAAACTATAGACATATGATATATATAAATAAAATATATATTATAATACATTAAAAATAAAGCAAAAGGTTATTTAAAAGTTGAAAAATCCTAATTAGAATAGGGTGGTGGAAATAAAAAAATACATTTAAAAAATTAAAAGTTTTTGAGGTAAAGTTAAAAATTGTATTGAAATAAAATCATTATAGCTGGGGGGTATATAAAAATTGAAGGAATAATTACATTTGCTAACATACGCTAAAATAGAAAAATAGATTAGATAATTTTTAATATTATTTTTATAAATTAATATACTCTATTCCAAACAAAGTGGATTGTACAATGGTCGAAAAATGTATTATTAAATTATGTCTTATTTTTTTACACTTTTCATAATTAATTTAAAAGTCTGTCTACAATGTAGAAAAATATATTAATGTTGAATTTCTAATATTAAATATGGGTAATAATTGAATATGTTGTTGGAAAAAAGAAGAATAGTAAATCAATGATCTTGAAATACTTTTAGACTGACAACACTGTAATATAAAAACGAGAACAAAGGAGTGTTTTGTTTTACAAAATTAGTAATTGTAATGTAAATTGTTAAATGTTCTTTTTCTCTCTCTTTGAAAATAATAAATTTAAAATACTTTCTTAAAAGGTAAAATCGCCTAATTCTTTAAAACCACTTCAGCTGTAAGTAAGCTTGTTATTTGTTGTTTCATTGTCTGAACCATAAGAGATTCCCAACATATGTGTGTTGAAACTTATGTATAAAGGGAATATTAAAAATTTAAAAGTTTTTAATATACATAATAGTATAAAGTGATTTTAAAGATTGTCAATTATTTGAAGAAAAAAATGTTTTAGAACAAATGTAAATTAAAATGAATGATAATTTGTCTAAATCCGATAGAAATATAAAATGGTTATATTATTTGGAAATCAAAAGGTATGACCTTTTTTATACCATTGTATATTATATACAGGGTCATGGAGACTGAAAAATACATTATTATAAATATATTATAAATGTTTACAGTGTTGTTATTAAAAATATTTAATAAATACGTTAATTCATTAGATGAAATTAGAGTGCCTTTTGTGTGATGTCATTTGACATGATGTGTGTTATGTTTCTGCATGTTGGAATGAAAATGTAGCTGTCTCGATGATTCGTAACTATGTTTTTATAACCGATTGTTGTTTTTGTTAGGAAAAGAGCATATATTCGTAGAAAATAAAGAAGGCTGATAATTACGAAGATACTTTATTACTTTCTTAGAAAGGTATTAACATTTATGAAGGATAAGTAGGGATAAGATATTAAATAAATTGAACTATGTACATATCAGCAGCTTAAGCCTATCAGTAGCCTGCCCTATCAAAGAACCGCTAGCTAATTACTTAATCAAACTGCGATATATAGAGATGCAAATTAGCATAGACAATATTACAATAATATGCAAATCACAAGAGTATTATATCGTAGAAATATTATAGAATTTCCACTTTCAACAGTTTTAAAATAAAATGTGAAAGATGCATATAATGCGTGTATGTGGTGTAATTTGAATAGAGGTAAGTTGGGATAATTCGTGAATAAAACACAGCGTTTTGAGATAGCTACAAGTGCGAGAAATCAACGTCTTTTACGACTGCCGAGGAAGCGTTAATGTGATTTCTTTGTCGCTGGGGCTTCCAGTCAAATAACGAAGAAAGCGCGGTTATCTTTGTCGTTGGTATATGGGAAATGAGGGACATCATTTTTGTCGGCACGTCCGAGGGTGTTTGACATCCCAAATGTTTTTCTAGCCTGCTTGTGGTTTGTTTTGTAATGTTTATTTTTCCTTGTACGATATTTTGTGTTCTCGTTGTTTGAGTGGGCTGAGGGTGTCTTTAGATTTTGATTTTAACAAAGTAAATATATAGTCTATAATATATTTAGGATATAAATGCTGGAAATAATGGTATAAGGTGATCACGATCTTATGAAGATGAGAAAAAGTGGGTTACAAGTGAATGAATGCTGAACTGAATTTTCTGAAGTTGAGAAAAAAATATGTTTACCTTGTGTTATGATGTGGATGTAATGGTGCTACATGCAAATTTCAAATTTGCATAGCGATTCCTAACCTAAAGTGTTAGGGTCAAAAGATTTACTGAAGTTGAATGTTTGCGCTTGATGGAGACGATTTGTTGTGAGAGTGTTTTGAAATTAAGTGTTTCACGGTGTTGTGTATGTGTTGACTTTGCTTTGAATTTATAATGAAACTGATTCCAAGAATAATAATTAAACATTATCGATTTTCAATAGATAACAAAATATAAAAGAGAAACTCAAACATATATTGAACACAATTTTTTTTCTATTAGGTTAGTGCCTATTTACTTGTGATCTTATACACATACTCTGTGGGAACAATTAATTAATTAAACTAAAAATATTGTGGCGAAGAAATATTATTTAATTTAATATTATTCAATGAAAATATTCAACAGATTATAAAATATATATTACTCTTTTTGAAAAAAGAGCAATCCATAAATAAATGTTTAATTAAAAAAGCATATATTAGATCAAAATATTGGTAAAATAAATGATATTTTGATCTAATATATGCCTTTTTAATTAAAGATATATTACTCTGTATTTGTAAAGTCATCTTAAAAATATTTCTTTGCTTGCTTGTTCAAGATTCTCTAGGTGTAGATACATAGTTTAGTTGATTTGTTAATAATTGTCGACTGGTCGCTGTGACATCATCAATAAATACTTTCACACTCTCATATATACGAAGACTCGATTTCTACGCTCAATATATATACAACAGTATGCTTTTATTGATTGTGATTCTACTTTTGTAAGTGGATGGACGTGTTTGTGTTGGGATAGGCTAACGACTTGGGTGTTATATATTTGAGGGATAATAGAAAATTTTATAGAGTTGAACAATTCATTTCGGGTTGTTAGTGTTGGTGGTAGTATGTTCTCTCAGTGAGAGTAGATTTATTGGGTGAGCAAGTGTGACACTCCGCGTGTTTGTGAAATTTAAACAAATTATACAATTCTATAAAATTCTCCCTTGCCTTAATATTGAGTAAAATTAATCATTCCTCCAGGGAAATTGTCTTTTCAAAACATTTTTATTAATCTCTAGCTTTCAGGCACGTACGCCCTTCTACAGGAGAAAACCTGGTATAATGATACGCCAATAGAACACTGGCGTATCATTTTACCATGTTTTCTCCTTAGAAGGGCGTCCGTGCCTGAAAGCTAGAGATTAATAAAAATGTTTTGAAAATACACTTTTCCCTGAAGGAATGATGAATTTTACTCAATATTATACTATACAAAGCAATAGCGCGCCATCTATACATATAAAATGAAAGGATTTAAAAGCACGAATGTTTCTTTTATACACAATACAAACCTCTACTGTCCTTACTGCGATTAAATTGGCGAAACCGCTGGGAGGGTTTACCACTGATGAGCCAAGCCCTCCCAATATATATTTTTTTTCATCGCAGTAAGGACAGTAGAATTTTTTATTGGGTATAAAAGAAACATTCGTGCTTTTAAATCCTTTCATTTTATAAAATTATACATTTATTTAAAACAATTGCTGAAGATGAAAAGCAGAGTTTCCCTGAAATTAGACTTTCCATACATAAAAGTAAACATCTAAAGAAATTAAACTAAAAATGCGCATAAAATTTTATATCAAGTTTCACATATGAATAGCTAGTCTTTTGAGATGATGAAATCGATGCAAAACAAAGTAATAGATAAAATTGTTTAAGCAAATTTATAATGAATTAAATAAATATTCGGAGTCCTTTTTTTGCATCCAATAAATTAATAGTTAATAATTCATTGGATTTATTTTGAATATAATATTGTGGGATCTGAGGCGTTTTGGGACCGCTTCAACGAAATATTTTTAAAAACAGTTTAAATATTGTCACGACGGCCTTTTGTAGTTGGGCAAATTCTATTGTAGAATGTGAGTATAGCATGTAAGGTAGCATGTAAGTTTAAAAACGTACAATGGTATAAGGTGACTGGGATAATAGTACGATATGGAAAATTCGGAAGGTCCTTACTTGGGCCGAGCCAACTCGCCTCCATTCTGCAGCCACAGCCTTCGTTGTCACTTCTAACCTCTGGAGTGTTTATCCTCTACATTTATATTAATAAAGAGAGACGATAGGATAAGACCTGATCGGCAAAGAAAATTCCCCATAATATACTATCAGAATGGGAAAGAAATTGGTTCCAAAGTGCACCACTTCAGTGGAGTGTCGTTCACTTCAGACTAGAGACTGCTGCACTACCGGACTTAGCAACCATTTCAACTTTTCCGCAGCTCAGGCTATAGGCACGACAGACATTACTGGATTTATTCCTGGCTACAAATACGGGAAGTTATGCAAATGTCTTCCCCTTGAAATTCTAAGGTAGGATCACTCTGAGTATTAAAGAAACAAATTAGTCATAGGTGTACAAAAAGGTCTTTTCTAGGAAGTAATCCTCGATGCGCACTTTCCACTACGAGCCAGAAGTTGGGGATAATTTCACCGCCCAGGTCACTAGGTGAATGAAATCAACGTGTATCCCGCATCTCAATAAACATTCCCTCGCCTTACCACTCCGAGGACTCACTGCCAACCTTATGGAGTCCGTATGGAAATCCTTCCAGTTTAGCTCAGGACATTAAATCCGCATGTGCTTCTCTCACCGTCACCATGCCGGTTTTGTGGGAGGAACAATTTACATGCTCAGTATCGTCGACCATAACACAGTGGACTGATGTTACGTTGCCCACCCCGCCACGATCTAGACTGCGGCCAACAGTCCCGAGCTCCAGAGCCTGAATCGACTCAAGCCGCTACAACCTCAACTCCAGCTCATAAAAACGACAAGATAGGAAATTATAATTATCTTGGTTCTTTTTTTTTATCTTTCTATTTTCATAAAAATCGCCTAACATATTTAGTAGACACAGTATAGCAACTTTAATTTTTATAACATTACCAAAATATCAATTTATAAATAATAACGTTAATTCTAAGTTACTAAAATTCTCCACAATGATATGAAATTATTTTTAAATCCATTTCTAGGAATATACGTACTATTGGCTCTACTTATATCTCGTTAACTCTATGCAAAAATATTAATTTCTACATTTTATTTATAAATTATTTTCAGGAATTGTTCCTATTGATACGTTCAAAATTTTCATATTGAAAATTAATTTTCCAATCACCTAGAATATCATTATTATACACACCTTTATCCAACCACAATTATCACTTGACTCTTACACCTTCTGCATAAGTACATGGGGAAAACGAAGGATATTTCGATTATCTCGATTATCTTATAAGAAAACAAACAACCCTAATATTCTAACCTTACAACTCTTCTCCGCATGCCATAACAAAGTTCTTTCATTAATATCCATTTTACCCTGGACCACGTCAAAACTTGCTAACTTTCAACAATTATCTATTCGCCCTACCCTCTCCTCCAGCACCACACTTTCTCAAATAATCAAGAAGCCGAAAACACGCAAGAATAGATTCTAATTTACCAACTAGTTTAAAAAGCCTAGTATATGATTTCGGCCAATTTTTTCCGAAAAACCAATATTCTACCAATATTTTACATATATACTACATGTAGGATTTAACAGCACCTCAGACAAGAGTATTACTTCTGTCCCTACCGCGTTTCACACTGTAACCATGAGAAAATCCAAACGCAAATAGAAAAAAAAGTAGAAATATAACATTATAGGACCTTCCATTTCTCCTTACTCTAGTCCCGTCACATTGATTATCAAACGCGACAAAACAAAACGTTTCTGTGTTGATTACAGGAAAAACAAAGAGATAATCATATCCCCACCCTATACCTCTAATAGAAACTATTCTGGACAAACTTGCAAACGCCACTGAGAGATACCAATAGCGTAAGAATCCGTGCTCTTCTCGTCTTCATAACTTCTGATAGACAATACCAGTTTAAACGTTTGCCTTTCGGACTGAAATCCGTCCCACAGGTGAAGTTTTACAATGCTTGCCAATGTTTGAATGTTAAAAGGCATTATTTCCTCATCAAATTTTACAAATTGTTTAAATTTTACTTTTCCTCTCAAAATATTATTTGTACTCCTTGTCGAACATATAAAAGAATCTCAAAAAGGGGGGAACTATGAAATCAAAATATATCCCCTCTTTATTGTAACTCCGGCTATAAGATGATACTGGGGCTTGTAAAAGACAATCGGGATTAGATCAAACGAAGCGCCGTCCTCTGATGAAAATCTCATTGCTTGGCCATCACGCTTTTTCTCAAGAACCATAGTTCACCTTTTAGGAATAGGCTTTGAAACCTTTCACTAGTATTTCCCATCAATCTGCCCATTTTAGCCATTAGAAAGTATTCAATATTGTGTGTATATATAGTGTGGTTAATGTTATAGATTTTTATTTTCAAAACGGCTATGTCATATATAATTATTCTGGATTCTATTTAATACTAATGATACTTCAATTATCTGGAGTTGTATTAGTTCCATGATATTCTTCTTCTAGAGAACTTGAGAATGGTCTCATCCGTTTCAATTTTTAACGCATATTATAAAATCACATTAATACTGTTAGAATATTCACCATTTAAACTATATTTGAACTATTGTATTTAATATATTGTCGGTGTGTGCCCAGCTTCTATAGAAACAAGATACCATGGGCACAACCCCTACCACAACGCGGTGCACGCGGCCGATGTAGCTCAGGCCATGCATTGCTTCCTCAGAGAACGGAAGGTAGGTTGTCTTGGAGATCTCCCAGCTACAGTTCAAAGTATAGAATAAGATTATAAACAGTAGCAATGCATTTCTTCCTTCGTGCAAAGTGCAAGCTTTCGGATCTTTATAATCCTTCCACAGACATAACTATTTAATTAAAAAGGCATATATTGGATAAAAAATCAATTATTTTATCAATATTTCAGTTGGCTGAACGTAACCTTTATCAAGGTGTTATAACATATTAATGTGTGTCAACAACAAACTCAGCGTCACATAACGCAAATATATTGGTAAAATAAATGATTTTTTTGATCCAATATATGCCTTTTTAAATAGAGATTTAATTATGAATTTCTCTATTTTCACAAAGACATAGCTATAAATTGAGAGAATGAGAATATATAAATATACAATATTATTTACATATAAAGACCCAACAAATTAAAATTTAGATAAACAATTTTATATTTATATATTTCCATTCTCTCAACTTATAGCTATGCCTGTGGACGGATTAGAAAGATCAGAAAGCTTGCACTTTTCACGAAGGAAGAAATGCATTGTTACTGTTTAAATTCTTATTCTATACTTTATAGGAATTTTCTCTTCTAACAGTTCTAAATTGTTTCCGATAAAATTATTATGCGAATATTGAAATGTGTAGAGGCATTTAGCGAAGGTTTAGATCTTTAAGAGTGTCTAATTATAATAATTACAATGTTAGGACTTGGTTTATTCCACTTTCCATGGTTATGGCCGGTGGACATTGTATTTATTTTAAGTTTCTTTGATTAAACCGTAACAAAATGGGCGCCACATTTTTAATCCTAAGGTGTCTTTGATAATTTATCCATTTGTCTAATTTGTTCATGACAATAACGGCTGCAAAAAAATAACAAATTTAACAAATTTTTCTGATAAAAAAGCCGCTATTAAAAGGGGAAGTTGGACATATTCAGAGACCAATACATTAATACGAGAAACTTTAATGTTGTTTGTGATATACGAGCAATTTCCTTAAATACAAGGTATGATCGTAAAATTCGGGGAATTGGGTCATAAAAGATTTATTAGATGAATATATACAAAAAATGGTTAATATTCTTTAAAATACTGTCCGAAGGAATCTATACAGCGCTTCATTATTTTCCCAGTTCCGGAAGCACCCAGAAAATTCGTCAGAAGTAATGCCCCTCAAAATGCTTAGCGAGTTTTCCTTTATGGCATTAACGGTATCAAATCTATATCCTTTCAGAACTGACTTTATTCTAGGAAAGTTAAAAAGGTCATTTGGTGCTAAATCAGTTGAGTACGGGGGGTGAGGCATTGTCAACATGCTATTTTTAGTCGAAAAGTACCCTCGGAAAGAGCTCTATGTGCTGGTGTGCTTATCGTGATGAAGCATCCATTCGCCCGAGATCCACTTTCCCGGTCGTTTCTTCCGTATTGATTCCCGTAAACGGCGTAAAATCGCTAGATACACGTGTTGATTAATTGTGTGCCCTTGTGGGAGGAATTCATAATGCATAATAACTTGGTGGTCGAAAAGGTCACCAAGAGAACCTTTGTTTTTGACTTAGACATTCTTGCTTTTTTCGGTTTGGGGGCATTTTTCGGGAGCCACTGGTTCGATTGTCGTTTGGTCTCTGGGTCATACCCATAGACCCAGGTTTCATCACCTGTAATCACCTTTGTGAGGGAGTTTGGATCTTCATGGATGTTCAATAGCCAACCTTCGCAGGCATTAACCCTTTCCTCTTTTTGGGCCTTGGACAGAATTTTTGGAACAAATTTCGAAAACTTTATTTCAAGTATAAGATCCTCGATCAATATTTTTTGACACGTTCTAATGAAACCCCTGTTCCTTTTACTAGTTCTCTGATCGTTGTCCTAGTGTTTTCCCTTATTAAAGCACCAATTATTTGGGTCAGTTCTTCATGATTTTCCAAAGGAGATCTTCCCTGGCGTGCGTCATCTTGGGTTGACTCTCTAACAGATTTGAAAGGGGTAAACCACCTAAACGTTTTTGATTGTGATAAGGCTGCCTCCCCGAATGCCAATTTCAACATTTGAAACGTTTCTGGCTCCGTTTTCCTCAATTTTTGACAAAACTTTATGCATACCCTTTGTTTACTTTTAAGATCCATTGTAAAAAAACGCCGCGCCTTTGTTTCTTTTCTTTAAAAAATGTTTATATGATTATTTTTATTTGAGATATCGAAAAGATCTAAATATTTTCTAGTAGAACGAGGTCTCGTGATTATGATGATAATTTTTATTTTTCGAAATCTTCTCCAGAATATTTTTGACTAATTCCCCGAACCTTTTGATCATACCTTATATATAAATTATAATATTATTACAGATGTAGAAGATCCGGTATATATAGATAAAAATAGACGTAACGTCGAATGAGCATATTTTGAAATCCGGGCTTGGATTTAGTTTTTAATGTCTGTAATAAAGTTGGAAGGGAACCCCCCAAGGGGAGCTTCTAGATATTGAGAAGGAATTACAAGATCTGACTATGGGCGCGAAGTAAGGTGTCAAATATCAGGAGAGGTATATTGTAGGTGAATGGTAATAGGCTATAATAGGTCTGAGAGGTACGGATGGTTTATGGATTTTCGGGAGACTATACACAGTATATAGTCTGTATATACATATATATACATAGGTATATAGGCTGTTATATCACAACACTTTGTGAAGAGTTCAAATTTCTCTCTTCAGTTTTGGCTTTATCTTTCTTATGGATGGTCACACACAAAGGTTTTCTTACATTGATTTATGCTTTGGTATTGTCTTCTTTTGTATTGGTTTGAAGGTATCTTGTACTTTAACTATTTCAAAATTTTCTGGTAGCATAGTCTATTATATCTAAAATAAGCGTGAAAGATAATTTCACGGACCGATACCTAAACTTCTTGTCATGTTTTTAAAATGAGTATTCTAAATTTTGATACCAAATAGCTGTTTTTTTGTGAATTGGTAGATATTATTTTTTTAATTGAATTCATATTTTATTACTAGGTACGTTCTGTATTTAGTATGTTTGGAATCTTTTATGGTTCAGACGATGAAACAATAAATAACAAGTTTACTTACAGCTGAAATGGTTTTAAAGAATTAGGCGATTTTACCTTTTAAGAGAGTATTTAAAATTTATTATTTTCAAAGAGAGAGAGAAAAAAAAAGAAAAAAAACATTTAACAATTACACTTATTAATTATATAAACAAAATATCACTCGTTCTTTCTTCTTTTTATATTACAGTTTTGTCAGCCTAAAAGTATTTTAAGATCAGCGATTTTTTATTTTAAAACATTTTCCTTCTTTTTTTCCAACATAATATTGGTTTCTGGCTTTTATGGATACTAGGCTTCGTTTATATCTTAACTGGGTGTGGTCAAAGGAGGGAATAGCTGCCTAGTATCAACACAAGCAAGGAATCAACACCTATTACAGAACGGACACAATAGGAAATATATGAATATCATTAAAGAATTGAAAAATAATAATAAAATAGTGATAAACAAATCTGATTACTGCTCTTTCACATTTTTTACATATAATAGGCTACCGTCAGAAGATCTTTTAAATAGTTAAAGTACATGATACCTTGAATTTCATTACAAATAAAAAGAAAAACGAAGCTATTAAGCGCATTATAATAAATTCTTGACCATCCTTAAGAAATGTAAAGCCATAACTGGAGAGAGAAATTCAAAATGTTCATAAAGTGTTGTGATATAGCATCCTATATATATATATGGTCTACCGGGAATCCATAAACCATCCGTACCTCTCATACCTATTATAGCCTATTATCTGTCACCTACAATATACCTCTCTAGATATTTGACAACTTACATCGAACCTATATAGTCTAATAATGTAGGTCCTTCCCAATATCTAAAACCTCAAGATTTATAAGACATTAGAAACTGGGAATCGAGCCCGGATTTCAAAATATGCTCATTCGAGAATGCGTCTCTTTTTACTTCCATAGCGCATCATCTAATAATATATAATTTATATATTTATAAGGGAATTGCTCATTACGAACAAAATTATTGCTTTTTGGATTAATGTATTGGTTTCTAAATATTGCCACGTGGAAAATTAGGGAAGATCAACTTCGGGATGAGACAACAATTTATTTCAGGCAAGAACAAACTTTGAATAATAAACAAAATATAAGCAAAGAGGGAAGTTTACAGAGTATCAAAGTATAAACATCAAAAATGATACTTTGTTAATAAAATTATACATACTTTGCGACAATATGTTCAACTTTACTATTGAAGAGCGGTTTTTACAGCAGATATGTGACTCGTCTATGGGTTGCTCTTTGTCACCTTTTGCAGCCGTGAGATTGTCATGAGAAAATTAAGACAATTTATTGGATAAATGCTCAAAGACACTTTAGGATATAAATGTTCCACCGATTTTTTGATAATGTATTTTGAGAGTACACTCAGAAAAATTAGAGCTTTATAATAGAAACTTTAAAAATATATATATAACTACAATAATATAATACCATGAAAACTGAAATAAATTAAATGGACATGAAGTCGTTTGGTAAGAGCCTTTACGACTATGATTTTATGATCCTTCGGATCATATGAAGCATAATGTAAACATGGGAGTTTTGCTTTTTTTTTAATATAGTAAACGGAGGTATGATATCTTTAAGAATTTCTAATTATATTCTATTATTTAGAACTCCCCTCTGAATGATATCATATATCCATTTACTATAAGAATGATTCAAAACACTCTTATTTACATATTAATTACTATAATCACAATTGGTCATAAATTCAGTCATCAAGATTCTTACCAAACGACTTCCTACCCATTGTGTCTTACCTGCATTCAAAAATGCTCCAAAAAGATTTATCTTCTGCAATCTTAAAATAAAAAGGTATCCATCGAACTTCATCAACGGACATAGATTTGATTCCTCCAGAAAAATAAAAGCAAAATTGAATAGTTTAGCATCAGACATCGTTTTATTCATTATATAAGTTCTCCTGTAAAAGGGCAGAGATGCCTGAAACCCTGAGATGGTTTTAATAAAAAGAAATTCATCTCCGGAAACCTTTTTTAATTGTTTTATTAATGTCCAGGAGATTTAAATCAATTGAAAAGTAAATAGAGAAAAGTATTTTATTCCATATTCTTTTGATAAATAAAAGATTGCACACACCCTATAGGAAAATTAAGAACCAGAATTTTATTAACCAACCACCAATCCATACACGCTTGTTCGGCGGTACATATACTAAAATTGGAACCCCAATCCATGGACCAACTTTTCAGAAATCCGATTACCCAATTTAATAGGCAAAGGAAATCAAATAATCAAACTAACGCAGTTTACTCAAATAAATGTCAAAATTGAGATACCACATATGTAGGTGTAACCGGTATTTCCATCAAAACCAATGAAAACAGCAGAAATATCAGGACAAAATACCAACGTTCAATGATATAAGAAATGGGAACATTAAAGCAAGGATGTTTCTTTTAAACCTAAAACAAACTTATGTTTGTTGCATTCTACAAATATCAGCCATATTGTGTCAGACGTCAACTCCCATTATCAACATATATATCACACGAGAGTACCAAAAATTACTTATGTAGCCCCCGGTATCCAAAGATTACAATGACAAGAAAATTGAGTTACCTGCAGATGTCAGACATGTAAGAAACAAATAAGGATCCCTACTTCCACTAATGGATTATAGAAAAGATTGCAATATATTTTTACTTTCAAAAATATTTTCAAATTTGTAAATACATAAGATAATGGGGAAAAAATATAAAAGGTATCTCTTTATCGGGTAACTGAAAGTTTCTGATAAAAGTAGGCCAACTATTGGAATAAATATCAACTATTCGTTGATTTTTAATTAATCTACAATTGGCCAAATACCCATTTCTGATTAATTAGGAAAAGCTAACCACGTACGCGTTTTTGGGCTGTTGGTCCTCAGCTGTGATGCAAGCTGAATCTCAACGACCAAAAAACTGGTCATTCAGGCATCCTGAAAAATCATATTAGAATATCAAATTTGTACTACGTATTTTTTCACATTGAATCGCGTTTTCACGCAATTCTAGCCTAAACTACCCGTTTCAAGATTTTTCAGGATGTCTGAATAACCAGTTTTTGGCTGTTGAGGTAGAGCTTGCACCACACTGACGAGGGCCAACAGCCCGAAACGCTTACTGGATTTATTCGGTACCAGGTCACCAAATGTTGTTAATTTGGCCTGGATCTTGTATATTCTATTCTACAGGACATTCCAAATATGTTCTTTATTGGAAATTACTGAAGTCTATTGTAAAAATAAACAGTAAATGTTGAAACAAGGCAAACTATTTCTATCGTAAAGATAGAGGCTGCTTGGCCGGAATTTCTGGTTCTTTAAATTGAATATACTTCGGTCAGTAAATCTTTTTTTTTATATTGAGACAATAAAAAAGATTTACTGGACGAAGCATCTTTGATTTGAAAAACTATTTCTAGTAAATCTTTTTTCCCAATTAATACCTGTATTTAAATAATTTGTTAATTTATATATATTTTTTATATAATCTAAAATGCAAATATTTTATTTTTTTAAAACATGTATTTTACTTGCATCATTGACTATTCTTTTATTTTTGACCCTAGATTTAGAACATAACACTTTGAATATTTGTTGTAAATATGTATAGTTGACCTACCTATTTTTTAAATCGCGAATATAGAATTCATTTTATAAATTCTATATTACTGTTAAAAATAATTTTATGTGTAATTTGCTTCAAGTAATTTAAAATAAAAACTACTTGATGGGTGAATAATTATATTTCCTATTTTCACGACTGTACCTCCAATTCTTTATCATTCCAACAACAAAACAAAATAAACACAACATATATACAAGGTGTTTGTTTGGAAATCTTATTGATTACCAAGTGTCGTTGTTCACAGATCTCAGAACACATCACCTCTCTCGAAGCCATGGCGGCACTTCTGGCCGCGGTGGGCCATGATCTCGACCATCCCGGTGTGAACCAATCCTTCCTAGTCTCGACCTCCAACCACTTGGTGCATCTCTATAGGGTATAAACCATACACCATCGATAAGTTTCCATGTGCTTGCTGACTCTGATGTGTCGTAGGGAACCTCCGTCCTAGAAAATCATCATTGGCGCGTGGCAATATCGTGTCTCCACGACTCAGGCATCTTCAACCATCTCGAACACAATATCTGGTTGGTTGCTCAGTTGTATAGCTGTATCCAACCATTATATAGTATACACTCATAGACAAAACTTGAGAAAGTGGTCATCTTTTTTTTAAGACGACAGTGGCGATTTTGTTCACACTTAATTATCTTTTGAAAATAGAGCAATCCATAAATAAATCTTTAATTAAAAAGGCATATATTGGATCAAAATATCATTTATCTTACCAAATTTTCAGTTGGCTGAACGCCAACCTTTATCAGGGTATTAAAACATATTGATGTTTGTCAACCCTTAGTCAACCACTTAGTTATCTCGTGTATCTTCAATAAAGGTCAATGTTTATCAATATATCTTTCAGAGTTATTGTCTGAATTCCGATATACAGTAGAACTTACCTTTAGCGGACACCCCGCTAGCGGCTATCTCTCCACAAAGGACAGTTTTCATTTGCAAAATTACCATTTTTACAATTTAGCAACTCTCCGTAAGAGGACACCTCTTCCTAAAGGACACTTTGGCTCTGCAATTAGGTGTCCTTTGCAGGGAAGTTCTACTGTATATGCTTAGAAGGTACAACTCTTTCAATTTTTGTCCATGAGTGTTCTATTCAATGGTAATTTGGATTGATGTGTTAGTTTATTCTATTCTTTGACTATATATTGCGATTCATAGCGCTCCATCTGTTATGAATATTCGAAACTATTATAGACGCGTATGATTCTTTTGAAAATTAAACAATTTCTACTGTCCTTACTGAAATGGAAAAATTAATGGGAAGGCCTGGCTCATTAGTGGTGAACCCTCTCAGCGGTTTCGTCAGTTTAATCTACCATTCCGCTGTTATATTGCATTTTTGGAACTTCCTTTTATAGTGATACTGATGCTAGACAAAAATGCAATATAACAGCGGTATGGTAGATTAAACTGACGAAACCGCTGGGAGGGTTCACCACTGATAAGCCAGGCCCTCCCTTTAATTTTTCCATTACATAAGGGCTCTAGAAATTATTTAATTTTCAAAAGAATCATACGCGTCTATATATTGTATTGAACTCTTGAACGATATTATTTTATTTGCAGCGTGAGATTTGAAATCATTACTTATACGAAGTGTTTGTCATTATATTATTTTGTTTAAATATTTTAGATGATTTATCTCAGGAGATATTCATAGGTTTAATAGACTGTTGTGGAAATACCTCAGTGTTTATAATTGATGGCTCTCATATTTAATACTTGGTCTCGTATAACTCACTTCCCCTTTTTCCCACTATTTCAATTCACCAAATTAAATGATGATTTAGAAACTCTTCATACATTTATTTTTATGATATTTTTATATTATATTATTGTTTTAACTTGAATTCCTGTGTATATATATAATTAAAAATTTACTTTTCATTGAATATATTTATCATATATCGGCATAAGTTTCTGAATTATAAAATATGGTTTATGCAGGGATGAGATCCAAGGCCAAATCAGAACTATGATCCTTGCTACAGATATCACCCAACAACATCGATTCCTTGGAAGATTCAAGGTGAGAATACTTTCCCTATATTGATGTTTTTATTCAAGAATATATGGGGGTCGGTGAAAGAATGGTCTAAACCGTTGGTTTTCGACCGCTACGACCCAGGTTCGATTCCCGCATTGGGCACTTTTTTCGGATAAAAAAATGCTCCAATGGCCTCGGATTCTTGCAAAAGTCCAACTTCACAAGCGAGTGCACGAAACAAAACGGGGCTCTGGCATATTTGTAAGTGCAAAGTCGAACTGTTTTTCACATGTATAGACATGTGGTGCACTTACAGTAATATCAGTCGCCAACTTCTACTTACCATGATTATAATGGCCTGTACCACGTGTACTAAGGATAAGCAAAAAAAAACAAGAATATCGTCTAAAGCACTTTTTATTTCCTACCCATCTATAGAACTACCACCTCCCTGAACAACGACCACTATGGATTCGAAAAGTGATATGAACTGGATTAACCTTTTAGATTGTCTCATTTCATATTCTATTTTCTAACACCTATATATTTTTTTACATAAAATTATTAAGATATTTCTGAAACGGTATATACGGTTCTGGATTATATTATTTTTTGCGGTATAAAATGTATTTCAGAGATAAGAGATAAAAAGAAATTAAACAGCCAAATATTCACAGCCACACGGTAAATATATAACACAAAGAAATAACGCGCCATCTATATATATAAAATGAAAGGATTTAAAAGCATGAATGTTTCTTTTATACACAATACAAACTTCTACTGTCCTTACTGCGATTAAAAATATATTGGGAGGGCTTGGCTCATCACTGATCAGCCAAGCCCTCCCAATATATTTTTCATCGCAGTAAGGACAGTAGAAGTTTGTATTGTGTATAAAAGAAACATTCGTGCTTTTAAATCCTTTCATTTTATAAATATATAAGTGTATATAAAAAATATGATTCTAACATTATATTGGATAGTGATTAAGTTGGAAGTTGATCAGCGCCTCGACCTAAGATGACGTCGGACTGAACCCTAGTCCAAACTTGATGTTAGAAAATGCCATCTCGCTTCTGTTATGGTCGTTTTTTGTGCTGTTCTATCGACACTTTTTAATAATAATCTGTTCTTAATCAGTAAAATTTATGTAGATAAATATCAGTTATTGTTTATATAATTGAAAAAGTATATATGAATTGAAAAAAAAGGGTTTATTTGCCAATATTTTGGTTGGCTGAACGCCAATCTTTGTCTCAAGTCTAGTTATAGTGTTAAACTTGAGCCTGTGTGTAAAAACAAATACACTCATGCACAAATTCACACCTGTTTATAACGTTTGTCTTCAATTAAGGTCACGGGGTGTATCAAGTATATTTTAGAGTTATTGTCTGAATCCCGATATACACGATAAAAGTACAACTTCTATAAGTTTTGTCCATGTGTGTGTAAAATATCTCTCAATGTAAAAAGGATTAATAAAATATTAATAATATGCTTCTATGTGTGCTTGTTAAAATTAACAAATATTACCATTTTTCGTGTCTGCAAAAACTCGTGAAAGTTCTATCTATCTTTATATATTTTGCACGTATTTACACAAATCTAATAAATGGCAAAATTAGTTTAACAGGAGAATTTTTGCATGGGGCCAGGCGTCATGATTACTCAAATAACTACACGTAAATTCGCATAGGGATGCAGCTAGCGTTTAGGGTTTATTATAAATGGCCCTAATTGGAATAATCACACACAGAATATAAATATAAATAAATAATTTATAGAAATAATTTATAATAAAACAAAAGTAAAATCAGGCAAATCAACAGTTTTTTTATCAAGATCTTAAAACTCTCTAGGACAGAATCGGTACAAAAGAAATAGTTAAAAATTGCAGCCACCGTTTCTTCAGTCACCCCCCGTTATTAAACTCGGAGATTAAAGAACTAATTAAAAGTCTTTTGGAGAAATTTTTGATGAGATAGAAGATAATAAAATTTCACCTTGAATTAAACGTTAAAACTTCAAGTAGCAACAGTTTAAAAAGACGAATATAAAACGTGGTTTCCCTTGATAAATGTTAAAGTATATTGTGTGGAAATGACTTTTAAGAACGATTCCATGAATTATAATCAACTTTAAAGGTTAATTTTAACGGTTTGTGTGTTCCAAATTTCTTTTTGAGAGAAAAATATTTAAAGTTAAAGTTGATTAAAAGCTATCTTCGCTTAATAATTAGACTATTAGAGAATAATAATTTGTGAATACTTCCTATTGAACGTGCTTTATTAATAAACCTTAATTTTGAGTGACTATAAAGAAATTTTCTTAAGAGAAAGCTTGTAAAACAGTTTTAGCTATTGTTTTATTGTTAAAAAAGTTGCAAATATTATTTATGAAACATCAAGAGAATGCAAGTTTTAAAAATAATGTTTGTCAAATTTCTTCAGTCTCAATATTTTTATTTTTAAATCATTTTAATAAACTGAATGTTAATTATATATTGATGCTTAATTCTGTAAAGAAGAACCGTTGGGATTTATTCACTATAGCTGTAGGTCTTCCGCTGTATATAAATATTTATAAATAAATATGAAGCATATATTGGATCTAAATTTATTCTTCAACCAATATTTCTAAGGTCAAAACGCCTCTCTTTATCAAGGTTTTTCTTTGATGTAAACTAAATCACGTGGATATGTGATCCACTCATGCTATACAAGATCAAAGTAAGAAACTATCTGATGAAAATTTCACTGTATATAAAATATATGTACAATATTTATTTCTATCACAATTTGATAAATCCATCTATCTAAATATAATTGAGTACTTACTGGTAAACGTATTTACTAGGGACGGCTCAAAAGTACCTG
This sequence comes from Cordylochernes scorpioides, assembly GCA_030710605.1. Lineage (NCBI taxonomy): Eukaryota > Metazoa > Arthropoda > Arachnida > Pseudoscorpiones > Chernetidae > Cordylochernes > Cordylochernes scorpioides. Next base: position 19,218,955 of record CP092870.1, read on the forward strand.
TGCTCTGTTTGTCCAACGCCTCCAAAAGTAGGAATTGTCGATGTCTCCAAAATACCCCTTTCTCTCAGCATTGACTTGCTCATATTTGAACCAAATTTATTTACCGCTTCTGAATTTCTTCCTATTTGAAAACAAATAAATTATAGTTGGACATACTGAGAGAGAATAAGAGATATGTAGCAGCAATCCATAATGCAATTCTTGCAGTTTGACTTCTAACGATGAATGTGCTGGTGCGTTGTCTTTGAGATAAAGCACTTTTTCTTCGCCAAATGTGGCCTTCAATTTATCGTCCAAGCATGCTTTCTTCTCTTTTCTCAGAAATCTAGTAGAATTAAGCCCATCGTATTCCAAAAAAAAATCATCACCATAACTTTTCTCGCAGTTGGTATCATTTTTCGCCGTCTATGAAAGAGATTATTCAGAAACAACCCAATGTTTTGATTGTTACTTGGTTTCCAAGGTACACTACTGAACACAAGTCTCACACATCCCCGGTCGCAACTAAACACAAAAAGCCTTTAGATTCTTTAGATAACGCTTAAATTATCCAAACATTTCTTTGGAATTAAGAGTCGCATCCACTTGTTGTCCACTGAGAGTAATCGCGGTGCCGGACAGGTCGTTAACTTTTCAATTCCAATATTTCATGGAAAACATTTAAATACCTTATCCGTTCGCACAATTATGGCCTCTGCTACTCCAAGCACTTTGGTTTGTCTATCTTAGGATTTGTGTTTTTTTTTTTTTTTCTGTAACCACTTCTGCTGGGCGTCTAGAGCGATCTTATCACCTACCGATGTTCGGCCTCTTTTGAATTCGTTAAACCAATAGCTAATTGTATATAGTCATGGATACGTTATCATAAACTGATTCCAGTTTTATATAAGAAATATAATCAATAAACACGATCTTTTTTCTTTTTAAAACAAAACAAATTCTCTACTGGCTTTACTGTGATTAATTTATTCACACGCTTTCCCATCTAAAAGCAAATCACTGGACGATATTGAAATTTTCTGTCTAAGAGTAACATGTGTGGGTGTTATGATTCATAAAAGGTGGAAAATAAAAACAATCCCCATGGATCGGTGCGATATTGACACTTGCATGTTTAAATAATTCTAACGAATGGTTGCAAAATCAACTTGCCCTATCAAATCCATTTGTCTTTGAAGTAGGTACGTATTAAACTAACCTCGCGTATATTTATTCCTTTTTTTTAAAAACATAAATGTATTTGTCTAATTTTAGATGTCAATTTCATATAGTCATGAAGCTATAGAATAGATATTGTCAAAATCAATGAATTTTTTTTTTTTATGAAATAATAAAATACCATCTAGATTCTAAGGGAGTTTTACTAACGTTATGGAATTCTAGAGCAAGTGGTTACTGATAATGGCCCACAATTTATTTCAAAGAAGGGTCAATAATTTATTATATCTGCTTAGATCTGTTCCATAATTACTAGCTGCTAATGATTTGACTGAACGTTTTGTACAGACTCTAAAACGATAATTGAAAATATGAAAAAACGAAAGACTAAATAAGGTTTCGGCAAATTTTCTATTATTTTACAGAACAGTGCCATCTTCGAACAGAAAAAAATCTCTGGCAGTTTTATATTTGAAGTTTGGGAGTTGGTTTGGGAAACGTATAGCTACATCAACTAATAATTTATTTACTGCTAGACGTGTCAGTGACTCGTCTCAGGGGAATGATGGAAAGTGACAGCGAGTTACTGAAACATCGAGAAGTAAATACATTATTGGTTGATGTGGCAATTAGAAATATAAGTATAGATATATTGATGAATACATAACTGCTTAGTAATAAAGATAAATGTTCTCAGATTTTAGTAAATAAGATTGAACAAGAAAAATTCTTGTAATAAACAGCCTAAGGTTACCTAAGGTTATAAATGGAATAATGAAAACTGGCTATATAAATGAAAATGAAAAAACAATAGAAAAAAAATAAAAGATAAGTGGGTCAGGTGTTGATATTAAAAATAAAGAAGGCATCTCCTGACCACAAGCACATGTGCTTTTTAGATGGCAGAGCGCCATCTAGTGGAGCAAGAATAAACTAAACGTTTAAAGTCTACTCCACGCTGACGAGTGCCAACAGCGCGAAACGCGTTCGTGGATGACTTTTCTTGATTTATCAAGAAATTGGGTTGGCCAAATATCACGGAGCAAGCTAAATAAACGTTTAGTTTATTCTTGCTCCACTAGATGGCGCTCTGCCATCTAAAAAGCACATGTGCTCGTGGTCAGAAGATGCCTTATTTATTTTTAATAAATGAAAATATAGATTTTAAAAAATCAATTTTTTTTAGCTAAAAATGTGTTTTTTTTTTTTTTTTTTGGAAACTACTACAAGAAATGATTTCTAAAAAAATATCCTTTAAACCATCAAGTGCTCTAACTAAGCACACACATGACCACCGCGTGTTTTAAAACATGTTTCATACATTACTGGAGAGATTTGTCCTAAGGTCTCTTTGACGTCCCAGGACTACCTCCAAGCCGGAGGGCTCAACATGAAGGAAAAGAACAACCGGATCTTCACCTTACAGGTATCGTAAACTCTGCCATCCGCCTATTTGTGCATTGTAGAGATTACATTTGTCTTTGTCTCCAGATCGCCCTCAAGTGTGCCGACTTATGCAACCCATGCCGCCCGTGGACTCTAAGCAAGCGCTGGAGCCACCGCGTCTGTGAGGAATTCTACCGACAAGGTAAAAACTACGAAGTAACAAATATACTTGGCATTCGAATAGTTAATATACAGCAAAGCCTCCATGAGAAAACACTCGCGCTAGAGGACACCTCTCTACAAAGGAAAGTTTCCATTTGCAAAATTACCATTTTCAGTAATAAGAAACTCTTTGGTAAGAGGACACCTCTCTATAAAGGACACTTTGACTTTGCAGTTAGGTGTCTTTTACAGGGAGGTTCTACTGTATTATATAATATCCAAATATTTGATTTGAAGCAACACCTCATCTCAAAGTTAAATATTAATAACGGTTTCTATAGAACTTATAATTTCATTTAGGATTACCCTACATGTTCATTGTTTTAATTTTTCCCTGTCATATTTTGTTAGATGAAGAAATTTTATTCTAATTCTTTTTAAAAAACCGAAAATAATATGGTAAGAGACCAAAATGGCATATTTCAGGGCCGGAAAATGATTATATATATATTTATATGCGTCTGTACCAAAGGTGGCACCTCTCTCCCTTTAAAAATGCATCAATCATTGCATTTGGTTTAGCACTAAAAAAAAAAAAACTTCAAAGGTGTATATAAATAATGAGCTAAACACCAGTTTTAGCAGATTAAGACAAAATCCAACAACCTGTATTTCATCGTTTTGGGTTTTGGCCTTCTTTCAATACAGGGGTGGCTTTTATTTTAAAACAACTTACGAAAGGAATTATGAAATTGGTCGAAGGTGCTAAAAATATTTTTTCAGCTGGTGAATTGATAGGGACCGGTTTTCAGGCTAGAATACGATATAGAGTTGAGGGAGGAGGGTATTTATGTATCAACAGGTAGTGATAAGTATATAGTGATAATTATGTTGATGCCACGATATACTCTATAAATTATATTATTTTTAATATATATATATATATATTTTAATTTTAAAAATACAGCACTAACAAGATTTAGAACAGGCCATCTAAAGCCATTGAAGATAGAAAATAACAATAAAATCTACCCCACTTGTCCAAAATTTAGCTTGGCGTCTGCATCTCCAGAACACATTTTGGCTTGTATTAGATGCACTAAACAGGACCTTTGGGAGGGGCCGCTGCTTATCATAAAATAGCTCGAGGAGCATGAACTCATGGAATTCGTGTAATCTTTACACAAGGGGATAAAAAACAACAACCTAATTTTAAGGCAAGATTTGTGACTGTTCTATATTCGTTCGTACAGCGGGTAATCTACTAGTATTATAATATTGTAGCCGAATGACCTGGCTTTTCTCCCGGCTCCACCCTGAGTGATAGTCTGCCAAACGAATATTGTCTTAACAAATGTTATTTATTATTATTGCATCATCATTATTATAAGAATTAAAATCTCATTCTTAACAATTCCTCAATTTATATGACGCCGATATATCAATTTATTTCTTTTTCAATTTTCCATGCGAATCATTTCATTTGAGAGTGATGAAGCGAGCGCTCTATAATATAATAAAATTTATAATACAATATAATACGGCTCATGATTGTAGAACGAAATTTGACAGTTATACCGCAAATGTTTCTTTTGAACGAAAAATCGAAATTTATTTTAAGGAGAAATAACGATTATTTCTATCCTTAAGGATGAAGTATGATGGGAATTCCCATCCCTGGACACTTTATTTTTCTGTTTATCATTACTCTTCACAATTCATCCCTAAAGTTGGATTTTGGACGCCCCGCCATGAAAACTAGATAATAGACCATATTGGAGGTGAGGACGCAAAGTTAGAAAATCCCCCCTTACCGACCACATAGAAATAAGAAAAAACTACATTGACGTAAATATAGACCTGCCAAGCCTTCATGAAGAAGATATCTCAACTGAAAGAAGACATCCACCGCAGGCACCTGAAAATATCCCTGGCCCTATTACTAGTTCTTGAGACTGACGACGTAAGTCTCCTGCTGAGCATCGGGTCGATGCTCTTTATAGGAGGAGGCTATGTGGCGAAGAAATATTTTTTTATTTAATTTAATTATTCAATGAAAATATTTGGAAACAGATTTATTATTTGTAAAACCATCATTTAGTTGCCTAGCTTGCTTGCACGATATTCTCTAGCTGTATATAGTTCGGTTAATTTGTTAATATTTGTCGACTGGTCGTGGTGACGTTATCAACAAATACTTTCAAATCTCCAGATATACAAAGACCTGATTTCTACGCTACAATATTATAAAAGTAATAATTTGCTGGTAATTCGCATGCCCTTCTCAGCAGGAGAGCTAGAAAAAAAAACTTCTGGACCGAAAGCTAGAGAATTTTTTTTTTATGTTTAAGAAATCTAGCCCTGGATTACTTGTTGATTTTTTTTATGTTGATATCTAATTCTATCCAAGAAAAACTCTATATTCTGTGTAAATTTAATTCAGATTGATCAAATATTGTGGAAACCTATGAGAAACAAATTAATTTCTTATTTTTATTCATATTGTTGCACCAGGTTGCGGCTTGGCAGACTCTTCTACCTTGATTCTCTCCTGTGCCGGGCCTTGCATCTTACCAGAGCGTGTTTCAACCATCCTACAAATTTATATAAGGGAATAATGAGATAACTCTACTTTAAGTAGCCTCCAGAATTATTCATTTATTTCTCACATCGTCGGCAATTTTCGAAGACCTTTTGATAAATTTTCTATAATATGAACACATTCCTAAAAATGATTAAACTTCTTTTATCTTTTTGGGCCGAGGAAAATCTCTAATAGCCTTGATATTATGCTCTGCTGGTTTTATACCATGTTGACTAGTTATAAGGCCAAGAATCTCCAGTTCTTCGAAAGCAAATTGGCATCTTTTGTTGTTCAATTTTAAATTAGCCTCGCGAAAGCATTTTAAAACAGCTTCTATTATTTTGAGATGTGTTGAAAAATCCGAGCTATATATGATTACGTCATCTAGATAACATAAGCAAATTTGCCATCTAAGATTACCAAGCATATTTTCCATGTTCCTCTCAAATGTAGCAGGGGCATTGCATAGTCCGAAGGACATTACCTTGAATTCATATAGGCCATGTGCTGTAGTGAAGGCTGTCTTTTCCTTATCTTTCTCCTCAACCTCTACTTACCAATATCCTGATTTAAGGTATATTGCTTAAAAGTATTTGGATCCTTGACGTGTGTCCAATACTTCATCAATTCTGGGAATTTTGGTTAAACATCCCTTACTGTTAGATCATTCAATTTTCTGTAGTCAACGCAGAATCTGTACTTACCATCTCGCTTCTTGACCAATATTACGGGGAAGGACCATGGACTCGAGGATGGTCTAATTGTGCCGTCTCTGAGCATTTCATCAATTTGCTCTTTTATGATTTCTCGCTCTTTAGCGCTCATCCTATACGGCTTGTATTTGATCGGTTTCGCGCCTTCTGTATCGATCCGATGTTTCGCTAAGTTGGATTTTTCTAATCCCGACGAAAACAAATCCGCATACTTTTCCAAAACTTGTTTCAATTGCTCCTTTTCCTTATATGATAAATTTTCGTTTATCTGAAATTGAGGTTCTTCATGCTCCTTTTGTTCACTTTCTTCCATAAGATTCACTTTGGCTGGCTGGCTTCCAAAGCACAATGTTTGTTTTTTAAATATTTTTAATGGTCGAGAGTAAGGGTTTGTTATCCAGATATATCTTTCCTTATTCGCGACATTTATTAAACTTCTCGCTCGTCGAAGTCCATTTGTTTGAAACATTTTATAGTTTTCCTCGATGATGTATTCGCCATCCTCTGCTTCTACAAATGCCTTAATCAATTTAATAGAAAGTTCTGGTATAATGGCATCCTTTGCACTTTTTATTTTCTTCTGTTGATATTTGATTACGTCACGATTTCCTGTCAAGTCATATTTGATTATTTCACGCTGACAATCAATTTTTGCGTTCATTTTCTTAAGAAAATCTCGTCTAAGTATAAATATTCGCAAATATGTTCTCATTATCACAAATTGACGTGTAATTGGTTTGTCATCAAATTTTATATTTAAAACAATATTTCCTACGATGTCTAATTCTTTGCCATCGGGTCCGAAGCACATTTTATCAGGGTTCAGTATTTCAAGACCTGTATTAAGAGCTGTACTAAGGTCGACCATTGAAAGATCGGCGCCTGTATCAATCAAAGCTTCGCAAATACCGATTCTATTCACGATAATGTTCATTTTATATTTGGGTCCAACTTTTTAATTCCATTTATGGTCGACTTGCTTTAATTGACGGACTCAGGCGCGATGCTTAGTTTAAATCTTCCAATGCGGCATATCTATTCCTTGTAGGGATACTCGAGTACGGGCTATTACTTACGTCAGCGTAGAGCAGAGGTCTCGACTTCTCAGTTTCATTATCTATTCGGATTTCTTCTTCGACCCTGTCTTGTGTAACTATGGGGTCCTCTTCCACAATTCTTACAAACTTGACTCTGCAATACCGCGCTACGTGTCCTGGCTTGTTACACTTGAAACATATTGGTCTCCCGTCTTCTGTCCTATTCCTGTTTAAATCTGGACTCTTATTGTATGTTTTCCTTGGGTAGACCGGTTTTGGCTCAGGATTGGGAGTGTAAAATCGTCTAGGGGCAGATACCTGGGGCAGCGGCTTGTTCTGGTAGTACCTCGGAGCAGGGTCGTGAGGCTTGGAGGTGTTCTGGTCTGGTCTTCTGAACGACGGAGCGTTCTTCCATTGCTCTTAATGATGGGGACGAGGAGAGCGTGGTCCATTATATAGAGCTTTTGATTTTTCTACACGTTCTTGGTAATTATTTTCAAACAAATCCAGCTTTTTACAAATTTCTAGAAGTTCACTGGTATTTTTAGGAGGGTTTAGGTAGAGAGCAAAAGAGTATTCTTTCTTTAACCCTCCAATAACCCAGTTTATTTTAGTCTCTTCCTCCATTTGGGGTCGATCTTGTTGCACAGTACAAGGATATCTTCTGCGAACCTGAGTGCAGGTTCATTCCACTGTTGCATCCTGTTTAGTCTCATCTTCATTTCTCCTTTGTTGGCGTCTGAGGCAAAATCTTCAATTAGACGGTTCTTGAAATTTTCCTAGCTGGTGAAGCTTATCTTGTGTAGGTTCAGCCAGGTTTTGGCGCTACCAATCATATTCATGACAGCATAACGGGAAATAATGTAGTCTGCCCAATGGTACAGAAAGCCGATTTCTTCAAGAGATTCAATCCATGGGCGAGGGTCTTCTGTTCCATCGTACTTGGGGATGTCGATGTTGGGATTCAGGACAACTGGGTCGGAACTTGCATCTCGACCAATTGTTGCACCAGGTTGCGGCTTGGCAGACTCTTCAACCTTGATTCTCTTCTGTGCCGGGTCTTGCATCTTACCAGAGCGTGTTTCAACCATCCAAAAAATTTAAATAAGGGAATAATGAGATAACGCTACTTTAAGTAGCCTCCAGAATAATTCATTTATTTCTCACATCAAAGAGAGCAGTGAAGTTACACAGTGTACCAAAATACAAATGGTGATTCTATAATACATATATTGTTTATAATACATATATTCTGTTTAATAAAATAAATAAATATAAAATATAAATTTGAATTTAAAAATATCAAAAATAACATTACAAATTAAAATAAAATAGGTTCATTAGCCATGATGCAACAATATAGAGATTACACAGACATACTATAAATTTATTAATATATATAATAGCTTTATAATATATGTATAAAAAATAATAAAGAAACGCATTTAGTTTAAAATGCACTAAAAATGAAATAATAATGCTTTTAGCTCTCTCTTTCTCTTCACCACAGAAACCCAATTTAAAATTTAAACTAATATAGAATAAGAGCAGAGGGAAAGTTCTTCATAAAGTGATTAAATAGGTAAAACATTTTCTAGCCAGTTGCGTCACATTTGGTAAAGTTCTAAATTCACGAGGAGTGCACCTTCGCTTTTATTTTTAGCCATATAAATCTAATTATTTAAAAATCTCTATTTTTTTCCTTTTAATGCACATTTTAATAAAAGTGCCTCTTTTTGAACTATTTTAAAATTTAAATTTGAGTAAAATCCCTTTTAAGTGAACCTCAATGGGACTGAACATGTGGTTCACTATAACCATCGATTTTTATAACCATAGTTTACTGTTCATGATAAAATTGTGAAAAAGTATTAAAATTACAAATATATTATCACAATGAGTATCTTTTTTTATTTAAAAAACGCTAGCTTTCAAGCGTTAATCGCTCTTCAGCGGGCTTACAATAATATCGACTTGATCCCTTCAGAAATATTTACAAAAAACAAACGCGCGCCGCGTGGATATTCATAACTGAAAATTTTGAATTGGTTTGTAATTTAACTATTTTAACTATTTCTATGGAATATATCTATTTTAATTTTTAGGGCATCCAGAACTTATAAAATTGATCTATTGATTTCTCCTGAGATATCGGTATTGTGCTGGTAAATCTATTTTTCTGTTTATGCTATTATATTCATTGGATACGAGAGATTCTAATAGTAACCGTTGAAATTTGTTCTTAATGTCTTTGTAGTGGCATTTCGTTTGTGTTATGTTAAATTGGTGACCGGTCTTTGCAATATGTTGATAGATCATTGAACGTTGGTCTTTTGTTCTGATATTTCTGTTATGTTCGTTTAGTCTAAGTTACCTTAAGTAACCTTAGCCTGAGAGGTTATTCTTCACAATTTATCAATAAACAGTTTTAACGCCTCGCCACATAGAGCAGCTAAAGTATATAGAAACAAATGCATTCTCCCTTATTCAAAATGTAATGAAAAAATATCCCATATTATTCGCAGACAAGGAATTCAAACGTATTTTAGTAACCATCAATCCATAGGTCAACTTCTTAGAAATCCCATAACTAAATCTGAAAAAAAACTGGAACCTAAACTTCAAACCAATACAATTTACTCAATTCAATGCCAAGACTGCAATGGTGAGACAGGAAGATCGATACAACTTAGACTAAACGAACATAACAGAAATATCAGAACAAAAGACCAACGTTCTATGATCTATCAACATATTGCACAGACCGATCACCAATTTAACATAACACAAACGAAATGCCACTACAAAGACATTAAGAACAAATTTCAACGGTTACTATTAGAATCTCTCGTTTCCGATTAATATAACAGCATAAACAGAAAAATAGATTTACCAGCACAATACCGATATCTCAGAAGAAATCAATAGATTAATTTTATAGGTTCTGGATGCCCTAAAAATTAAAATAGATATATTCCATAAAATATTTAAAATAGTTAAATTACAAACCAATTCAAAATTTTCTTTTATAAATATATCCACGCGGCGCGCGTTTGTTTTTTGTAAATATTTCTGAAGGGATCAAGTCGATATTATTGTAAGCCCGTTGAAGAGCGATTAACGCTTGAAAGCTAGCGTTTTTTAAATAAAAAAGATACTCATTGTAAGAATATAAGCGTAATTTTAATAGTTTACTCTATTATAAATTAATTTGAGAATGATTACTGGTTCGTTATAAAGAAAGGTTCACTATATCCTAGATTTATTTAAGCGGATTTGACTGTATTTATCTATCTTTAGTTTCTATTTGAAGAATATATATTTATTTTAATCCATATAATACAGCTAGTTATCCAACCCATAAACCACTTTAATTCTACTTTCAATCACGACACTATTCGCTCGTTGTTATCAGATAGAGGTCAACATTTAGTTTCTACTTCTCACGATGGCAATGCACACATACGAATTAGTACTTTTTGAAATTACATTGCTCTGAATTTTTATATCTTCCTTTTTCAATAAAATGTGATTGCAATTTTTCCTCATTTCATATTTTTTATACACTGCGTGACATTGAAAATGGAACACCAAGAAATAGTGGCCAGAAAGTGATGAAACTCGGCAGACAGAGAGAGACAGGGACGAACAATAAGTGATCTTTATTTCAAAATGATAGTCATAATACAGAGCGAGAACGGCGTCGGCTTAGTAGCAAGTAGGACCACCGCGGACGGCGATGCACGCAGCAACACGTCTAGGTAGAGAGTCAATCAGAGTACGGATGGCGTCCTGAGGGATGGCTCTCCATTCCCTCTCAACCATTTGCCACAGTTCGTCTTCTGAACGCGGCTGTGGCAAGGCATGCAAACGGCGTCCAATGATGTCCCAGACGTGCTCGATTGGTGAGAGATCAGGAGAGTACGGTGGCCAGGGAAGCATCTGTACATCTTGCAGAGCTTGTTGGCTAATGCGAGCAGTGTGCGGTCGGGCGTTATCCTGCTGATAAAGGGCATTGGGTACCCCCTGAAGGTAGGGGAGTGTCACCGGTCGCAGCACATCATCAACGTATCGTTGGGCCGTCATAGTGCCCTGAATACGAAGTAAAGGTGACCTGGAATCATACGCGATTGCGCCCCAAACCATGATTCCACGTTGTCGCACGGTGGGGCGTTCCACAATTGCTGCCGGATTGGACCTTTCTCCACGTCGACGCCACACGCGTACACGGCGACTATCACTGGACAAGCAGAAACGCGACTCATCTGAGAACACGACCCTGTGCCATTCCGTCATCCACGTCGATCTAGCCCGGCACCATTCCAAACGTTGGCGCCTATCCGGTGGGGTCAATGGCAGTCTTCTTAGCGGACGGCATGAGTACAAGCCATTAGCAACCAATCGACGGGAAATGGTTCTGGTCGAGATGGAATGATCTAGGGTGTCTTGCACATGTTGCAGGATGGCGGTACACCATGCCCCTCGTAAAAGCGTCTGTCTGCTTGAATTGCCTCCGTTTACGATGACCTGGCATTCTCTGTTATTACACGTGTCTTTTGACACAAGAACAAAATTTCTACAATGATTTTCCTTGAAGAAATAACGACACGAATACTTTCCTTTCTGCAAGTTCCTTCCCTTATATCTTACTCCATGTGCGCACGAGAGCTGCGCATTTTACATCATTTGCATAACTCGGTTAGGCGCGTCTACCCTGAAATTTGCATAATTTTAAGGCCACTATTTCTTGGTGTTCCATTTTCAATGTCACGCAGTGTATATCCCAAAATTTTCTATTTTAATATTTTCACATATTCATTAGTTTTGCCAATTCCTTGAGTTTTCTATTATTTGTTAGCTTTTTGTTATTTTCCACGTTTGTTTGGTAAATTTTTAAAGTAAAATGTAAAATAATAAATTAAAAAACGAATTTATTTTGCAGACAAGTAATATGTAGCAAGATGCTTTAGCGCGCCCTCTGTTTTTAGGAATCTAAACTACTTATAAGGCGTATGTTTCTTTTAAATAAAACCATTATTCTACTGTTTTCCTTACTATAATATGATGAAAATAATTGTAGGACCTGGCTGATTAGTAGTGAACTCTTTAAAGGCTTTGACAGTTTAATCTATAACACCGCTTTATCATTGTATTTTGCTTTTATGCTGATACTGAATATCAACTATTGGGGGAAGTATTTCAACAAAATATGGACATAAGATTTGTGTTGAAGTCAGTAGAAATACAAATAATTATAAATTTATAAACATGCTTTGAACACGGCTCTACCGAAAACAACAAACACAGTTCATTTAGACTTTATATAATTATTATGTATTAGTGCTCTACCTGTTATTGTGAATTTGAACTATTTATCACGCGTGTATGAATCTTTTAAATAAAGCAATTTTCTATTGTACTTATTGCAATGATATAATAATGGGAGAGTCGGGCCCATCAGTGGTGAACAATATATATGTGATCATTTATAAATTAATATTATATTACAGAATGTATAAAACTATATATCTAAAGCTGAACCACATAAAATCCCAATAAAGATGATAAAAGTGGTTGAAAACGAGGAAAAAGAGGTTTGTATTTAAATGCTTAACTCTGGGTATCGCTAATTCCCAGGTTAACTATCAGTCCTTTATCTCCCAGTACGAAAGCAACGCTCCTTTAGACTTAGAAAAAGTCGCCGTCATTTTTTAGAAACATCAGTTTGTTTTCAGTTCCTGTTTGTAGAGACTGGACACTCTATTTCCTCCGTTGTCAGCTACGACGTCTACTTTGAAGTTTGGATTTCCCTTTTGCTTGCTTCTGTGTGCCTCAACACTTCGGTGACCACGACTGCCCACACCATGTCATATATATATATATAAAGAGACAAGGGTCGCCTCTCCCGTCAAAATAGACGTCTAGAACCAGACGCCATCTATTGACCGTCGCCGCAACTAGCGGCCTCGGGTCGGTGACAAAGCCATAACACCAACTTTGGCAAACTGAAAAGCGTCCACCTAGAGACCATGGTTTCGGGCTAATGGTCCTCGTCAGTCTAGGGCGGACTTTATTCCATGAGATCCACACGGAATCTAATGGAATCTTCACAATCTGCCAAAGAGGTGTTTAGCTGGCCAGTAGTAGAACCTCCCTGTAAAGGACAACACCTAATTGCAAAGCCAAAGTGTCCTTTAGGGAGAGGTGTCCTCTTACCGGAGAGTTTCTAAATTGTAAAAACGGTAATTTTGCAAATAAACTCTCCTTTGTGGAGAGGTGTCCTCTATCGGGGTGTCCGCTAAAGAGAGGTTCTATTGTATATATAAGTATTATATACGAATTAAGGGTATTTTTACATTAGATTCAAATTTCAGTTTAATCGATGCAGCGCAAATTTTCCAAAATAACGTTGAAAATTTAGCGGGCAAAAATATATACACATAAAGTAAGTTTTAAAAATAAATAAAATGGTTTGAATTTATTTATATTGTGTTGGAAATTTTTAGAACAGAAGACAAATTTGTTTGTAAGAGATAAAAGTTAAAAGAAGCAAATAATATGTTAGTTTAAGAAAACTGAAAAATTTATATTAAAAAAAATCTGTATAAATAGCATATTTTATAGAGAAACTGTACATAGCATGGACTTCTGGAATCTACAGAGGTCGCCAAATACTGGAAATACTTCAGTTTAATTTTTCAAAAAGGTTTTTAAAGTTTTATAATACAATAAGCACACAGTGATAAAACATATTCGAATAAATATCATTGAAAAATAATTTTGAATGAAGAGCTAACATAAAATTTTGGTTTAAATTGAATAAATATTTTACTGAGAGATATTAAAATTATTAAAAAGGAATCGTATGGAGATTAAACAATTTCAAAAACGCAAATACATTTATGATAAAATAGATTTAAAGATAGCTGTCAGAGAATTCTGTATATATAACTTGTTTATCTTTTAATCGAAAAAAACTTTTTTTTTTAATTGAAATATGAGACCTATGTAAACTTATTTTCTCAAAACGAAAAAAATATATATATTTTTTAAATTAGAATATTTATACCAATAACCAAACAATTTCAGATAAATAAATATGGTATTATTCGATATCAAAAATAGAATTTTGATGTTTTATTAAAGAAAAATATTAGAGAAAATATCTTCTTATTCTTTCTCAACTCAAGAAAATATCTAAAAGTACTGAAATTGTAGTTTAAACAGAAAAAGTTACTTTGATGATTAACCTATCTGATGAAATATAGATTCATAGGTAATATATCTTTAATTTTATGAAAAAAAAAATGGATTAAAGAAATATTATTTTTGTAGTTTGAGATTATATATAGACACTCAAAACTAGAAAATCATCAACTTCATCAACTTTTTTTTTTTTAATTTCCCGGCGTCTCGTTGATCGCACATTGAGGCTCTGACAATGATGGAATTGGTGGAATGTTGGGAATTTTCTTTTCATTTTGAGTGTTTAAATAAAAATCAATTATAAAGATAGCTAAACTAAATTATAGTATTTTTAAATACAAACATTAGGCCTCCAGGGAAGACCTATTGTTTGTATTTTAATATTGATTCAAGGGATTATTATTCGAATTGTGAACATTATGAAAAAGGCATCTCCTTATCGTGAAACTGAAAGTTGCTGATGGCTTACGCCATCTATCGGAATAAATATCAACTATTCTCGTTGATTTTTAATTATTCCAGAATTGGCCATTTTTTCACATTGTGAACATTAGTTTTTTTAATTTTTATTTTTAGACACACACATCAAGGGTATAAAATGTAATGAAGTTAGAAACCTATCTGTAATATAATCGAAAATTTGTTAAATATATATATTATCAGTAAAAAAAATCTCCTAGCCGCTGGTGTGAAAGCTGTTGTGGTGTGCCAGGGGAGTACGAGCGTCAGCTCCGCCTGCCCGTCACGCCAACCTTCGACAGCACGCAGACGACCATCGCCCGCATCCAAGCTGGTGGGTAACGTGAGCTCTTATGTCATCTTTTCACGTTTAAATATTGTCACGTGGAAAATTAGTAAATACAAAATTCAGGATGACACAGTAATTTATTTTAGACAAGAACAAACTACGAATGATAAACAAAAGATAAGCAATGAGGAAAGTTTACAGAGTAGCAAAATATATACATAAAAATGATATACTCTGTTAATAAAATAATAAATAATTTATTACAATATATATACCCTCTATAAAAATAAAGTTAGCATCCCCAGGGAAAATAGATGCTAAAACTAACCTTATTAACTTGACCGTCTCCGCAAACTAGCGGACTCAAGTCGGTGACAAAGCCACAACACCAGCTTTGGAAAACTGAGAAGCGTCCACCTAGAGACCATGGTTTCAGACTAATGGCCCTCGTCAGTCTAATGCCTACTTCATTTCATGATAGTTCATAAGGGATAAAATGAAATATTCACAATCTGCCAAAGAGGTGTTTAGCTGGTAGAGTGGCTAAGCCAAATCTATGACCAAAATATAGATGGAAATTTTTCCATGAGGAATTGATATATAAAAATCAAGGTCGACTCTCCCGGCAAAATTTCCATGTATATGTTGGCTATAGATTTGGCCTAGCCAATCTACCAGCTAAACACCTCTTTGGCAGATTGTAAATAACCTAGCCAGCCTTCCAATACCAACGACGTCCATCCTCTTAGGTATCATCAATATTGACCCAGCATCCTTGGTAAACCTGCTTAGCGCCGTCTCAAGGATTGGACCTCTACTTGACTATTAAGTCTGAACCCGAGTGGCTGGCGACATCTATACCCTCGTGGAATCTGGGTTAACCAAATAGATGATCAAAGATTTTTATTTAGCCTTTGTGCCTCAAATATAATATTGTTTTATTTTTAAAATAATACACATACTTTATTTCCACCTTACATGCTATAATAATCGATGAACAAATGTTGATAAATTATATCAATCTTAATCTCTATAAATCTCACTTTTGAAAACTTTTTTTTTCTCCAGTTGTGTGGAAAAAAAATAAATCTCGTATTATTATTTTTTTTTGACATATCGGACTTCATATCCCAGCTTGGGATACTTGCGCCTGAATACATTTTTAGCAACTTATATACAATTCAATAAACAAGATTAAAAACAAAATTAAAACTGAAAGGTTGTTTTGTCAAACAGAAAAGAAAATCTAAAATTAATCTACAAAAAATATTGAATTTTACATAGGTGTTTCTGTTATATACAAATTGGCACATTTCTTCGATGGGATGAAAATGATTATTTCTTTAGCTGTGAAAGTTTGGGCATTCTATCAATAAATGTATTGAGTCCTGGTTTTCCTTTCCACAGAAGCAGCTAGGAAGTGAAATTAAAATAATATCTCATATTATTTGATGCAGATTTCTTCCAGCACGTGGTTTCCCCGCTGTTCAAGGTGTGGGACCAGTTCCTGGACAGCGAGCTGTCTCGGCAACTGGTGAAGAACCTACGCTCCAACCACCGCGAGTGGCAGCGTGAAGCTCGCACTCCGCCCGCCGCGGGACATCTACAATCTGCTTCGGACCCTCGGGCAACTGAGAAGCTTTTCCGGCCTTCCACTATAATCTCTCTTAGTTCGAGGACAGGTGGCTTACGGGTCGACCCTCCTGCGGCACCTGAAGACATCGGACGTGTGCTGCGAGAAACTTGTCGTGCCGCCTCTTGCGTCGATGGCTGTGGAACGCCCAAACAAAGCCGTATGGACATCGGTTCTAAAGCTTCCTCTAGACGATGGTCTAGCTCCGAACAGTCTTTCGACACCAACAAAAGATCATTGTCACCCGGAAAAGCTGCTGGTATGGATTCATTTTTCGCATTATCTGCTCTTTCTTGTGAGTTTTTTCAAAATAAAATTCACTATAAATGAATAATATGTTCAAGATAGTAATGACAAGGATTCGGCAATTAAGATAAACATATTATTTTTTTGTTGAATATGATAATGCTGATTATATACAGCTAAAACATACGTTAAATAATAATTATCAACAGACACAAAAAGTGGGGCCAATTCAATTTAGTGGCAGTTAATTCTTTTAATCAGTGATCATATCTATTATTAAATTAACTATTCTCTCTAACAATATGCTTAATCTAAAGAAAATACAAAATATAACAAAAAAAAGGAATTTCACGAGCATCATTATCTAGTTTACATAGTTTTATTAGAGTTATAATTTCTATATACACTCATGAACATAACTTAGGGAAGTGCAAAGTCTGATGTCGCCAATTATATGTTGTTTTTTTATCAAGGAGATATAGGTATGTTTTCACACTTGGTTATTTCTTATGTCTTCAATAAAGGTCATTGTGTATCGAAACTATCTTTCAGAATTATTGTCCGAATCCTGAAATACATGCTAAATGATACAGCTTCCTTAAGTTTTGTTCATGAGTGTAAAGGTAAATAAATACCTAGGTATAATCGATTTGAATGTAGGTGTGAATATATGGCGATGGGACATTGGTTATCTGATAAGGATCCTGGTGCTGGAAGCAGAACTGAGATACGCCAGAAAGACAACGTCACGCCAACCCTGTGTCCATGTTTGTTGTTCAACGCACAATTGTAGGCGATGTCCCTCTACTGCAGTGTCAAGCAAAGCCTTAGCAAAGGTCGCTGTACCGACAGCTCATTTTCTGCAGGCATCGTTACACTGTTCTTTATAGTACTCCTTATCGTGAAAACGATCGATGATCCTGACTCATGGTACCTTCTGTGGCTGTACGATGTTGCGACCAATATTTCTGTCTACCTCCAACCCATCAATAACTCGACTGGTGTTAATTCATGGGGTGTATCCGTATTTGAACATAGGGCGCATGGAAGAATAGTTTCCATATTTTCTGTCATCCAATCTTCCTTAGTGTTTTCACCATTCTTTCTACCATACCATTTGTCTGTGTCAAATAGGGGTCTGATATTATATGTTTCGTTCAAATTTTTTTGTGAACTCCTGAAATTAATGACTAATAAACATTGGCCAACTATCTGGATCAATTTAGTCTGGTAGGCTAAGAACAGCAAAGAGAATCCGTGAAACCTAGCTGTTGTAGTACAGTTGTCCATGATGATGGCTCAAGGTCACTTCGATATTACAGCAAAACCTTCAGGAAGATATTTCCATGAATTTACTTGCATAGTCCATATGAATTCGTGAACATGGCTTATTTGATATTATCCAAGTGTCACCTGAGATTTCTTCAAAATAGTTTGTCACCAAATGGCAACTTTCACAGATTTTAACCTTATATTTTCTATTGCTTTATCCATTTTTGGTCATCATACATGGCTTCTTGCGATAGTCTTTATTTGTACAATTCCAGAGCGAGTTACATGCAGTTGTTCCATTGTTCTTTTCCATGTAACTGGTGGTATTACTGCCATATTTTCTCACAGAAGGCAATCTCTTTGAAGGGATATTTCTCCTATTGAAGTAAGATATGAATTCTACTGAGCAGTGTCTACAGGAGCAGCTCTACTTTTTAATGTTCATTGAAAATTTATCTAAATAGTTTAGGTTTCCCGGTTGGTTTTCTACCTCATCTGCCTCTATTGCGACTCTTCATTAGTCTCAATAAGAAATATATCGACCGACTCTTGTTTCCTGGTTTATCTTTTCATGGGAAGCTCTACTCAAACCATCAGCATTTGCATTCTTCTTCCCCGCTCTATTTTCTATTTAATATGATGTCAGTGTAAGGCTCCATCTCATTATTGTTGGTCAGAGAATTTGATGGATCGGTTTGTTTGGAATCAAATATTATTAGCATTGATTCAAGGTGTCATGGATTAATATCATTAATATTATTAATAATATATATATATAAATAATGCTGCTTTGTTATTTTTTGTGCCTATCGTCTCTCATTGTGTAACATGGTTCACGATGTAAAGAAATGGGTCTTTCCATTCCTACTTCTATTTGAGAGAGTACTGCTATACTGTTCAAAATGGTGATCACAAGCCAAAACAAGGCGTTTCCTATGATCATACTAAATAATATTTGTTAAAGCTTTATTATTTGGGTAAAGAGTGATATCAATGGACACGTAAGCCTGACGATTTTATAAGACAGAGGAGAGTATCAAACTGCTGGCCGCTCTCGCCCACACGTCAAGCAATCCCCGAATGTCCCGAATGACAATGGTTCTTAGAAAAGTTTTTTTTTCTTCATGTCCCAGGAAATATCAAGCAGGAATTTGAGACGGCTCCTCCTTACGCCGAACCGGAGACATTGGCTCTATTTCCAAAGTTGATTTTTATCCCTAACGAATGCCTGAAGTGCTCGAAGACCTTGACAAGCTCAACTATCCATCCTCGCAGTTTATAATTCGGCGTACACCAAGGTACTGTTCAGACTGACGAAATATAAGTGGCCTCGTGCAGATGCTGAAGAACACTGTAATAGAATTGTAGCTAATTCTCACGGCAGGTAGGGACAGTAATACGTCGGTGCTTGCTCTGCCCCAAGATAGAGTAGGAACACTCTCCCCACGGCGACAAATTGAGCAGAAGAGGCACTATAAAACCATATTATGCTAAATTTGCATAACTTTCAGTCTCATTGCACTTGTTTGAAATATCGATTTATTTGAGATTTGTTATCTACCGATTTATTATTAGAGTTCTGTTTGTTTTTTTTTTAGTTTTTTTTTGGCACGAATTATATAATATTTCAGAGATCTTTCCTGGCTATGCCTCAATATAAAAAAGGCAAATATCTCAAAGCTTTCCTTATCACACTCAATAGAACGCGGAGCTCATGTGCCGTGTGTCTGCCAGGCCGAGAAAGAAAAGAAAAAAGCTTAATGGAGCAGCAATCAAACAAGTACTCTGTTCTATGTTTATTCACCTGTTCTGTCGGATTATCCCATTTTATTACCAGGTAAAAATTCGTGGATTTATCTGTCGCATGTGCGTCAAGTCTGATATGGCTGAAATTTTGAAATTGAAATATTTACCGTTTTGTTTTACCAGGACTTCTTCTGGAGTGTTACCCCGTTATCCCACGCCGCCGGTCCGCCGGGGAGCTACTCACTGCCCTGCTCTGTCCTCCTCCGCCTCCGAGACGCCGGTCTGGGGGCCTGGAGTTCCTGATGCCGCGCGGCCTGTGTGTCGTTGGTGGAGATCGACTTTGAGATCCTTGAAATCTCCGGACATTTATTTTCTCAGAGGTAGGTCGATAACTATTGAGTATCTTATATTTATTTTACATTTATGTTCAGCCGCATTTCGTGTCTAGGAAGTTGCCACGTTTCTTGACAAAGGCGCGGCTACCCTCTATGTCCTCGTTAATTCTATATCTATATGCTCATGAGCAAACATTAAAAAGCGGAAAGTATTTGATGTCGCCGGTGTTCTGTTTTTTCTTCTTTTCTTTTGAAGGAGGCAGAGGCAATTTTGTTCAAACTTGGTTATCGCGTGTATCTTCAATAAAAGTCACACTGTGTATCAAATATCTTTAGCTATGTAATGATATGTGGAGCCAAGCTGTTACGCCTATGTCTGGGGTCGTCAACCTTCCTTTAACTTTATTGGTTCCATTCAAGTTACAATGATAAGAGATATTTGGATTTTAAATATCCTATATTTTTTTAAAATAATATCAAATCCCAAAGTCAATATTATCGACAAATGTACATTAAATTCAAATGAATTCCAAAATATAAAAATCCATGAAATGTTTTTTTTTTTATTATTATTTCGTACCACATGCAGATCCAATAAAGAATGACAGAAGTGGCTGATAAAGGAAAAAGAGTGTGGACGTAAAATCTTAATTCTGAGTGTCACTGACCAAAAGTGAATCTTCCAGAGAGATATAGCTCCGGGACTACGTCATCACCCAGGACGCTCCTATAAAAACCCGCCATCTTAGGGAAGATGAGCAGTTTATATTTAGTTCCCGTTGGATACACCAAGGTAAAGTCACGCTTTCCTATTGGTCAGCTTTGACATGTAGTAATTTGGAGTATTGAGTTCTCTTTACTTTGCCCTGTGTGTTGAAACACTTTGGTGGTACGACTGCCTATTTCACATCACATATATATATTGTAGCAAGGTATTTTTTTTATTAACAAAGTATCATTTTTAATGTTTATATTTTGTTGCTCTGTAAATTTCCCTTATTGCTTATCTTTTTTATCATTCATAATTTGCATTTTCCCTAAATAAATTTCTGTGTCATCCTGAAATTTGTCTTTCCTAATTTTCCACGTGGAAATATATATATATATATATAAACTGTATATACACTGTACCAGATATACGTTATGTAAATATGTGAATTACTACCCCCACACACAATATCAACATATAACCTTTTCCAATTTGACTATTGAAATTCGAATGCATTTTTGGAATATTTATTGTTACTAAACTATATTTATATCTTTGTACAAGTGTCAGATGTGTGCCCAGGTGTCTGAGGCCATGCGAGTCGCGTGGTGGAGCATCCCTAGCAATGTTTCTGTTCCCCTCCCCACGGAATGGATGGATATCTTCCTGTATCGTGTCTTGGGAGGAAGTTGTCGACTGAACCTTTAGTACTGGTGGTGTTTGATATCGTTTCTCTTTTCTTAGGATTGATCTAGGGTTCTAATTGGTAACACATCGGAATCACTTTTCATAGATTCGAGACGTTACTTTTCACCGACATTGTCCTCATTTATATTGTCTGTATATAGATTACATTTATATGAAAAATGTGTATTTTCTAAAACAAAAAAAACATTGGGCTCATATTTTTGTTTTGCATTGATTGTTTTTATCGAAATTGGAATTTGTGTTTAATATTTGAAAGAAATAGGTCAAAGAAATAATATATCGACACATATAGGTAACAGTATCTTGTTTTACGTTTAGAAAATTAATATCGTTCTCAGAATTCTGAATTCGCAAGATGCATGCATTTAAACTCCTGTTATTGACCGATTAGAGTGACAAAAATAGAACAAGTATCTGCAATATTACAATTTGGAATTACGATATTTTATGGAAACAGTCGCTTTTTTAGCAATAATAACCATTATTCAAAAAAATGATTTATTGTATCATTATTCAGTACAAATATATCAGACCTCCAGGAAAAAGTATCTTTTCAAAAACATATTTATTCTCTAGATCTCGGAATCGAAAGCCTGATTATATGTAATTATTACTCGATAACCATTATTATTTACATATTTCTGCCATGATTGAATATCCACAAAACGCCCTATTTATAAACTACTTAGTGATGGAAATTTGCCGGATGGATATTGATCTATGAAAATAAAGGTCTCCCGTTAAAATAAACGTCAGAAACTATGCGCTATATATCGACAGTGTCTGCAAGTAAAAAAAGTAAACCAGCTTTGGAATATTCCGAATGTGCATCGAAGACCAGGGTTTTGTGCTAATGGCCTTCTTCAGTACAAAGCAAGCTTTGATTTCACGAGATCCGTGAGTGATTATGAAATTTTCCGAATTTACCAAAGAGGTGTTTATTTGGTAGTTTGCATCTAGGGCAATTCTATGGCGGAAGTATTGATTAAAATATTTCTGCGAGGATATCCATCTATAAAAAGAGATGTCACTTCATCCTTCACAAATTGATGCAAAAACTATGAGTCATCAAAAGCTAACCACCACTTTGTCAAATTGGGAATTTTCCATGAATCTCTCGTGGGTATCGTGAAACCAAAGCCTCTCTGAACTAAAGAAACAACCAAGTGGTATTTTCCAAAGTTGGTATTGTGGCTTCGTCAAGTTTTATTGTGCTAATTTGCAGAGGTTTTGGGTTTATTTGGACCGGAGAGATAACCTTTATTTTTATAGACCAAAATCCCCCCTCCCGAAAAATTATTCTGCAATATTTCTGCCATAGCTTGACCTAGCCGTACTGCGAGCTAAACACCTATTTGAAAAGTTCTAAATATTTCATGAATTCCTCCTTAATCTCGTGAAATCACCCCGAAATGGACTGATGAGGGTCCGAATTCCAGGTGGGCGATCGGAATGTGTCAAATCTGGTGTTCTGCTAGGCTTTAGAGACAGTTAATAGTTTTTACGTCTATTTTTACGAGAGAAGTGGCCATATTTCTAAACTTCTCAAGTTGAGACATCATCCGCCGCATAAATCATCTCAGCAGCCGACCCTTAAGGTCATTCTTTTATCGTTCTCTCGTTTGAAAGGTCCAAAGTCATTAAAGTAACTTGAGTAAAGGTGTATGGAAGTTGATCAAACCTTCCCTTTTATCCTCGACCTAGTTATTCGTAGGTATTAGAATGAGCGTTAGCATGCAGAAGGCAGCCAATATGCGACAATAGCTCAGGAATTCCTGTTTTTTTCACGAAGATACTGAGAGATATAGAAGAATCTCTTTGCCTCAAATGTTATTAAATACAAACAAATAAAACGTAAATGAATTATTTAAAATAAAAGAACACAGTCCCTTTAAAACATTGATAAAAACCAAGAAGACTTTGGTGTCTCTACAACAGAGGGTAGCCACTGCTCTCTGGTCGAAAGGATTGCATCACCAGTCCCCTCGAGAAGTAGCACATACCCTCGGTTGAGAATCGTGGAAGTCTCTTCTGGTTTACTGCCTAAGTGTGAGGGCACTGAAATATTTGAACCATTTACCTAATGTGCGTTTGATATATAGAGCTAGTAGAGTATAATAATGTGATTTAATTAGCACATACCTCGAGAGGATATATATAGCTCTTGTTTCTTAAACATCTTCTCATCAACAAAGATATTCGCTAATTGTGAATGATCTTTGTCAACATTTTTACATAATTCTTTATGGCTGAAAAATCAAGTTTGGGGTTTATCAGCAAAATTGAAGTGGATTACAGTATTTGTTATATTTTGAACATATGTAGTGCTTCAAATTCGAGATTTAAGCAAAAGTAGCATGTTGAAGATTAATAATTAATTTTAATGTTAATTCGAATATATCTCTATATATGTGTATTATTTCTTTGACTCGCTTTTTTAATATTAAACACAACTACCATTTCGAAATATACATAACAATTTTATACTAAATGAAACTGCTTAAATTCTATTACGGTTTGATTACTGAGCGACTAATTAGGCAATGTTTGACCGTTCTTAGAATGTTTGAGGGGAGTTGGTGTATAGAATTACCAGGAGGTTCCCCCTGCTCAATCAAGTGTAGAAATGCCTTTTTTGGAAGGTTTAAGACGGTTTTCAATGTATATCTATACTCGTCATTCATTTTTTAATCTAAATCATTTACTACCTAATAAATATTAATAACCAAATCCTAGCGAAAGTCCTAACGGTAACATTTCTACTGAATTGTGCTAGATATCTGTGACGTCTTGTACCATCTGTCAAATATTTGATAAACCTTGCCCACGTATGGATGGCAAACACTCAACAGTGTTAACATGTTTTTTATAGTCTATAAATAAATTATTAGAAATCAAATCAATTTAATTAGAGATGGGTAATATATATTATATTGTCAAAAATTAGGAATTATAAAAATAGTGTATATCATTGATATTATGAACATCAATATAATATGATTTTATTTTATCAAATTTCTTATTGATATAAAAACACAATGCTCATGTATTTATAGAATTAATATATTGGTATTTGTCTTACAATAATGTAACATTTTTACAATAATTGTTTCATTAATAATGAATTGGAATATTGTGTTGTGAAAAACACAGATGGATATGAAAGGTATCTCAACTTTGTAACAGATTGCGAACAAAGTATGAACAAATTATATCATATTTTGTTATTTTTGAGTAAAATAGCGTGAAATATGACAAATTAACAAAGTTTCGTTTCATTTAATCTCAAATACTTGCGAGATAGGAAGAGCGAGTTTCGTTTTTCAAAAATAAAAAATTAAGTAAAAATTTAAAATACAATATTCCTCTTACATATAAATAAATTTTATTTTAAGAGTTTCTCAATATAAGTTAATTACATATATTTTACTGTTTATAATTTTTTAAAATTATTTTAAGAATTCTCATTTTACATATTGTTTATATATAGATAATATAATCAAGCATTTTTACATGTTAAATAATAACAAACTCAAAACGGCTTATAAATTTTTTTTAGAGAAAAATATTGCATGAAATTTATTTCATATTTTGAACTTTTTTGTTACCTTTTGGTTAGGAAAAATTTGTTCGAAATGTAAATAAATTAAGCTATTGATATTTTAGGAGAACACCTCATTATATTTTATTTATAGTAATATATTTATTTTTGAAAATAGAGCAATCCATAAATGAGTCTTTAATTAAAAAGGCATATATTGGATAAAATAATAATTTATTTCACCAATATTTCAGTTGGCTGAACAAAGTTGTCAACAACGTTGTTGACACCAATTAAATATGTTATAATATCTTGATAAAGGTTGGCGTTCAGCCAACTGAAATATTGGTGAAATAAATGATATTTTGATCCAATATATGCCTGTTTAATTAAAGTAATATAAATATATATAATAATATATCATTTCAAGTAAGATATTATCATGGATATTTTGGGACTGTATAATACACTGGTGTGAAAGTTAAGGAACAAAATAAATGCTCTTTTTATATATCACAAAAAGATAATTAAATAATTTGATCCTGTTTATAAATTTAATTTCTATCTATCGAAAAATATTGTAACATTAATTTTTGGCAATGTGGCTCTTTTCGCATATATATTATCAAATCATATATTTTATGATATATGTGTGAAAAGAAAAACATTGCCAAAAATTATTGTTGCAAATTTGAATATATATTATTGAGCTAGTACATATAAACAATAATATATATTGCCACGTGGAAAATTAGGGAAGACAAAAACTTCAGGAGGAAACAAAATATATTTCAGGCAAGGACAAACTATGAATGGTAAACAAAAGATATGCCACGAGGGAAATTTACAGTGTAGCAAAATATAAACATAAAAATGACCACTCTGTTAATAAAATAATAAAATTAATAAATACTTTGTTACAATATAAACGCATATTAAGGAAAATAATGCGCCTCATTTCAAGCTTACTAACCATGTTTGTGTAATCGTATAAATAGGTGACCTACTATAATATATAAACACTTTATTAAAAAAAGACATGATCACCCATTAACAACTATGCAGAATCAACAATACCTTCTTCTTATGTTATCTACAACATTGTAGATAGATTCTGGAGGAATTTATGGTGTAACTTGTGAAACAAGCAGCCCTAAGCTCATTAAAGGTTCTGGGAAAGATGGCTGCGACTTCGTCTTCCTAAAGCATCTTTTGTGTTCATGTTCATTGGAATTGAAGAGGTCTGGAAATCTTGAAGGCCAATCCACAAGAACAATCCCCTCAAGACATTCTTAGACTAGAGTTATTCAATGTGTGATCATTCACGATCAGAAAACTTGTGCTTCTATCATTCTAAACTGATAAAAACCTCAGGTGCAAGGATCTCATCACGATATATTTATACAGTTGAACCTGGTTTGTTTACTTTTCGGATTTCATGAAGTGGACTCCGTGAGGTGGCTATTCCAGACCATGTCAATATTTCACCTCCACTTAAATAATTGAATATTCTTATGTTTGTGAGGGATAATTACGAGAGCCAACACGTTCTCTTGAGATGAAAATTGTTCGATAATTAAAACTTAAATATAGCGAATCTAGAGAGAGAGATCCAATTTATAAAGAGAACATTGGTCTACTGTTCCAAGTTAAATGCACCAATTCAACCAAGCTCTTCGGTGTAATGAGAAGTTAAGGAAACACAGAAGACAACACTGGTCGTTTAGCGTAGAGAACTCTTCTGATAAAGACACCGTGGCACTTTTCATTTTGATATTCTCCTTGCTGTGGATGAATCCAACTCGTAAGAAAGTTTGGAAGATGTTTGCTGTCACTGGTGCTTAGCTGTTAGAACCATATTCACATACAAAAAACGTCTTTATTAATACATAGTTTCATACATGGATTTACCACGGACTCTGCAAATAAAAATAATTTTAAAAAAAGGTAAAAGCTAATCGCATTTGAGGACAAAATATCAATTAACACGAGACTCTCTGTCGCTCTTCTTTCGAACAATGCATCAACATTTAGCGTATTCAGAAATTGTTTCTACAGTTTCCTGATACATTTATAAATTTTGTTACTTCAGCTTGTGTTTCTCAGCTTTCCAACCACCTTGAAGAATCTTCTATGCGATGTTTTTATGAGAAACAGCAAACTTATAGATTGTCGCTCGCTTTTCTTATTGCAAAACGTTTACGATGTCTTGTTTTTTTTTGTTTTTTTTTAATTAAACCATTATATGAAGATTGCGTGTTTCATAAAATAGTTGATCAAATTTTGATCATATTTTCACAACCTCTCTATTTATTATTCTAAATTCATTAATGTCACATGTTGTTCCTTAACTTTTTCACATCAGTGTTCAGCAAAAATGTTTGTAGAAAATTCCTAAATATAATTAATAGAGATTTGATATGAAACACTATGGATATTTGAAAATTTATATATATGTCAAACTCTTTTAAAGACAGATAAATTATTCTGTTTAAATAATTAATATTTAAAAATAATTTAGAGTTTAAATAAATTGTGGTGTATATATAAATAGAGGTGAGGTTACATGAAGGTTTACATCAGTATTAGAGTATAATCGGGTGATGTGCTCAGAAGCCCAATACTTCGGGAGGTTCTACATCGTTTTGTAAAATCAAAGTATATTTCTCTACTCAGCAGCAGCAGCAATACAGACACCTGGACTGCTGACTCTCAAGCAATACCTCTCGGCCTCCTCGAAAACTGCCAATTGTCTCATTTGTTTTATTAAATTAACACAATTCCCTTTTTCATTCTCTCGTGATGTCCTTTTTTTTCACACATATACCTCAACATATTGCCACGTTGAAAATTAGGGAAGACAAACTTCAGGATGAGACAGCAATTTATTTAAGGCAAGAACAAACTGTGAATGATAAACAAAAGATAAGGAATGAGGGAAGTTTACAGAGTAGTAAAATATAAACATAAAAAATTATACTCTGTTAATACTAGTGTAAAATAATAAATGCTTGAAAAATAATAAATACTTCGCTACAATATTTATTAATAAAATCCCTTGAAAATGTATCCAGGAAAGTAATATATATGCGAGATCTGTGTTAAGTATTCATGTTATTAACAAAGCAGAAAATATAAACTATTAAGCACACGATATTTTACTTTTAAAATAAAGCAAATTCCCCACTTGTCCTTAGGGAGATAATAAAGGTTGGTAAAATATGAGTAGGAGCGCTGGTAGCTTGCTCTATTTAAAAAAAAAGGAAAAATCCATTTTTTATATTTCATTTTGCTAATATGGCGCTTTAAAAACTTATGTTTAATTCGGGAAGAAAACCTTGGAGAATGGAGAAATTCTTTATAGATTATGAAAAGGCAAACAATAAAATATATTTCAATATATGTGTATGAATGCAGAAATACAAAGGTAGTAGGGGTAAATTGAAGTTAATTTTGGCAGCTCATGAAAAAATGAAACTTTATATATCAATATTTTTATTTCATATATAACCATATTCATATAAAATGTATATGCAGTGAGATTATCAACAATAATGAGGAATAGAAATATTTAGCCGTCAATATTTTTTCTACGCGCCGGAAAGGACCCAAAATAGATAGTGAACTTTCTAGTGCTGAAAAAACGCAAATTTTTCGTGTCATGAAGCATTTTTATGAGGCCTACAATACCAAAGAAATAAATATTGCAAGGAAAAGGTACTCATGCCAATCAAACAAGGATTAAAGGTGAAATATTTGTCACAAAAATGTCAAGGAAATGAAAGTGTGGAGCCTAAGGAAAGAATGGAGACCTATATTGGTCTAAAATCCTGTGACATTCAGAAAGGCTAATTGGTGGATGAGGCTATGAAAGAAATAAGAAATGGAAAGAGGTTGATTTCATCCTTAACAACCTGAAACATGACACTTGTGGAAAAATGAGGGTTTATTCTTAGTAAAGAATTTTTACAAAGACAAATAGTGGAATCTCATGAATAATATTTATATGTACTAAGTCCAACGGAGAGATTTAGAGGTAATGTACCTGAGATCTCTGATTACATGACAGATTTTCTGATGACGTGACAGAATCTCTGATAGACATGACGAAATCTATGATAGACATGACATAATCTCTAGTAAACATGACGAAATCTCTGATAGACATGACAATTCTCTGATAGACATGACAGAATCTCGATAGATATGACATGATCCCTGATAGATATCACGGGATCTCTGATAAGCGACTACCTCTTGCAGAAACAGGTAAGCCACCTATTCAGGCATCCTTTCAACGGAAGCGCTATTGTATCCAATTTTCCTCACTTTTAAGCCCAATACATGTCAATTTAAACAATTGTAAATATATATATAAATATAGTCTATTTATTTGATAATTTATTGGATTCCATTTCAACGTTTTGGATATTTCTTAATATTATGATGCATTAGCGCGCCATCTGTTATCAAAATTCGAAACTATTATAGACGTGTATGGTTCTTTTTAATTGTTTATCTTTAAAAAGAATCATACGCTTCTATAATAGTTTCGAATATTTCTTAATAATTTATTTTCCGGTGTTTTCTGACTTCTATTTAAGACATTTTAAAATCACATTGAAAACACATTATACATATCTTTTTATTCAATTCTAAATATTCTTTTTTTTTATTATCTAATATATATTATATAAACTTTTCAAAAATATTCTATTTTATTTTATTAATTTTTAAAACATTTTTTACCTTTTTTTTTAAGACGTTATTATCTACTTTTAAATTTTATTTATTTTCAGTCACCTTATTATATTGTTAAATTCATTATTACCTGTGATATATTTTGTGTATTTTATTATTTATTTTTTTTAATAATGAATATTTTTACCAAAAGACTGCGCGTATGAAGCAAACTTTCCGAAAAATTCGAATCTTTTTTTATAAATATTTTGACATATTGATATGATATGTAGATGTTTAATATTATTTATAAATTTTAATTAGAAAAACGGCCCAAAAAACACATCAAGTCTCCTTATGGTGACCGTTCAAGAGAGAAGTTTGTATGATCCCGACATTATATTATTTTGAAGATTGGTCGCTTAGGGGACCGATTGCTATCTGAGGATGGTTCATGTGATATTTACCATTAGTCTTTGTTTCTAAAGCATATTTCAAAACCATATGTGCCTCAATCTTTAATTTTAAAAAATAAAATAGATTTTGTTACACACAATTTTTGGAAGAGGTGCTGCATCTCGTAGTGGTAACCCTTATTCTTCTTAAAGCGAGATCCTGAATTCAGTAGCGACATCCTGAGGCGATATCTTGTATGCCGTGGCAACATCACTTCCACTTCTTTAGGAGAGATCCGTCACTCCGTAGCGACACCACCGCCACTTCTTGAGGAGAGATCAGGAATCTCGTAGCGATACCACCGCCACTTCTTGGAAAAGATGCTGCATCCCTTAACGACACCACCGCCACTTCTTGAGGAGAAATCAGGAATCTCGTAGCGATACCACCGCCACTTCTTGGAAAAGATGCTGCATCCCTTAACGACACCACCGCCACTTCTTGAGGAGAAATCAGGAATCTCGTAGCGATACCACCGCCACTTCTTGGAAAAGATGCTGCATCCCTTAACGACACCACCGCCACTTCTTGAGGAGAGATCAGGAATCTCGTAGCGATACCACCGCCACTTCTTGGAAAAGATGCTGCATCCCTTAACGACACCACCGCCACTTCTTGAGGAGAAATCAGGAATCTCGTAGCGATACCACCGCCACTTCTTGGAAAAGATGCTGCATCCCTTAACGACACCACCGCCACTTCTTGAGAAAATATTCTACATCTCGTAGCGACACCACCGCAACTTCTTCGGGAGAGATGCTGCATCCCTTAACGACACCATTGCTACTTCTTATGGAGAAATGCTGCATCCCGTAGACAACCTCCGCCACTTCTTGGGGAGAGATTCTACATTTAGTAGCGAAATAACCGCCACTTCTTGAGCATCGATGCTGCATCCCGTAGCGACACCAGGGTCGCTTCTTGGGGAGAGATGCTGCATCCCGTAGCGACACCAGGGTCGCTTCTTGGGGAGAGATGCTGCATCTCGTAGAGGCGACACCAGGCCACTTCTTGGGGAGAGATGCTGCATCCCGTAGAGGCACCTCCGCCACTTCTTGGGGAGAGATTCTGCATTTCGTCGCGAAACCACCGCCACTACTTGGACAAAGATACTGCATCCCGTAGCGACACCACTGATACTTTTTTTAGATAGATGCTGCATCCCGTAGAGAAACCACCGCCACTTATTTGGGAGATATGCTGCATCCCGTAGCGACACCATGACTACTTCTTGGGGAGAGATACTATATCCTGTAGCGAAACTACCGCCACTTCCTGAGAGAAGATACGGTATCCCGTAGCGACAAAACTGATACTTTTTTAGATATATGCTGCATCCTGTAGCGAAACCACCGCCTCTTCTTGTGTAGAGATGCTGCATCCCGTAGCGACACCACCGCTACTTCTTTGGGAAAGATGCAGCATCCTTTAACGGCACTACCGCCACTTCTTTGGGAAAGATGCAGCATCCTTTAACGGCATTACCGCCACTTCTTTGGGAAAGATGCAGCATCCTTTAACGGCACTACCGCCACTTCTTAGGGGGAGATATCCCATAGAGGCGCCACCGCTACTTCTTGAGGAAATATACTGCATCCTGTATCACTTCCACAACTTGGGGAGAGATGCTGCATCCTCTAGGGATGTCACCGCCTCTTCTTAGAGCGAGATCATGAATCTTGTAGCGACATCACCGCCACTTCTTGAAGAGATGCTGCATCCCGTATGTATGTCACCGACACTTCTAGCGGGGAAATGGTGCATCAAGTGGCGACACCACCGTTACTTCTTTGGAAGAGATACTGCATCCCGTAGCGACACCAACGCCGCTTTTTGGGGAGAAATGCTGCATTCTGTAGCAAGACCACCGCAACTTCATGGGGAGAGATGCTGTATCCCGTTGACACATCACCTCTACTTCTCTGACGATATATTTACACCAGTAGAGATATCTATGTTGCATAGTAGATAACCCTATATTAAATACATAGTTCACCATTCTTTGAAACCGTTTTCATTGGTAAGAGGATTTAACGAGGTCATACAGTTTCTTTCCTTCTATACATAGATAGAATTTTGAATGGTGTTGTTGGTCAAAGTATTTGAAATTTTGATATTAAAACCGCTTTCAATTTCGACCAACGTGTCTTGACAGGTCTTTCTGATTAATTCAAATGACTAAAATTTTGATATAGGGTTTTTCAATGCTTGGGCCGATGTATTCCGGAATTTTCCTTCCGTAGGACGAGTAACTCCTTCCTCGCCATCTTTAGAACTCCTCCAACGAGGCCAAAATGGCCCTCCTGCATAACACAAACAAAGTTTAAAAATTTTATGTTCGGACTATATTTAGCTAATATGTGACTTATCATGAACTATCTTCTTACATCCCTCGCGTTCTCGCACCATCTAGGTGAGCATCTTGATGTTTCTTTTATAAATGTCATCTATCTAATTTTGGTTCTATTCTCCCCTGGCTGTCTTGGGGCTTTCCTTTTAGAATGAACTCAATAAAACACACGTTTTCCTGGTTCCTCCAAATAGATTAGTCTCATTTTAGTATTTCCTATCTCTAAGTAATGTAAATCTGCGTTAAAACAGACAGTTACTTACTGGAGGCCGACGTCTCCACCATCTTCACGTTTAGGACTCCTTCAGCGAATCCAAAATGGCCCACCTGCAAAACACAAACAGGTTTAAATTAATAAAATTATTTTAAAATAAATATTTTGGTAATTTATATGGCATCTCATTATAAACGGCTACTCTGGCTATTTAATGCATTTTTTACATTCTTTGCAATATCGCGTTATTGAAGTGAGCATCATGATGTCTCTTTTATATGGCTAATCCAACTAGTTTCTTTTTCTTCTTTGGCTGTCCTTGAACTTTTCTGGTAGAAAGATCTCAATAGAAGCATCTGGTCTAATGATGTTTTCAAAAATAGGTTAGTCTTCTTTAGTCTTTACTGCCTCGTAGCTATGTAACACTGCGATAACAGACAGAGCTACTTACTGAAGGTCCACGTCCTCCTCGACGGCCGCAGCCCTCTTGAACACAGAGGAGCGCGGCACCTCCTCCCGAGGAGCAGGGCGGTCCCAGCAGTCAGGGAAACTGGAGCACATTACAACCATTAGTCTCTTGGGATAATACCATTTACTGTATACAAGGATTGACATTGAACAAGAGATGACAGTTTTTAGACATATCACATTTGTTGTTGTTGCTTATTACAGCAATATTACTGATAGGTAAGCAGATCAACTGATTATACTCTTTGTCTTTCTTCTAAACATCAGGTGCAGACTGGTACTGTTGTGAGGATATGGGCAGGTCTGAGAGGAAGGCAGAAAAGGAAAAGCATGAGATATAGATGAATAAATCAAATTATCCCAAAGACAAATATTATATATATATATATATATATATATATCCACACACATATATAAAAGTGTTACCTAGGATGATGTTTCCCGGAATTTGTCTCGCCTTGCCGCGTTTAGGACTCCTTCAGCGAGGCCAAAATGGCCCGCCTGCAAAACACAAATAAAGTTTGAACATTCCATCATTTGACTATATTTTGGTAATGTGTATGCCATATCTCATTATAAACGTCTTCTCTGCCGACTTAATGTTTTTTTTTCTTTTTACATTCCTTGCAATATTGCCCTATTAAAGTGAGCATTTTGATGTCTCTTTCATATGCCTGGGTCAACTTTTTTTTTGGCTCACTTTATTGACTGTCCTTTACTACACTTGTAGAATGTTCTCAATAGAAGCATCTGGTCTAATGATGTTTTCAAAAATAGGTTAGTCTTCTTTAGTCTTTACTGCCTCGTAGCTATGTAACACTGCGATAACAGACAGAGCTACTTACTGAAGGTCCACGTCCTCCTCGACGGCCGCAGCCCTCTTGAAAACAGAGGAGCGCGGCACCTCCTCCCGAGGAGCAGGGCGGTCCCAGCAGTCAGGGAAACTGGAGCACAGTCAACCATTAGACTCTTGGGATATTACCATTTACTGTATACAAGGATTGACATTGGACAAGAGATGGCAGTGTTTGGACATTTCGCATTTGTTGTATTTACTTGTTACAAAATATATCTGAAAGGTGTCTGTGTGAGTTAGAACAGATCAGCTGAATCCAATCTTTGTCGTTTCTATAAACATCAGATGCAGACTGGTACTGTTGTGAGGATATGGGCGAGGTCAGAGAGGAAGGAAAAGCATGAGTTATAGATGAGTAAATCAAATATCCAAGACGAATATTATAATATATATATATTATATTATATCTATATTGCATACTAACCACAGACATACAATAGTATTACATAGGAAGAACTTACTCCCTGAGCTGCCAGGGCTCGTAGTCGACCATCCACGAAGGGGCGGCGACTCCCTCCGGGATGGTGTAGATCCGCCCGAAGTCCCTGCAACGTAAGCAAGAGGTTAACAACCACTATGGTTCAATCAATTAATTTATAAGAATCATTCTCTTTTTCTCAAATGTAATTTGACCATTCTAATTAATATTTATGTCAATTCTAAATTAAATATTTTGAAAGAGTTTCAGAATGCTACATTCCTATTTCAACTTTGAAGGTTCTAGCTGTAGAATATAAATAAGGTAGACACCACAGGGTACCTACCCAGCCAGCTGCTGGGGATCGTAGCGCACCATCCACGATGGCGCGGCCACGCCGTCAGGGACCGCGTAGACGACGTGGCCCGGGTCTCTGGAAAACATGGGAGAAATTATGGACGTGGAAACTTACAGTCGACTCTTGGTTCAAGTTAAAATCTGAATTATTTTCTATTTTACATGTACTCCTACACAGATAACAAAATTCCTTTTACCTTGATTTATAATTAAATTTCTATTATCAATTTGTGAGGTACCTCATGGCAAATTTCACGTATGTGGTTGGCATTACATGAATAATCAAGAAAATGATTTTTGGCCGATTTTCTTAGAAAGCAGTTTTACATCAAACTTACTCCATTGTTTGGTATTACTGTACATTGTTTACCGCCCAAACGTCGATCTGTCAACTCATCTATACCTCAACCACACGCGCCGCACTCCGCCACGCCCGGCCGCGAAGCCAAAACTCTAGTACAATCTGAGATATGCATACAAGGATAAACTTAGAACACCGTGTATTGGATTCTTTAAAAATGGTATAATTTAAAAAGTAAAAAACCCAATTTACTCATTGTCTCTAAAGTATATGACTATCTTATTTTACAACTAGCTCTAGAATTTCTCACAGAAATAGATTACGGACCCCAGAATGGCTTGGAATGTAGTGTGTTCGCCTTAAGGAGATTGAACCTCGCCCTTACTTCATTTTTTTTCTGGAATTCATTCTTTAAGTGTTCAAAATATTTCTTCAATGCTCATTAGTGCTGAATTAGTCAATTGGGATCTCCTTTATCGAGTTTCAGAGGTACGAAAGAAAATGTTGAATTCAAAACTAGATTTTATAATACTCTCGTCTCAGAAAGGCCATGGCGATACTCATATAGTCTTGTTACCTCGTAAAATTTAGCTCTAATATATAAACTGTACCTTAGTACACAATTACGAAGTAAATATTAATATTTTTATATAGTATATATAATTTTAATGATTATAAAATCCTACAATAATTAAACAAGCCTAGGTGAAATTAGGCATGGGCATAAAGTAAAACCTGGAAGGACTAGCTAATGTAATTTCGATCCTAGTAATGGAAAGTAGTTAAAGACAGGACAACTTTGCACACCGGATCCAGAAATTTATTATTATCACTGAATTTATAACATCATCGCGAATATTACCACTATTCAGAGTAATGTCATAATCGTATTAAATACATTTTTTGTGTAAAACGGTAATTTCTTAGCAAACATTCACACTTGGAAAACCCGGGCTAAACCGATCATTTGGCTAGATTGCTAGGAATTTAAAATAAACATATATATTTATACCAGTAACTAATATACTTGAATACGCGGAATAAATAAGTGTATGTAAATAAAGAGGTGTTGAAGACTTACCCGGTGGTCTGGAGACCCTCGTCTGGCTGCTGGACCCCGCCCGTCCAGCAGCAGCGGAACCTGTAAACATCTCTGTTGGACCGGAGTTTCGTTGCTTCAATATATTGAAATTCCTAATACTTTATTGAGAGACATCATATATATCTATATCATATTCTTTTCCCCTCTTATATCAAACACACATAGTGTGATCCCTGTTTATTAGGAAGTACCACATGACTACATGTATAATACTAGGGGCGTTCCAAAAGTAAGGCCTGCTTGCCCATAATTCAAATAATATTTGACCTATTTCATTTAAATATCATTATGTTGTTAAGCAAATCCTTATCTATTAATTATCCTTTTTTAAGATACCTCAAGTAAAAGTGTGAAATAAAATCAGAAATTGAATTTTGAAAATATAGGATGTCCATCTTCAGAGATTCCCCTGAGACTTAAAAATATATACAAAGAAGCCAAATTGATGCAAGCAATTTGAAAGGATGGATGGAAATATTCCAAAGTGAGGAGATTTCTTTGGATGACAAACCACGTAGTTGGAGGCCATCAACAGGAACCATTTATGAAAAAAAGACAAGGTTGATGACCTTATCCGGCATGATCGAAGAATAACTAACAGAGAGTTGTGTAATAGTTGGGTATCAGTAGAGTGTTGCACAATAGAAACAATGATTGAACATCTAAGTTATATAAATATCTGTTCAAAATGTGTTCCAAGGAAACTAATCCCTGATCAACGTGATCAAAGGGTTCAACCATGTCAAGAGTAACTGGATTTCTATGAAGCCCAAAAAGTCATTTTATATTCAAATATAGTGACTTTTCAAAAATAGTGGAGATATTGCCTAATAATAAAACATGGGCATACCTTTATAACCCAAAACTCAAAGTACAGTCATAAAAATGACATTTAAAATAAAATTTAAAGTGCAGAATTCATCCAAAAAGTTGTGATGGCAACTATATTTTGGAACATTGTTTATTACTGTACGATTTTCTAGAAGTTTACACTGTGAAAAGTTCTTGCTATATTCTAACTTTACGAAAGCTTAGGAAGGCTAATCGAAAATAGGACAAAAGAGTCATCTTAATCTGTCAAGTTACACAATGACAATATGCAAGGCCACACACCCACTTCTAGACTTAAGAAGCTATTGGACAAATGGGTTGGTCATTGGTTCCACAACCCCCATACAGCTCATATTTGGCACCTTGTATGAGTATTCATCCCAATGAAAAAGAGTCTAAAGGAACAAATATTTGAAGACCTACAGGAAGTAAAACCGGTCATAAGGACATGGTTGAGAAAACAACTTCCAGCATATTTCCAAACCGGGTTTTTTAGTGTGAGTTCAACGCTGAATAAAACCATTTTATTAATAAATATTTGATTTATATGTATACAAAATTTGAATTTAAAATATTTAGAACTTTCCAGTATGACCTAACAGCCACCATTTTGGAATAACCTATGTACAAGGCCAAGGTAGGTAGTGGATATTTCCTTCTTTACCTGTAAGTACACCAAATGTATACCCATGGGTGGCACAGTAATGATTGACACAAGGGCTCTCACGTTGAGAAACTGCGCGATACAGGGTGGTGAAGCCATGGTGTCGAAGTGTGGGAAAGTATCGTGAGGGGTGCTGTTTACTGCTGGTTATTGTACAACATCGGAGACAGCGGTAAAATGTGTGAGCGCGGAACGCCAAGAAACATTGCACACAGCAGAATATGTGGCAGCATGTTGGGGCTAGCCTAAGCAAGAAAATGGCTAAAATTCGACGACATGCAGGAAGAGAGAGGGCTTGCATGAGGAACATTGCAGGCGATTGCTTGGCATTTTGGAGATGACAATGGTGAGTTCATAGTGGCTCACTCATGCACTCACACTAAAACAGAATAATAAAGGCGCTGAGACCGGCAAAGAACTTCTTACACTTCACAACGCCTATCTAGATTACTTTTCCGCTTTTCCGGTTACGAAGGATGGTAGTATTTTTACTACACACCTAAAAAAACCTGGGTTGCTCTTTTTAGCGCACCCTAATAAGGTCATTTTGGAACTAAGACTAAAAAAAGGTTCCATGGAGTGGCCGTGTCAATCAAGCCCCTGTCCTAAGAAGCCAATACCGTTGTTGCAAACGAAAAGAAAACTGGAAACAGTCTTCCGGGATGTTCATTACATTCTCCTCGTGGACTGGATGGACCCACCATCGACAGCGACCGGTATTGTGAGATTGCCAAAAGGCTGCAACGGCGAATCCAGGCAAATGAGCAGAATACTTGTTGTTCAGACATGACATTTCACGTCAGTCGGCAAACCTGCGACACCCTGGCTACGCAGGTACTTACTGGGTTGCTTCAACCTCCGTACCCGTTCGACCCCCTCGGACTATGCCTTGTTTGAGAAGATGAATGACGTGTTAAGGCCATTCATTACCTTCAATCTTCTGAGGTCTTGGAGAAAATTGTCAGAGAGAGGTGCTCAAACACTCCGAACTAGTTGTTTGTCAACGTCCTCACAGACCTGTTAGCTAAAATGGCAGAGATGCATTTGCCCCTAACGGGTAATTCACACACACACAAGCCTTTTTATTGGGGCATCCAGCCCTATACATGATTCCCCTCTACAGGATTTAGCAAAAAAAGATATTTCAAAAGTAAAAACTAGAATACAAGAGGTAATAAGGAAAAAGAAAAGAGAGAAGAAAGAAAAAAAACAAGCAAAAAGAAATATAACCATATATACAAAAAAATAAACATACAGAGCAAAAAGAACCATACCTGATTAAATATTTAAATTAAAGTACCAATGTTTAGGATATGTCAAGGTTAGGATATCATTGAGAGGGCTAGTGTGGAATCAGCCGCGTTCAATCTTCGCCTTCTTCCTCCAAGCAAACCACGACATTCGGCGAATCCATTATTCTCCAACGGACATTGACTGCGGCCTTGTAGAATTTATATAAACCGAGGGAGAGACCCTGATCAACCATCAGCGTGTTCATCCAGCTGCAAATTTGTTGGCAGTCAGGTTGAGACCAGGGTAAGTCGCCTAACGGGTAATTCAATCTCTAACTATAATATACTAGACGAATGGCCCGGGCAACGCCCGGGGTTTACCCGAGTGCGAATATATTTTAAAAACGTTGTCTTGGGTGGTCGCTATTGACAGGGTGGTCTGTATAGACAGGTGGATGTATCACACAACTGATATCAGGGTTGTCTAGAGTGGTCGCTATACACAGGGTGGTCTGTATAGACAGGTGGATGTATCACACTGCTGATAACAGGGTTGCCTAAGGTGACCGCTATAGACAGGGTGGTTTTGTATAGATAGGTGAATGTAACACACTGATGATAACAGGGTTGCCTAAGGTGACCGCTATAGACAGGGTGGTCTGTATAGACAGGCAGCTGATAACAGGGTTGTCTAGAGTGGTCGCTATAGTCAGGGTGGTCTGTATAGACAGGTGTATGTATCACACTGCTGTTAACAGGGTTGCCTAGAGTGACCGCTATAGACAGGGTGGTCTGTATAGACAGGTGAATGTAACACACTGATGATAACAGGGTTGTCTAGAGTGACCGCTATAGACAGGGTGGTCTGTATAGACAGGTGGATGTATCACACAGCTGATAACAGGGTTGTCTAGAGTGGCCGCTATAGACAGAGTGGTCTGTTTAGACAGGTGGATGTAGCACACTGCTGATAACAGGGTTGTCTAGAGTGGCCGCTATAGACAGGTGTATGTATCGCACAGCTGATAACAGGGTTGTCTAGAGGGGGGCAGGGAGGCCACGTGTTCGCTGGCAGCCAATGGGCGCGCATTCTATCCGTGAGCTTCAGACATACAGACAAACAGACAGAATAAGGCAAATATATATATAGATAATAATATCTAAGTGTGATATATATAATACAAAAATCAAAAAATCCCCTATTATTGTAACTTGTTCGAACTACTGAAGTTAAAGAAACGCTGACGTCCCCTAGAGATAGCCATGGCGCCATATGACTTCAAGAACAGGGAAAGTACGACTTTTGGCCCCGGTAGAGAGACTCGAGGGCCAAGGCTGTTAGAAGACAGTTGGGAGGAAGGTTCAAAGGGAAATGCTGTCGTACTGGGCAGTCTCTTTGCTGGAGCCATGTCAGCACGTCTGTTTCAAGGAAGTAGCCTTCTTGTCGCCACTAACCTGTGTAGTATTCATTTCCATATCCATTTCCAATATTAAAGAAAGTCGAGAGCAGAAGACATGATCGGGAAACAAATTCCTCACATTACATTACCAGAATGGAAAAGAAATCAGCACCTTAGATAACCACTTCAGTGGAGACTCGCTCACTTCAGACTCAAATAGATGACGCCGAGCCATCACCTGCTACAACTGCCGAGACA
Source organism: Cordylochernes scorpioides (assembly GCA_030710605.1). NCBI lineage: Eukaryota > Metazoa > Arthropoda > Arachnida > Pseudoscorpiones > Chernetidae > Cordylochernes > Cordylochernes scorpioides. The sequence continues at coordinate 19,259,726 of CP092870.1, forward strand.
AGCCTTGATCGCCCGCCTCATCCACATACTGGATCGACCCGGGACCTCAGCATACTACCATACGACGGTACGCTTTCCTCTGAGAACCTTTTCTAAATTTTGATGACCAGGCAGACCAAATAGGCGTGACGCTCCAGGACAAATTACAGAGACTGCTGTTCCACCTGACTCAGACCATTGCAACTTTTCCGCCATCTCAGCATTGACGAAAAACACTACCCAAGGCACGACAGACACATCACTGTCACTGTGGGATAATCTTCGAACAAATTATATATTGAGAGTTTCTCTGCCATTATATCACCTTACGTTGTCCTCTATGCGAATTTACCCTGAATCCTCATCAAACCTCCCATAATTAATTCGCTGGGACCATTTCCTTAAATAGATCTCTCTCTCTGCTGACATAAAATAAATATATTTAAAATTTATTTCAGAAAATCAACATAATTGGTGACCAATAATAACTTTTTTCTCACTAAAAAAAAAAAATTTCGATAGTTGTTTTTTCTTGTTAATAGTTGTTGCTGAACATTATTTCTTTTTTGGCTAAATTCGCGAGACCAAATATACTTCTAAAAATAACCTTTTTTCCCTATTGTATTTAATGTTATACCACGTTTATGAAGTATTTTTACATATCTACATACCTTTTAGATATGTATACATGTGTGTGTGGTGCACATGAAATAAAATCAAATGAAAACCCTCACCCACCATGATTATCTTAATTGAGTACCATGAGTAATTGGAGTCGATAAAAAAATTGAGGACCTACTAAAATAGAGTACTTATTGAATTAACAATTAAGTTTGGCTACAGAGAAGATTTAAAAGTTACAATTTGGATTTGTAGATGGCCCTGTTTTCAAACTCCGTGGAAACATTGGAATCTTAAAAGTCGATCTCAGTTGTAATATCTGTCTGTATATGAGAATCACCAGAACTAGCTGATCTACAGTTTCCCATTGAAATCTCCACAGATAACTAAAGTGTTGTGGGACTTCTTGAATAGAGTGGATGTAAAATGAACGAGAATTTAAGGGAATTTCAACTTACAATCGCAGAACTCCTCTGCAGAGCCTCTTGGGCGAAAATCGCTTCCTGAAACATTCACAAATATAATTAGCGAGAGAATGACAATGTCATTAAATTTAGCAGTTAAATGAGAAGTCCTTTCATTTTATATGTATAGATGGCGCGTTATTGCTTTGAGTTAAATGAGAGTTATATCAGAGGGTGCACTGAAGGAAGACTACAAAGGGGCAAAATATCTCATAATGCTAACATCCCTAATATATAATTAATTCAACTACAACAATACGTTCAAAGGTCTGTAGTGATACCAGTCTCGAACCGTATTAAATTGTCATATTCAAAACTGTATAAAGGGACATTTATATAATATAAAAAAATTAAAATGTGTCAACGTAATCAAATCAAACCAATCGTCCCTAAAATTTCCATAACAGAATAGAAGATTAAATGAAAGAACCTTTCAATACAATTAATTAAAAATGACTAATAAATAATTTCAAAAAAGTACAACCATATATATATATATAAAATGGCATATCCTGACCAGGAGCACATGTGCTTTACAGAAGGCAGAGCGCCATCTGGTGGAACAGAAATCAACTAAACATTGATTTAGCCTGTTCCCTGATATTTGGCCAACCCAATTCCTTGATAAATCAAGAAAAGCCATCCACGAACGCGTTTCGCGCTTTTTGGCGCTCGTCAGCGTGGAGTAGGCTGAACCATTGAGACCAAAAAAGATTTTTTGATCCCAATGGCTTCCTGAAAAACCAAGAAATGGGTATTTAAGGCCAAACTTGCGTAAATACGCTTAGCACATTAAAATTTTATTAGCACATTTTATTTCGTTTTTTAATATATATATATATATATGGTAATTTAAACCAACAACCCCATATTGTATATAACTTATAACAAGAATTTCATCTTATATAATTGAAACACATCTGTAAATGATTATACGCATTATTGACATGTGTCATTACATCATCATATGTAATGTACTTTGTACAAACTGAGGATAAATAAATAAAACTCTGTAATAGATTAAGAGTTGAGCTAAAGAGATAGAAGTCAAAAACGTCTAAATTCGAGATAGATGGAAGTCACAAAACAACATCTAAAGATAGATTGGAAACTGTCAGGACGGCGCCAGTTTAGAATTTCACCAGACGATCCACACTCTTCGCATCTGTTGAAATGCAATACTCCCTTTCTCAGAAAAGGTATATAAAGCCTCCGTCTTAGCTAAAAATACAGTCACTTGACAGTCACTTGATAGTCAGTTCACCATCTGCGCAAGCCCTCGTCGGTTGTACCCCAGGTCCACCTCATCCACCATGTAGACCAGTAAGAACTCTTCTATCTCCATCTTTCGCTCCTAGCTCAACTTTTATCTGTTCACGGAACTTTCTTAGTGCAACTGTGTCTTCGTTTTTTGTGTGGACATTCCCAAGCTTTCCACTCTGCCTCGATCACGACTGCCTGTACTTTGTGAGAACTGTTAAAGGTCTTCCAAGGTGAAGAGAGGTACTGGAAAACTCCCCATCCTGACTGTTCCTCTTGGTCAACACAGGATTCTACAAGAGGCAACAGGACTTCATCACATATATATGTGATGATTTAAGACCATGGAATTGTCGTAAATAGTCCAGATATCTACTACCACATGTTCCACCACGTGACTGTATATAACTTCTTATTTACTGCAAATAGAAAGCCTCAACTAACATCAATCTGTACCGCGTAAGAATCTAATAAAGTATAGCAACTGTACAGATAGAAGGAATGGAGACTAACAGGAGAAAATTAAGGTTAAAACTAATCAGGCTTAGGTTTGAATAGGAAAGCAGGCCTGGCAAACCCAGTCCAACTTTTACGAGGTCGTGGCTCTCCTGGATAATAAAACTTTCCCCCCCTGTTTACGTCAGAAAAGAGCAGTGACCTGCATGGTCCCAGCTCAGCTATAAAAGGAGGCCCCGATCCTCAGTTAGCCAGTCCTTAGTTAGTCTTCGTTCCAGTCCCTGTCCACCGGACGCTCCGATAAAAGGTAAACCCTTTCCTGCTAGAAATCTCCTCGTCCCATTCCTTCTTGACGTCAGACGCTTCTAAGTGGAATCTCTGTTTGCTTATTCCACCTTTGGCCCAGCTGTGTCGCCTTCCACCACGACTGCACGGTAGAGTTGACATCGAGGTTCGTCTAGCATCAGGTAACACTGGTCCCAGAGGTCCCAAGATATCACATATATATTTTTTAAATGAAACATTGAAACACAAATATTTCTTTTACACAAATAACAAACTTATACTGTCGTTGCTGCGATGAAAAATATATTGGTAAGGCTTGGCTCATCAGTGGTGAACCCTCCAAGCGGTTTCGCCAATTTAATATACCATTTTGCCGGAAGAGGCAACCAAAAATATAAACTTGAATTTATAAATGTGTCAATTTATAAATAATGATTTATAAAACACTGGATTCAAGATCTAAAATCATATTCAATATCTATAATTTATCTTCTTCTAGTGTAGTCTGGTGGCAAAGATTGAAGTATTTTTGTATAGTTGCAGTTTCTCTATATAGGTATTCTCTTATAAAGCAATAACGCGCCATCTTCTATACATAGGAAATGGAAACATTGAGACACCAATGTTTCTTTTATACGTAAAACAAATTTATATAAAATTCTACTGTCACCTAAAAGCTTATGTCCATAGTTTAATTAAATACTATTTCTGATATTCCACCTTTCAGCCTAGCATATATAATCAGAATTGTCCTATACAGTATTAGAACCCTGATAAGCGGTCTGGTAGAATAAATTGGCGAAACCGCTGGGAAGGTTGACCACTGATGAGCCAAGCCCTCCCAATATTTCTTCATCGCAGTAAGGACAGTAGATGTCTGTTTTGTGTGCAAAAGAAACATTCGTGTCTCAATGTTTCCATTTCCTAAATACTGTTTTATAAATATATTTATCGAAATACTTTACGTACTTTGTGACAACTGTTCTATATAGAGATGACAGTACGATTGTTTCACTTTAATAGAACAACACGTCACGGAGAAATGTGAATTACTTTACTACACTATACAATATAAACTGATTATTTGACTATATTTACTATAAATTAAACATTTTATATATATTAAAAATGGCATATCCTGACCAGGAGCACATGTGCTTTACAGAAGGCAGAGCGCCATCTGGTGGAACAGAAATCAACTAAACATGCGTTCGTGTATGGCTTTTCTTGATTTATCAAGAAATTGGGTTGGCCAAATATCAGGGAACAGGCTAAATCAATGTTTAATTGATTTCTGTTCCACCAGATGGCGCTCTGCCTTCTGTAGAGCACATGTGCTCCTGGTCAGGATATGCCATTTTTTATATTGATTTCAACACCTGATCTTTTTATCTTTTATTTTTTTCTTTCGTTTTTTCCATTTTATATATGTAAAGATAAGATTTTGAAGCATTTTCAAACCTTATGTCAATTTCTTTTATTGACCTACATCTAGGAATGTCTGCCACACCAATTACACCACATAAATTGATGCGCATTTTATTTACGTTTTAAAATAAATATACATATTCGTCTATTAATGGACTAATCAGAATTTTTCCGGTTTTAAAACTTTGAATAATCCACTTTCCAGCGCTACCTATAATATAACGGTATATAATTAAAAAGGCTTATATTGGGTCAAAATATCATTTATTTTACTAATATTTCAGTTGGCTGAACGCCAACTTTTGTCAAGGTGTTATAACATATTAATGTGTTATATCTTGATAAAGGTTGGCGTTCAGCTAACTGAAATATTGGTAAAATAAATGATATGTTTACCTAATATATGTCTTTTTAATTGGTGATATATTTATGGATTGCTCTATTTTCAAATATATGACGGCCTATGTTGTCGGAATTCTATTCTATAGGCCAAGTATTCTGGACACGCATGTGAAATAAACACACAAACCCACAACCAAAATTCCATCTTTAGATATACACTGCGTGACATTGAAAATGGAACACCAAGAAATAGTGGCCAGAAAATTATGCAAATTTCAGGGTAGACGCGCCTAACCGAGTTATGCAAATGATGTAAAATGCGTAGCTCTCGTGCGCACATGGAGTAAGATATAAGGGAAGGAACTTGCAGAAAGGACAGTATTCGTGTCGTTATTTCTTCAAGGAAAATCATTGTAGAAATTTTGTTCTTGTGTCAAAAGACACGTGTAATAACAGAGAATGCCAGGTCATCGTAAACGGAGGCAGTTCAAGCAGACAGACGCTTTTACGAGGGGCATGGTGATCGGACTGAAAAGGGCAGGTTGGTCCATACGTCAAATCGCAGCTGATACACACCTTGGTGCGTCCACGGTGCACCGACTGTGGAGAAGATGGTTGGAACAAGGAAATGTGGCTATTTATAGGAATGTCGGTGCAACCAGAGTGACGTCAGCACGTGTGGATCGGCGTATCCTTCGACAAGCAGTGGCGGCCCCATAAGCCACTTGTACCGCCATCCTGCAACATGTGCAAGACACCCTAGATCATTCCATCTCGACCAGAACCATTTCCCGTCGATTGGTTGCTAATGGCTTGCACTCATGCCGTCCGCTAAGAAGACTGCCATTGACCCCACCGAATAGGCGCCAACGTTTGGAATGGTGCCGGGCTAGATCGACGTGGATGACGGAATGGCACAGGGTCGTGTTCTCAGATGAGTCGCGTTTCTGCTTGTCCAGTGATAGTCGCCGTGTACGCGTGTGGCGTCGACGTGGAGAAAGGTCCAATCCGGCAGCAATTGTGGAACCCCCCACCGTGCGACAACGTGGAATCATGGTTTGGGGCGCAATCGCGTATGATTCCAGGTCACCTTTACTTCGTATTCAGGGCACTATGACGGCCCAACGATACGTTGATGATGTGCTGCGACCGGTGACACTCCCCTACCTTCAGGGGGTATCCAATGCCCTTTATCAGCAGGATAACGCCCGACCGCACACTGCTCGCATTAGCCAACAAGCTCTGCAAGATGTACAGATGCTTCCCTGGCCACCGTACTCTCCTGATCTCTCACCAATCGAGCACGTCTGGGACATCATTGGACGCCGTTTGCATGCCTTGCCACAGCCGCGTTCAGAAGACGAACTGTGGCAAATGGTTGAGAGGGAATGGAGAGCCATCCCTCAGGACGCCATCCGTACTCTGATTGACTCTCTACCTAGACGTGTTGCTGCGTGCATCGCCGTCCGCGGTGTTCCTACTTGCTACTAAGCCGACGCCGTTCTCGCTCTGTATTATGACTATCATTTTGAAATAAAGATCACTTATTGTTCGTCCCTGTCTCTCTCTGTCTGCCGAGTTTCATCACTTTCTGGCCATTATTTCTTGGTGTTCCATTTTCAATGCCACGCAGTGTATATTAGTGCATTATCCCACATGCTACGGATGAATTTAATGATATTTACATCAGGAAATCGAATTATCGCAAACATTTGCCTTTCATACATGTATATTATCTGAACTCGACGCAATTATCCCTAGCCGGGATATCGCGTTTGTGTGTTGAAATAAATAAATAAATAAATCTGAACGCAATCACTAAACTTTCCTGGATACACATTCAAATGGCTTTAAAAATATATTTTTAATCACTTACCCATTGTTATCTGATAGATGACAGATTTTAGCTAAATATAATTGTACGATCAGCAAGTGTCGTTTTTACCAAATTATCTCCCTCATCCACCTTTCTTCACTTCAAACTCTTTTCAAACATTAAAAAGCCTTTAAGTTAGAAAACAGAACAAATTTATCGAAAAGTAAAGGGCGCTTATTGCATGATACTTCGACGATCAGAACGTTTGTCTTTCAAAACCCCTGTCAAGAAAAAGGATGTAAAACTCAGGCTAGAAAAAGTACCTAAGGAACAATATAGTGTCACCTATTTTATTTTCTATACAATAAAGCGTGAATGTTGATAGAATGTTTATGAAAATTCGACACTTTTATAGACGCGTATGTTTCTTTTATAAATTAAACAATATCTACTGCCCTTACTACAATGGAAAAATTAATGGGAGTGCCTTTCTTTGCAGTAAGGGGGCAGTAGATATTGTTTAATATTTTAAAATAATCATAGGCGTCTATAATAGTGTCGAATTTTCATAAACATATGCGCGCTAATGTATCATAATAGAATGATTTTGTTCTCTTATAAATCTCTTCTCAGATAAATGAACTGATTTTATTGTAAATATTTGATGACAATATTTCCTTTTTTCTTTCTTTCTCCTTATTAATATATTATGACTATTCTTTACAGCCTAAAATTATTGTAAATATGTATGGACAACTGTAGAAACATACCTGTATGACAGCCCAAGTGTCTCTAGGGAAACATAGCGCTTCAAATTGAAATAAAATTGTAAAGCACTGATATTTTATTATTATACTTATTTATCTTACAAAAGTACGTATTATGTACTTTTTGCACCCAAATATTTATATACCATTAATTTTAAATTAAATTTAACTAATATTATTTTCACAAATGTTATAAATATTTTACTTTAATGACATCAATAACATGTCGGATTTAAATATTTAAACAAAATATAAATACCCTTGAAATAAATTTTTTATTTATATATTTCATATACAATAGAACTTGGATAATTTTAGCTTCTTTAATTCGAAAAAGTCTCTAATCGGATATTTATCTTGATCCCTAATAATTTCCTATAAATAGAATTTTCGTTTTTAATTCGAATTTTTGTATAATTCGATTTTTTTTTGTCCCTTGGGCTTAGAATTATCCAAGTTGTGTTTTATTACTTAAAAGATACGTTTTCATTAATACCGCATATTTTGTTCTCCTATCTATTGAATATGACATAGAGACACCGGTGCAGGATATTGAAGCTATTTTTTGTTTAAAAATCTTTTTAATCCGGTTGCCGTCAGTTTTTACCGCCAGACGACCCCATCGTCCCCTTTGTAGTTAAATGGGATAATTAAATAATTAGTTGAAAGTGATGTAGTTAACTATTTGACACATGAATCGTTTCTTCTATACTATTTACCTTAACATTATCCACAAAAATACTTTTATTTAAGAAAATATGGTGTATTATAACTAATTTTAAAACCCGGCCCTCGATGTTTCTATTTTATAAATTCTATCAAGCAGCGCAACATTTACACCGTTATTGACAGTCGACAGCCGAGCTGCAACATGACTTTCTTGGGTCCAAAATACAATGATGGCTTGGAAACAAAGGGAAGTTATGACCTATCACATTCAAGACCAGAATAATATTTAAAATATTATCTCGCATATCATTGAACCTTTATATAAAATAAACAAAATAAAAATATATAAATAAAATACTAGCCAAATTACCCTGCTGTATTTTGCCGGAACAAAGAGTTGCGCGAAGAAATTAGTCTTAAAAATGTTTATTTCCCTTACTGGTAGAAGTCAGGTTATTAAGGAAAAGTCATCAATTGTTTATCATCTTAAGTTGAAGACTAGAACTAATGAAAATTGTGTGTATTCCTCCATTGATCTTATTTGTACAGAATTTGAAGTGCCTCCTTTTTAAACTACATCCTTCTTCATGCGTAAAATATCTGAATGATTGAGTTAGTAGTTTTGTTTTGGGAGATGAGAATAACAAACAAAAACATTTTTTGTTTCATTTTTTTTTACATACAAGCAAGGGCATCAATGAAATTAAAACGAATTTTTAATATTTTTGAACATTCATTTTTAAATATATGTTTATTTCGAATTTGATTGGCTCATTCTTTTTATATAAACAAGAATTTTTTCTTGATATATAAGGTTTAAAATAATTTTGTCTTTTTTTTTGTTTATTAATGACAAAATATATATATATTTTTGCTTGCTATCAGATTTATTATTCAAATATTTGTCTACTTTTTTATTAATCATTACTTTCTTCTAATAGGAGTTTCATTTCAGTCAGTAATTTTTCATCATTTTTAAAATCAGTATTCGAAGATTGAGCTCCATCGTCCAATATTTTATGAACTTGTAAACTTCCACCTTGTGGAGCTAACATACCTTCGTTTGGTATTAGCATCCATTGCTTCCAGTCACTTTGATAAGTTTGGTAATTGTGGTTTCTAAGGTCTTCAATATCTAATTGTTCTGGCTTGAACTAGCTTCCATATTCCTCGATACTGTGTCTAAGTACTCGATCCTTACACCTTATTTATACAACGTTTATACACCAAGTGTGATACATAATAGGGTAATAATTATAAAATAATTTTAAAACTGTGTGTGAATAATAGCAAATAACACTGTTCAACAACATTTTTGCCCCAGATTGCTGAAATCAGTAATCTAGTCAAAATTTTCCATCACCCATGGTTTTTGCGTGACAGCCTTTTTTAATATTGGGATAACTACAGCAATAAATACAAACAATGTTACGAAAGCATTTTTCATAAACCTTATTACATTACACTGGTTTATCAAAAATATGTCTATTTGTCCCAAAAGAAACAGCATCTTATCCTAAATGCAACTCTTGGTGCTGATTCCAAATATACCATTAGTTTTTTTTTCTATTTTCTAAGATTTCTGAGAGACATCTACTTGAAATTTGGATTCGCTCATATGAACGAAATATATTTATTTTATTGAAAAGTAGTGACAGTGTATTTTCTTCTTTACTTTGCTTGTGGTACATCCCTCTTGAATGTCCAGCAGTAGTCAGCAAGCATACCGGGACTCCATTTACCTTGGTACCGTTTCTCCATGCTTGATATATCTTGATGAAACCTCTCACCATGCTCATCGCTAACTTCACCAAGATTGTCTGGAAATAAATCTAGATGTGAATGCAGGAAATGGATCTTGAGAGATGTTAGAGTTTAATTTTGATTATTACTCTGTGTAAATGTTTTATTATATTTGACCAGGAGTGCCTGGTCATGTGTGTGTGTTTGATTGTATATATATAGTGTGCTTGGAAATAAAATGTGTGTTGAGTTGAGCTTTGTGAGACTAGTCCTTTCACATAGTTTAGAGTTTGGAAAGCCCGCTTCATTTAGAAGAAGACCTCTGCGCTGCCTATACCTCTAGGCAGAAGAGTGAGCATCAGAGAACCAGCCAGAAGAAGATTGGCGAACATTTTGGTCCCTCGAGCCGGATTTAGGCTAAGGATAAAGTTATAAGATTTAGAAAGGTTCACTCAAGAGATAAAGAAGATAAAAGTTAAAATTCGTAAATTCAATTTGTTGATTATAAGATAATCAAGAAAGAAGGCTTATGCAAATTTAAGCAAGATTAGAACAAAGAAGAAGTTATGTAAATAAGGTTTTAAGAAAGTTTTGCAAATTGGATTCAAAAGATAAAACCGAGGTATAGTGCATTAAGTTACGTTAAGTTAAGAACAAAAGCAAGTCTAGAAAATGAAGCGGGCAATAAGAAGTAGAGCCGTTCGAAGAACGACTATTTCCAAAATGATTAAAAGGATGGAGGCAGAATTGGATGGGGAGGCTCCCTCAGAGAAGTTCGTGAGAACTAATTACAGAATAATGGAGGAGTGCATCGGGAAGATCCAAGAAGAGGATAAGTTAATCTGGGAATTGATGCTGGACGATGAGGAGAATGATGACAGGGTACTAGAGGAGGAGAAGGATACAGTGATCCATTATTATGGGAAGTGGATAGATCTTGAAAATGAAATAAATCATTTCCTCAACTCTCTGAAGAAAAATACGGAAGACCTCCATGGTGCTAGTTCGGAAAAGGGCTCGCTGCCTGGAACAAGAGTTTGCCGATTGCCCAAATTGGATTTGAAGATCTGCGATGGAAGCAGTTTAGAATTCAGGATGAGTGAGAAGCCAAGGGTTGTAGGAGTTACCTTGATGAAAGGAGTTGATCCAGCTTCTATTAAGGAAGATGCTGGGATTGTGGTATCATCCGAGCAAATGGTAAAAGAGACATCCACGCAGATTGCCGTTGAAGAAAGTGAAAAGGCTCAAGTTGAGAAAAAGCATTTTGCTGAAGAAAGTAAAAAGGCTCAAGTTGAGAAAAGATCTGTTGTAGAAGTTGACGAAAGTCATAGGGCTGAAGTTGAGAAAGAATCCGTTGAAGCAGATGAAGAGAAAGGGCTGGATGTGGAACAAGGAATGGATTCAAAGAACATTGAAGAAGTGAAGCTGCTATATGCAGAACAAGGTACTGATTCAAAGATGGCAGAAGGGCTAGATGCAGGACAAGGCGGACTCTCCTTGAGACGGTATTTAGGGAGGAGATCCAGTCTGCTGAAAAGAATCCCTGAAACAAGGATAAAATTTCGGGAGAATAAGTTCGGAGTTTTGGTGGACATGAGAAGATATTTCCGGATGATCGCCATTAAGGAGAATGATCGGGACTACCTCAGATTTCTTTGGAAGAAGAAAATGGATAACTGATGGTTTTTTGGGCGGGAAATGGTTGTAGACGATTTTAATTAAGTGCCCCGTACCTCAAAATCCGGAAGAAAAGGAAATAGTTGAATATGATGATGCAAAGGTTGGAGAAAGTAAAACGCTTTCTAAACAGGGTTGTACTATCCAGATCACCTATGTGAAGAGAGAACCAATAGAAAAAGGTTCAATTGGCAAATATCTTCCAAACATTAAAATGCAACTTGTATCGAAGGAAACTGTTTCTGGAACTGTAATTACTCCAATATTATATACTCCGGCCAGTTCTCCAAAGGGGCAAGTGCCTACTCCAGCGAAAAATCTTAATTTAGGAGACAAGTCTCCAGAAAAGTCTGGTAAAAGTGCTAAACTGGAAAGGATTGCGAATCCGGTAGATTATAGGAATATTATATTGAGTGGTTTGAGATCTCTAAAGAAGATTTCAGAATCCTATGACTGCTCTAAGCCTGCAGACGATACCTCTGGGCCTTCAGACGATACCTCTGAGCCCTCGGACTATACCTCTGGGCCTTCAGACGATACCTCTAGGCCTGCAGACGATGCCTCAGCATCAGATCCTGATTCTTCAAAAGGTAAAGCTCAAGGTTCTCAAGAGGTTCCAGAAATTGCAGTGGAAGATTCTGACGAAAAGTCTGCAATTGAAGATTCTCAACCTTCAGAGCCTCTTGATGTGGAGGGTTCTGAAGTGGGGACTTCAAGCGATGTAGAGGTAAGAGCTCAAACAAAGAGCCCTAAAGCCATATCTTCAAAAATACCTTGCATGAAGAAAGAAGAATCCAGCATAGACTTGGAAGAGGAAGACACTGGGAGAAACGAACCCTCTCCAGCCTCAATCACCTTCAAAGCCCTAGAACCCACAGATTCTAAAGAAATTGATCAAATCATTGTGATGCTACCGAGAAACAAAGTTACAAATGTTAGATTTTACTATAGGCCTTAAATACCTATTTCGAAAAGAATTGTTTAAGGTAATCATTTGATATTTGAAAAGAACATTGCGCACAAAAGATTACATTTGAACAATCCAAGGTTATAAGGACATTGGGTTTGGGATGGATACAAAGTGAAGATTGTTTCTTATATGACGTTCAGTCGTTGGAAAAGACATCGGTGACTACCAAACGCGAAATGCTTTCCTTTATCGCCAAGTTATATGATCCCTTAGGATGGTTGGCACCTGTCCTTGTAACAGGAAAAATAATGGTTCAAAGGTTGTGGATAACGGGATTACATTGGGATGATCCGATGGATGAATCATTGATTGAAACATGGACTAATTTTAGAAAGGAATTGAATTTCATAGGAAGTTTGAGAATACCCCGATGGTTGGGTCTCGGAAGGAATACCCAGGGAGTACAATTGCATGGATTCGGTGACGCCTCTGAAGACGCCTATGCGGCAGCCGTTTACATAAGAATTCCCACTGATGATGGTGTCAGTGTAAAACTGTTGGCATCAAAGACTAAGTTGGCTCCCATTCGGAAGATGTCAATTCCACGTTTAGAATTGTGCGCAGCTCTTCTACTGACCAGACTAATAAAATATGTAATGGAAGAGTTGAATATCAAAATGGAGAGTGCTACCTGTTGGTCCGATTCTACCATAGTCTTGAGTTGGTTAAGAACTATGTCTAGAAATATCCCCACTTTCATCGGCAATCGTGTCGCGGAGATTCAGAGTTGTCCACAAGTCAGGGAGTGGCGCTATGTTCCTACAGGAGATAATCCAGCGGATATTGCCTCGCGAGGAATTCTGGGGTCCGAGCTGAAATAGTCTTCCATCTGGTGGACAGGACCTACCTGGTTATCAGCGGAATCAACAGAATGGCCCAGAATGCTTCCTGTGTTTGAGCACCAAGGTCAATTTGAGCTCCTGAGTGTTCATGCCATCAGTGAAACACCTTTCTTGGTGGCTATCGGAGAGATGAGCTCAACCTTTAATGGATATATCCGAAAAGGTGGCCTGGATATTGCGTTATTGCCATAACTGCCGCTACAGTGCGGAGCGATATCAGTCGCACTTAACCCCAGCCGAACTGAGAAATGCTCATAGGAGAATACTTCAAGCAATTCAGTGCCAGCATTTCAGGGAAGAAATAAGAAGTTTGACCACTTTAGGATCAGTGAAGCGCACGGGCAAGATTTATGGTTTAACACCGATCCTCGACGATCAAGGAATCCTTAGAGTCTGCGGTAGATTAAGATGGGCTCCATCTATGACATATGAACAAAAACATCCTGCGCTATTGCCTTCATCAGGAAAGGTGGCTCAGATGATTGTTCAAGCGGTTCATATGCGGACTTTGCACGGAAGTGTGCACCTGATGCTGTCCACATTGAGACAGAAGTATTGGATACTGAGAGTAAAAGATCAGGTGAAGAGATGCATTCGAGAGTGCGTGACATGTTGTCGATACAATCGCGTCACTCAAGGCCAGCTAATGAGCGATTTACCCAAGGAGAGATTAACATCGGGTAAACCCTTTTCAATCAGTGGTGTAGATCATGCTGGACCTGTGAACCTTCGATTGTCCAAGGTTAGAGGCCGAAAGACTGAAAAGGGCTACATCTGTCTATTTGTGTGCTTTGTGACCCGAGCAGTACATCTTGAATTGGTCACCGATGCCTCTACACCCACCTTCATGTCGGCCTTTAAGCGATTTGTAGCGCGAAGAGGACATTGCACTCGGCTATATAATGATCAAGGGGTAGTAACTCCCGCCCACTTCTTGCTTGCTGAGCCATCCTCTTGTGTCCCGTAAGATGACCTATTATTGGTAGAGAATCATCTCCTAACAAGATGGCAGTTGGTTCAGAGGGTCATGCAACATCTGTGGAAAAGATGGTCAAAGGACTACTTGAATGGCTTGCAACAGCGCAATAAGTGGAAGACCATCTCTCCCAATGTCGACATCAATACGTTAGTATTGATAAAAGAGGAAAGAATGCCCCCTGCAAGGTGGCTTATGGGCAGAGTGGTGGAGACACATCCTGGGAAGGACGGCCTGGTGCGGGTTGTTTCGGTGCGGACATCGGTTGGAGTGCTCCGAAGACCCTTGGTGAAGCTGGTGCTGCTTCCGGTGGCCCCTCCGGAACTTGATGTGACCCATCAACTCGGGGAGGAATGTTAGAGTTTAATTTTGATTATTACTCTGTGTAAATGTTTTATTATATTTGACCAGGAGTGCCTGGTCACGTGTGTGTGTGTTTGATTGTATATATAGTGTGCTTGGAAATAAAATGTGTGTTGAGTTGAGCTTTGTGAGACTAGTCCTTTCACATAGTTTAGAGTTTGGAAATCCCGCTTCATTTAGAAGAAGACCTCTGCGCTGCCTATACCTCTAGGCAGAAGAGTGAGCATCAGAGAACCAGCCAGAAGAAGATTGGCGAACAAGAGACATGTTACATTCCAGTGTTTTGTAGGAAAGTAAGAGTTCATTAACTAAGTCACTGTAGTTTTCGGCCATTACATTTCCCAAAAGGTTTTTACAAACACTACTAAAAGAATTCCTTGCTGCTGCTTCAAATTCATTTAAGCTATCTTCAAAATTCCCATCCTGCAGCAATTATCGAATCTGAGGTTCAATGAAAATGCCTTTTTTAAATTTCGCATCACTTATGCTAGGGAATTTTTTCTTCAAATAGGCAAATACAGCAGCATTTGGATTCATTGCCTTGACAAAGTTTTTCATTAATCCCAGTTTAATATGTAGTGATGGTAAGTATATATTTTCATATTTGTCCAATGGAAAATGTGCAATATTTTAAAGTCCTGGAATAAGGTTTTTACGGTTTGGCCAGTTCTTTTTGATATAATTGCCTTTCCTTGTCTCTACTATCGTATTCACACAGAAAACAACATATTATTGTATATCCAAGCTGTAAACCAAGAAAGATAGCAATGACTTTCAAGTCACCACAGATTTTCCAGCTGTATCTGTCGTACTCTACCTTTTTCAAAAGCAGTTCCATGCTTTCGTAACACACTTTCAAATTGAATGTGTGTGCTATTGACATCGATGGGAACTTATTACCGTTGTGAAGGAGAACACCTTTCAAAATACCTTTAGAGGAATTAATGAATAAGTGCCACTCTTCTGTATTATATTCATTGCCAAGCGCATTCATTAGACTAACAATATCATTGCAGTACACTAAGTCATTTTCTTGTGAAAAGAAATCTTGAAATTCAGCTAGTCGTTTGCTAAAAAAACATACTTTTGTGTCATTATGCATCATATTCCAACCTTTCAACTTAGAACCTAAATGTTTACTCTGTTTTTCGGATAAATGCAAATCACGTACGAGGTCATTCAAATCTCCATTAGTTAATAAATGAGGTTTGGGTGAAACATGTGCTTTAAAATTTGTAGCATTGGACTCTTTCTCATCACTATTTGAATCATCGACACTAAATGTAACATTTTCGGGAGACTGTGGCACAGGTAAATCATCACTATGATGAACTGGTCTCATAGCAGATGGCAAATCTGGATATTTAATTGTATGTTTTGATTTGGACGTAATATTTTATTTTTTGTCAAACAAAAATAAATATTTAATCTACCTTGTAAGAGGCCGAGCACAAAGCCTGACAACAATGTTGAGGGGCCCAAGTCTTATCTTGGTCACCCACTTTGCATCCAAAGTAAAGTTCATAGCACCTTTTGATGAGCGGTGTAATGTTTTGCCTTTGAGTTTTGGAAGTTAATTCTCCACAGATGTAACAGAAAGTATCTAGATTATTCACGCAACACCTTGGCATATTGGCACCGTCTTGTGTACATAATCTATATGAACAATTTGATAGAATATGAAAAGGGAAATAAGACTATCAGCATAAAATAAAAGGATTTAAAAGCGCGAATGTTTCTTTTATACATAAAACAAACTTCTACTGTCCTTACTGCGATGAAAAATATATTGGGAGGGCTTGGCTCATCAGTGGTGAACCTTCCCAGCGGTTTCGCCAATTTAATCCACCAGACTGCTTCTCAGAGCTCTAATACTGTATTGGATCATCCTGCTTTTATATGCTACACTGAAGGATGGAATCTTAGAAATGGTTTTCAAGTAAACTATGGACATAAGCTTATAGGACAGTAGCATTACATTTAAATATTTGCTTCGAGCAATGCTCTTCAGCAAACTATAGAGCTCTGAGAAACGGTCTGGTGGATTAAATAATAGATTTTATCACCACTAGTCAATGTAATGAGGTTTAAGCAAAGAGGTCAGCGTCAGTATCAGTATAAAAGGAAAACCGAAAAATGATATATAACAGCGATATAGTAGATTAAACTAGCGAAACCGCTGGGAGGTTTCAACACTGATGAGCCAGGCTCTCCCATTAATGTTTCATTGTAGTAAGGGCAGTAGAGAAAATTGTTTAATTTTTAAAAGAATCATATGCGTCTATAATAGTTTCGAATTTTCATATTGCTCTTGATGCTAGAATATTTTATTCTGTTAGTTTATATTTACATAGTGATTATTGTTTGTTTATTTTATGAATTATCATATTGGCTGTTATTTTTATTTGTTATTTTTAATTATTGCTCTATATTGTTTCATACATAACATACTATTATAGTATTATTGGATATTATCAAGATACATTATGTTCTAAATTTCCGGCAAGTCTATTTTCCTTTGGATGATATTGTATTGTCTTGATAATAGTGCTTCAATTATTAATTTTTGGTATTTGATGTTTATATTTTGTAATGTATTTTTGGTTGTTCTATTGCAAAGGTGTGATCAGTTTCTCTACAATGTGGAAATATTGATGATCTACCATCTTGACTTATTATATTACGTTGATGTTCGTATATTCTATTGCCGACTCTCCGTATCTTCCACGTATTTAACTTTACAATTATTGCTTCATTTTTTTTCTATTAAAGGGTTCTATGAAATTATATTTATTTTTATAATTAATGGAAATCTAACTATAGAACCTATATTAGGGGAATTGGTATGGTATGTTTTAATAAAGTTTTTTTTTATTTTTCTGGCTATGGTCATGGATGCATGTGAATATGGAATATAACATATTGCTTTAAATATTTCTGCATCTTTGTTGATTCAGTTATGGTTTGCTATGGGTTTGTGGAAAAGCGTTAAAATAAATGTGCATGGCTAAGCAGCTTCTTGGAGATATTTTATAATATTCAGGGGGTTCTTCTATTTTTGAGTTCTGTTGAGAGCAATGTTTGTATATTTCTGTTGGATAGTGTTTTAACAGTATTTAATTTGTGGTTTGAGGGACAGTATGATGAAAATATTTACCTAATTGAGTTTAAATTAGGGTTTGTAATAAACAGAGGTTTGCAAAATTTGATTGGATCTTATAATATTTTTGTTTAAGAATAATAAACTTTTCCATTCTTAGAGACACATTAAAATGATAAGATCCAAACAAAATTTGTAAACCTCTGTTTATTACAAACCATCATTTAAACCCAATTATATACATTTTTCATCATATTGTCCCACAAAATAAATTTCATCTCCCGAGAGCTCTTTCCCTTCTCTAAACCTCCTATACAGTCACGTATACAGGAACTAATACGTTTATATATGATTTATATTTGAACAAATTGAAGTTTAGAAATGCATATTTTATATGGAACTCCACTTTAAAAGCCATTAATATAAAAAGTAGAGTAGATAGAGAAAACCTGATTTCATATTCAGATTCAGCGAACCAAATATGGATGCAATCTGTTGTAAAATCTTAGGCACCAAAAATAAATATTTTGTTGCCCCGAGCTATTAGAGAACAAGCTTTATTTTGAAACCTCAACTATTTCATCGTTAGTGGTGTTCGTTAGAACAATTTATACTTCCATTTCTCCTCCATTACTTATTTCTTGAGAAGAGATACTGCATTCTGTACCGACATCACGGCCACTTCTAGGGGAAATATGCTGCATCCTGTAGCGTCACCTTGACTTCTTGAGTAGATATGCTGCATCCCGTAGCTATATCACCCCTACTTTTTGGGGAGATATACTGCATCCCATAGCGACGCCACTGCCACTTCTTTGAGAGAGATGGTGTATTCCATAGGGATGTCATCTCCACTTCTTTGGTAGAGATACAGCATCCTGTGGTGATCTCACCGCCACTTATTGAGAATAGATGCTGCATCCCGTAGCGACATCACCGCCACTTTTTGGGGAAATATTCTGCATCCCATAGCGATGTCACCCTTTGGGGCAGAGATGATGCATCCCGTAGCGACATCATCGCCACTTCTTGAAGAGAGATGCTGCATCCCGTATAGACGTCACCTTGACTTTTTGGGTAGAGATGCTGCCTTCCGTAGCGATTTCATCGCCACCTATTAGGAAAAGATGAAGCATCCCGTATCGATGTCACAGCCACTTCTTAGGGAGAGATGCTGCATCCCGTAGCGACGTCGCCGCCACTTTTTGGGGAAATATTCTGCTACCATAGCGATGTCACCCTTTGGGGCAGAGATGGTGCATCCCGAAGCGACATCATCGCCACTTCTTGAAGAGAGATGCTGCATCCCCCGTATAGACATCACCTTGACTTTTCGGGTAGGAATGCTGCCTTCCGTAGCGATTTCATCGCCACCTATTAGGAAGAGATGCAGAATCCCGTAGCGATATCACTACCACTTCTTAGATAGGAAGATATTCTGCATCCCGTAGCGACATCACCACCACCTTTTGAGGAGATATGCTGAATCCCAGAGCGACGTCACTGCCACTTCTTGGAGAGTGATGGTCTATCCGGTAGCGATGTCACCCCCAAGTCTTTGGTAGAGATACTGCATCCCGTAACGACATCATCGCCACTTCAAGGGGAGAGATGCTGCATCCTTGTGATCTCACCGCCACTTATTTGGGAGAGATGCTGCATCCCGTAGCGATTTCATCGCCACCTATTAGAAAGAGATGCAGCATCCCGTAGCGGTCACTGCCTTTTCTTAGGGAGAGATGCTGTATCCTATAGCGACGTAACCGCCACTTCTTGGGGAGGGATGTTTCATTCCGTAGCGACATCATCGCAAACTTCTTGAAGAGAGATGCTGCATCCTGTAGCGATGTTACTGCCACTTCTTGGGGAGAGATATTGCATCCCGTTGTGATTCCACCGCCACTTATACAGGAGAGAGGTTGAATCCCGTAGCGATGTCAGCGCCACTTCTTGGGTGGGGTACTGCATCCCGTAGCGAACTCTTCGCCACTTCTAGATGAGAGATGATGCATCCTGTATCTATGTCACCGCCACTTCTTCAAGAGAATTTATGCATTCCGTAGCGATGTCACTGCCACTTTTTGGGGAGAGATGCTGCATCCCGTAGTGACACCATTGTCACTTCTTGTGGAGAGATCATGCATTCCTCAGCGATATCGCAACCACCTCGTGGAGAGATATCCTGGATTCAGCAACGACTACACCTCCACTTGGATAGAGATCCTGCATACTGTAGCGACATCACCGCTACTTCTTGTAGAGAGATCCCGTTCAGAGCAGAGATATATATAATCATTTCTTAGTAAGATAACCTTACATCCAGCAAATAATATGCCATTCATTGACGCCGCCTTCATTTGTGAGAGGATTTTGACGAGGTTGTTTAGCATCTTCGAGCGAGAGCAACACATGGAAGGAATTTTGAATCGCTTGTTGGTCAAATTATTTTGAATTTTTAATCGATTTTGACTCCAATGAGGACCAACGCACTTTGCGAACAAAATATCCGATTAATTTTGTTGTAGAATTTTGATGTAAATTTTCCAATGCTTAGGACGATTTTTGCCGTAATTTTTTCTAGCCGTGCCAGAGAAACTTCTCCTTCGCCTCCTTTAGGACTCCTTCAGCGAGGCCAAAATGGCCCGCCTGCAAAACACAAAAAAAAAAAACAATTTTAATATTTCATTATTTTATCATATTTCAGTAATGTTCGTGTGCCATCTCATTTTAAACGACTTTTCTGGTTATTTAAAGGATTTTTTTCACATTCCTTGCAATATCGCGCTATTGTAGTGAGCACCTTGATATCTCTTTTATATGACTAGGCTACTTGTTTTATTTCTTCTTCTTTGTTTGTCCTTGAACTTCCCTTGAAGAATGACCTCAATAGAAATATCTTGTCTAAGGATGCGCCTAAATAGGTTAGCCTTTGTTTAGTCTTTACTAGCTCGTAGTTATGTAACGCAGCGATAACAGACAGAGCTACTTACTGAAGGTCCAGGTCCTCCTCGCCGGCCGCAGCCCTCTTAAAAACAGAGGAGCGCGGCACCTCCTCCCGAGGAGCAGGGCGGTCCCAGCAGTCAGGGAAACTGGAGCACAGTCAACCATTAGTCTCTTGTGATATTACCATTTACTGTATACAAGGATTTACAGTGAACAAGAGATGACAGTTTTTGAAATATTGCATTAGAAAATATTATTATTATATTTTATATCTATATTGCACACTATCCACACAACATATACAATAGTAATAACACTGGGTGAACTTACTCCCTGAGCTGCCAGGGCTCGTAGTCGACCATCCACGAAGGGGCGGCGACTCCCTCCGGGATGGTGTAGATCTGCCCGAAGTCCCTGCAACGTCAGGTTTGTCAGCAAGAGGTTAACATCAACTATGGTCTCTTCTACACTGTCTTCTTTGATATTTCTTTGTAACTATTTAGTCAATTGACTATGTCAAATAACCAGGTGTTGACATGCTGCATTTGTATTTTTCTGAATACAACCCCGCTTTTTTATAGACACTGTTGTTAATTATTTTTTGGGTACTTTCACATCTATATTAAACTGTGCTCGACTAGTGACAGAACATGATGAAAGTTATAGCATTCTGGTAGGATAAAATGATGGAACTATTGGCCGGGTTAACAACACCTGTTGGGCTAGGCCTACCCAATATTTAGTGTTTTTAGTAAAAAAAAAAATTTTGTAGAAAATATTATATATATAAATTAATCAAATGTAATTTGACTATGGAAATTCACATTGAAAATTTGGTTAATTCTCAATTTAATTTTGAACGAATTTAAGAGAGCTACATTCTGATTCAACTTTAAAGGTTCTAGCTGTTGAATCTAAATATGGCAGACACTACAGGGTACCTACCCAGCCAGCTGCTGGGGATCGTAGCGCACCATCCACGATGGCGCGGCCACGCCGTCAGGGATCGCGTAGACGACGTGGCCCGGGTCTCTGGAACACATGGGAGAAATTATGGACGCGGAGAGAGAGAAACATACAAAACCTGGTATTTTACAATTAAAAAAAATATTTTTAAAAGCTACACAATTTAAAAAAAGATATGTTCAGAATAAATATAAAATGACTTTTCAAGACTTTTCAAAAATAATTTTTTAATATAAATTGATCTAAAATAAAATAGGCCATAAATTCACACAATTAGGTGTTCGACACTTATTTTATTCGTGACTTGAAGAATCTCGCTCATAAATGTGGTTGGTATTAATAGACCGTAGCTAGGCTGTCCATCGCGCAGGCAATGGAAAAAATCCAATTTTACTCAAACCAAGTGATAAGGTTTTTTAATGTCTCCAACAAACTTCTCAAGATGAGAGTAACGTTCTTATAAAAGTTTCAAAAATAGTATAATCTAAGAGGCACTTAAGAACAAGGAGAAACTCTCCAATATAGCATATTATAAACTATTGCAGTATATTCTAGTGGTAACAACTAGGAAGAATGGCAATCTGGTGCCATAGATCCTATTAAAATAACATAAGAAGTCATGATGTTTTATCAACTCTCCAAGTTTATAAACAATTTACCACCATACCAGACAATAAAAAAGACAACCTGTATCCTGCGCCTCAATGTATGACCATCATCGGTACAGGGGAAGTTCCCATCATGACAAAGTCACCGTAACAGCTGAAACACCTCTTTGGCAGAATCTGAGGACTCCATAACTCGCCTCATTGGACCTCATGACATTGAAGCTAGCCCTATCCTACCGAGCATCATAGCCTGACAAGTAAGAGCTCTTTACTAATTATCCTAAAGTTTGAGAATTATAACCCCTTCATTAATATGTGAAAAGATAAGTGAAATTGTACTGTGTGGGATCAGGTGAATAAATTAAGAAAAGGTCATTCCTGATTATGTAACTAAAAGTTGCCATTGGCATGGCGCAAGTCATCAGAAATTTTTAGTTTTGCCTTTTTCTTTATTTATTACTATTTTTTATATGAGATATAATAAAAAGATATGAAACTAAATGCAATAATTGTCATTCTTTTATGAGCAGGTTATATTTTATAACATAATACTTTTTTTTCATAATACGTATATATTCTTTTGATGAAAACGTTATAGCCTGACCATGTGCAAATGAGACTTTTTTTTTGTTTAATGTTTTTTTTTTTTTAATCTTTTACTACCTGGCCTTATCAACTTCCATCTTTCCCTTACGCTATTAAATAGGTTGCACATATTTGGCCCCGAAGTACAACTTTCAAATGATTCCTCAAGCGAAGAGAAAACTAGTGAGTTGGATTTGTGGATTGTTTGTTTGAGATTTAATACAAATATATGAAACTAAATGTAATATTTGTCGTTCTTTTATGAGACACGTTATATTTTACACACATAATATCAACATACGTATATATTTTTATGATGAAAACGTTATAGCCATACCATGTTCAAATGAGAATTTTTTATGGTTTTTTTTTTTAACCTTTTACTACCTGATGTATGTAAATTAAGAGGTGTTAAAGACTTACCCGGTGGTCTGGAGACCCTCGTCTGGCTGCTGGACCCCGCCCGTCCAGCAGCAGCGGAACCTGTACACATCTCTGTTGGACAGGAGTTTCCTGGCTTCAATATATTGGCATTTACAATATTTATTGAGAGACATGTGATATATGATATATATATATCATATTATTCCTCTCTTATTTCAAGTACACATAGTATTTGCGCCTAGTTATGTAAATAACTTGCTAGGCTGCATTGATTTATAATCATGTAAATTTTAATTTCTTTCTTTTAAATATGTAAATATATATGTATATAAAAGGAGTGAAAGATTCAATAAAGTCAGTTAGTCAGTCAGCTAAAACGAGTGAGACGTCCTTCCTTTATTCAAACAGCTTGCTACATCGCAGTCTTGCGAAGGGACAGGATAACACTCTCGGTAGTCAATCCGCCGGTCTGGTCTCGTAAAGTACAGTCAATAACAAGCTCTGCCACATATCGTCACCTCCTAAGACCAGACTAGAGACTGAAGGAGCTAAAGGAAGTCCTGGCTAACATTGTAAGGAACCAAGCTCCAACACATAGTGTGAGCCCTGATTATAAGGAAGTACCACATGACTGCATGTGTAGTACCATGCATGGTTAGTATAAAGTTTTGACTTCGTATACTGTGAGCACACCAGGTAACTACATGTGAAGTGAATTGTGCCTTCTCGGACTGAAAGTACACCACAGGACTAGGCATGTAGTGCCAGGCCATATAGTAGGTAGAGTGTTTTGACTTATTGTACTGCAAGTACAGCATGTGTCTTACAGATGTAGGATCAGTTAGACATTTGTACATCCAAGATGGCTGACTACAATTTGTTACTTGTGAACTTGTTCGAGAATCAGAGAAACACCATTGAAGAATAATATGTTATTTAAACTAGTGTAAAAATTCAACTTCCGACCTCTTGTAAACCAATTGATCAGATCATTGCCCTCAGTTGTGGGATTACACTCGGATGGAAAGATTGGAACAGAGGAAATATTGAGCCTGTCCCTACTCTTATATCATCTTATGTTGTCTTTTATTCAAATATGTTTCTAATCTAGCGTCCCCTCCAACCTTCCAAAATTAAATTACTCTGGTGCAATCTTCTGAAATAGACAGCCGCTGATACTGAGTTACAACTCAATTGGCGACAAAACAGTTTTATCGTTAAAATTTGATAAAGTTACTTCTATAAAATATAATTGTTGCAGAACATTTCGTCTAAAGTTTTGAGAGACCAAATAAGCTGCTAAAACCTCAAAATTTTTCTCCATCAATAGCTCGAGTTATTTCACGTTTTTGAAGTCGAATTGACTTTGTAGAGACAAGTGTAGTGTACTTGCAATAAAGGCAGTCGTAAACATCAACCTACCCACCATGATTATCATGACTTGGAGTAACATGAGCATTCATTGTAAGTAAGAAACTTAAGAAATATCAACTTCTAGAACCATTAATAAATCTAACGCTGTTCTACAAAAATAATATTTGCCATAAATGAACCAATATGTTGACTTAATGTAATGCTGATTTCAACCTTACAATTAATTGTTATTATCACGCAAGGTTTCGGAGTGACAGCCACTTGAAGTTTGGGGGAAATGTACATTTTAATATACATCATCCTACAAATTAAACAAATTTATTTTTCTTTTAAAGTAGTGACAGAGAGAGAGAAGAATTCTGCTATATTTTCTTCTGATAGATCGCTCTTGAGTGTGCAGCAGTAGTCAGCAAGCATACTGAGACCTCAATCACCTTAGTGCCGCTTCTACATGCTTGACATCTTGATGAAACATCTCACCATGCTAATCGCAAACAGCATTGTCCAGTAAAAAATCCAGATGCCAATGAAGGAAATAGATTTTGGAGGAAATTTTAAGGGAATTGTGCCATCACTTTTCTTAAGATGTTCTTCAAGCTTTTCTAAAAGAGAATTTCATGCTTCTGCTTCAAAGTCATTTGAGCAATCCATCCTCCTGCATCAATACTCAAATATATGGAACAACAAATGCCTCTTTTCATTTTCGATCCATTCTTTTGCAAGATAATCTTTTATTCCAATAGGTAAACTGCTTCGACAAAGTTTTTCATTATTTCCATATTAAAATGTAATGGAACGGTTATTATATATTTTAAGACTGGGGGATGAGTGGTGTTGTGTATTTGCATACTTGGGATATTTTCAGATATGCAAATATCCTCTTTGCATACTCATTTCTGACATCATGTATAAATAGCGCTACAAGTTGTTAGCAGTCAGTCAGTCAGTCCATATTGTAGAAGTTGGTGTTCTAATAAATTCTAAGAGAATGTAGTGGCCTGGTGATGAGCAACTCACAAAGAGGCAACGCAACAAGTGGTATAAGCCGTAGATTTCCAACAGCTACGACCCGGGATCGAATCCCGAAAGTTGAGCAATTTTTTTTATTTTTCACCTCAATATTCCCAATTCTTGCAGGAATACAACTCCACCTGTGAGTAAAAATAACCAAACGGGGCCCTGACACTTGTAAGTGAAAGATTGAACTGATTTCTACATGTATAAAGATGTGGTGCACTTACTATAAAAAAAAACAGTCGCTAACTGCCCACCATGATTATCATGGCTACGTGTACTTGAGAGAGGTCAAAATAACCCGCCTAGTTGAGGTTATACAATATTTTGAAATTAGAGAGTTGGTTTCTGTGTGCGACCAGTTCTTTTGGTTGTAGTGCTTCACCCTGTCTCTATTATATCCCACAGAAGACAACAACACAATGTCAGTCCAAGCTGTGAACAAAGCAAGAGAGCAATAACTCTCAAGCCACCACAGCTGTCGCACTCTTATCTTTTCCAAAAGCAATTCCATGTTTTTGTGAATATCTTCAGTGTTGGTAGCACATACTACTAGCACTGATGGGAGCCGTTGTGAAGAGCTTGCAAACTAGCTGTTGAAGATTGAATAAATGAGCGCTGCAGTTTTTATAGTATTGTTAAGATCGCTTCCATTAGAGATCAACAGCATCTTTGCACTTTTTATCATTTTCTTTTGTAAAAAGTCTGTAAATTTATCCTGACGTTACGATAAAGTAATACTTGTGTGTCTTTGTACAACCTATTTACCAGCCTTTTATTCCAAAAATTCACTCTGTTTTTTGAATAAATGTAAATCGATTATGAGGTCACTCAAGTCTCCTTCGGTTGATAAATTCGGTTCAGCACCTGCTTTAAAGGTTATGTCATCAACTTTTTTCATAAATCATCTTCACTGAATTTCACATTTCAGGGAGGTTGCGGCACAGGTAAATCAACAGTATGAGAAACTGGTCTCATAGCCGAGAACAAATCTGGATATTTGAACGTGTGTTTTGATTTAGATGCAACACCTATTTCCCTCTCAAACAAAAATGAGTCTAAAGAATGGTATTCCCTCCATACCATTGAAACCTTTAAAGACATATGACGTTCAGGTGTATGGGATATGACTTCATAATTCACCATGTAAGGAGCTAAACACAGGTTACACAACAATGATGAGAACCAAGTCCTATCTTTGTCACCCACTTTACATCCAAAGATCCTAACTTTTTTGATGAGTGGTGTAAAATTTCACAATTGAATTTTGAAGTTAATTTCCCGCATAAATAAAAGAGAGTCTGGAATATTTATACGACACCTTGGCATATTGATAGAGTCTTGTGCTAACGATCCATAGAATCTCAATTTGATGAAGAAGAACAAGCTGACAGCTTGAAAGTTACTTCTCTATCAATACTACAATCCTATTGAACAAATTGTCATTTATGTATCAACTTGTTCAGGCAAGAACACATATGCAGCAATAATAGTTAATGTAATGATCTTTGTACAATTTTTATTTGAGTTACATTGTTTTCCGTTTCTGCAAATTCCTATACGTATGAACACACGTACAAAAGTAAGTGCTGTCTGGCAAAAATCATTGGTGATTGAAATTTTCCGATTACAATTTGAATTCAGAATGAAAAGGCTACATTAGAAACAATATCAATGTTTCTCGTGACAAAATTCTGATTATGATTATCAGTATTTGATTATATCTAATGATGAAAGTATCGATACACGTCGCTGTGTTTCAAGCTAAATATTCCGTGGACACACACTTTTAAATCTAAAAATAATTAAAACGATGACAGAGAGATAGAATAGGTGATCTAAAATCTGGAACCTAAAATTCTAACCACCTGGTTTAACCTTTAAGAAATTAATATTTATTTTTCAAATAAAAAAATATTATAGAAACCTCCTTCTGAAACCTAGTTTCCATTGAAAGTTGAATATTCTACCAATAATGTGACAGTCCTATAACACAGTTGTAGTCATATACAGGAGGTAGAATAATTTAAGGAATTTTTACTTACAGTTGCAGAATTCGCCTGCCGAGCCGTTTTGGTGAGAATCGCTTTCTGGAACATTCACAGTCCTAATTAGCGGATGAATAGCAATGATCGTTACAGTCTCATTTTAATTCTATATAAGTACACCAACATGGCCATGATACTCCTAGTACACAGGCTAGAACTACACCATGGCTTTACATTTAGAACGAAGTTCGACTTGGCATTCAAAAGTGTGCCAGAACCTCGGTTGTTTACTTGCTCTCACTGGGGGAATTAGACTTGTGAAGTATCGGTGGGGACATTGAAGCAATTTGTTGTATAAAGAACTTTTTAATCCGATTGTCGTCGGTTTTTACCGGCAGACGCCTTTGTAGTTAAATGGGATAATTAAATACGTTAATTGAGAAGGATAGATAGCTATTTGGTACCTAAAGCGTCTCTTCTGTACAATTCACCTCAACATTTTCACAAAATAACTTTTAAAACTCTGGCCTCAATATTTCCATTTAATAAATCTATCAAGCTATGCACCATTTACACCGTTATTGACAGACACCAACTACAGCCAACCTGTAACATGACTTTCTGGAGTTCCGAGTCCAAATGGAAACTGAGAAAATAAATAGTACAAAAGGATAGACTTTTAGAGGAAACATTGTTCTGGAGTAAAGGTTTGCTTTATTTTGTCAATTATGAAATGTTGATACATGGAAACACCACTCTCTACCTACGCACTAATAAATTCTGTATATAATATGTACCTTCTTTTGTTCACATTTGTATAATCTAGTAAAACGTGTACGTTTCTGCAAAATGTAATTAATTTTATTTGAAAGTTCCCCTGTCATTTTTTTTTTTTCGAAATAAAATCCCTCTATTTTATTTCCTAAAAAAGTTAATTATTTTATCATGTAAGAAGATAGAAAGTGTATATGCTTGAAACAATTATTCATTTACTTGTTCATCACTTATAATTTTCTCCTCTCTTCGCAGCAAATTGTCTTCATCCATACAGTAATTTTATGTATGAGAGTGTTTATCAAAAACATTAAATCGATCAGATTGAAAACTTTATGAAGACATTTGATGTTTAAAAAACTACGTTTCCCACTTAATAGTAATAATCTTTAGTGTTATAAGTAACTCTATATATAATTTATAAATAATTCTAGAAAATGTTCCTTCTTAAATTTTATGTTTTTAATTTTCTTGAATTATAGCTGTACATATTGGCCATTGGATGCAAGTCACGAATTGTCTCTCAAATCCGATGTAACACTATATGTACTTTAGATGGATTCTTTTTATTTTGAAAATTCTCAATCATATTCAAGCTTCCCTCTTTCGTAGATTGATAAGTGGTAATCAAACTTCATTCTCTACTCCAGCATTGAATGTTTGTATTATGGGGATCGACTTCGCAAAGAGAAATTAAAGATTATTGATTAATATCATTGGATCACTCAGATTGTGCCATTAATCAACATCAGAAGTATATGCCTATGTATGTGCCTTTTATTATCATCGGATATTTAATATATATGAGATATGTACCATCTAGCATTATCACTTGTCTCACATATATGAGACATGTTCCTTTTAGAATTATCGATTGTTTCACAAATATGAGATGAGTTCTTTTTAGAATTATTGATTTTTAATTTATACTAGCGGACCCGCCCGGCTTTGCTCGGGTTTTACCTGAGTAAAGGTTTGTCTAACGAATCTCTCGATAAAGTTAACATTTTTCCCGGTCCCTTGAAAAATACTCGATAAGTTGAATAAAATCAATATTAATTGGTTCCCTCGGTAATTGGAAGTTAAAGGAATAGTATCTTGCCTTTGAATTGTATCATTATTCTTGTCTCAAATAAATTGCCGTGTCATCCTGAATTTTGTCTTTCCTAATTTTCTACATTACAAAATCATCGTATCATCATGATAATATTTAGAGCAGATTGTTGAATTATAACAGATAAATTAGAATATTTATCTTGATTATTTCTAGGCGAAAAGTTATTTCAAAAATTTTATTTGCTAGAAACCTTCCCAGTACTATACTAAATAACTTCCCAAAGTTTCATGGCGATCCAATGAGTGGTTTGGTCAGGCATAAAGGACAAACAAACAGACATACATTCATTTTTATATATATAGATAAGGTATGTGTCTTCTAAAATTATCGATTTTTCCCCACCTATTATTAAAGCCAATAATAATTGTTTGAAGCGATTTCTCTCATTTGTCAATTCTCGGATCGCTTTACTCTTTGGTAGAAATACTTATAGACCACATTCTCCAAGTATAATTGGATCATTTTTAAGTGCAAAAATAGATGAATTATTTCTAAAAACAAATTAAACATTCCAAAGCTTTTTCCCGTTTGGAATTCCAACATATTTCCGCTCCAATTTTTATAATACCCAGTTTATAACGAACCATGGAAATTTTAAGGGATTTTTATCAAAAATTGGCGCGATTGAAGACTCTAGCTGTCATTGTGGCAACGAATTCCAGGACTCGAGACACCTACTGCTGGAATGTCCACTCTTCTTCACCGCTAGACAACAGACAATAAATAATGTTGTAGATCTATATCAATTTGTAAATAGCAGAGAGAATTATCATAAGTTTAACTATTTTTGTAAATATATTCATGATTTTCTTTCAAACCTGAAAGGTTCAGGTTCCTAATATATATTTATTTTTTTCTTTTTTTATTTCGATTACTTTTTTTTTTGTAAAAATTTTATAACTGTTTCTGTTTAAAAAATGTAAATCGACGCAATTATCCCTAGCCGGGATATCGCGTTTGTGTGTTGAAATAAATAAATAAATAGGTAGAAATCTTCTGAGAAATTTTTTCATAATATTATTTTTTTTTATTCATATATTTAGTTTTATAAGTATCTCCAACCTGTAAAAATCCACAAAAATAAAAAATATGTTAAAGGAGTTCTATTTGTTCCTTGTGTGGAAGAATATTTTAAAACCATCTGTCCAGTCGTTTAGGCCTGTTCAGCTCCTTACATTTGTTTACCTATTACAGCGAGTTTAAGCACGAATTCTTATTTCCAACAATCCTAATGCCCACATAACAGAAGACACTTGTGACAATCGGCTTTCATATCGTCATTTCAGCATAGTATGATTCACTAGTTTCTGAATTTATTATAAGTAAATTCTCTTAATTTGAACTAAATATATATTCATTAAATATGGAAAATAAAAATATGGTGGTATTAAACTGGTAAAAAATAATTAGAAATCATTTACTTGCATATAGGGAAGTCATTTTCATGCGAAAAGCATGCATTGGCTCCCAACTATGTTTTAAACGCCCGCCTTTTCAAAAGAGGGAAAGGTTTGTCTCTATTTGTCAAAGGAAGATGACGTTTAAAAAAAAAAAACACTTTTCAAAATAAAATTTGAATTCAAGCAGAACCTTGTACGTTGTATTGAGAGAAGACCTTTCTCTACTCAAAAGCCATCTTGTTCTAATTGAAGAGAAATAAAAATTATTTCCTAGGCTTCCGGAAGGTCCTGTCTTCTTTTATTGTCAATTTATTTTCTGGAAATAAGAGGGACTCCATATATGACTATTCTCTGTAGCTTAATGGGAATGTTGGAGCAATGGATCCGTGTTTCATATAAGTTGAAGGAGAGGCCTGTTTGACTTATATGCTGGAAGAATAAGGATTTTATGGAATGGTTACTAATATTGCGCTCATATCCGGATATTCTGGTTTTTACATATCTTCCGCACAGTATCGCCTACATATTTTATCTTGCATTATTTGCATTTTATGGAGTACATGGAATTCTTTCTATTGTATGAGTAATCAAATATATTGTTTTGTGGTATGGGGTTTTTATTAATAGACCTATATTTGGGGTGTTGTACTAAATATTAAATTTATTTTTTTTTGCATATCTCAATATCCACAGTTATTCATCACTATAAAAAGGTCTGAATATTTTTATTTGTTGATTGTCAATATATTGAGAGAGAGAGAGAATAAAGGTGGCCCCTACCCATCTCATTACATATACTTTAAGTCCGTCTGTCTGTCCGTCCGGTCAGTATGTCTGATGTCCCTCCTGCTCCCTTTCAACGGCAGCCAGACACGCATGCGCAATAACAATATAGTCTACGTACTCTCGTCTAGTTTCAGAATCATTCTGATCCAACTCTATAAAGGTGGTTATAGCGTCTGTTTTCACCTTTTATACTTGGTCTTAAATCAGATCTGATCATAAATGTGAAAGGTCATAACTAAAGAACGAGTCTCGGGGCGTAGCTCCTATTTTCCTCCCATCATTTAATGAAACTGTATGCTAATATCATTGAGCTTGAAAAAGTACACCAATTAATATCATCAAAATGTTTATTGAACTTAATAAACATACAAAATATATGAAGTATATAAAATACGATTCTAATTTCTCAGCTCGCCAGAGTTCTGTCCATTCGGTAGCTATAGATCAATATCCTTAGAATTAAATCTTTATCAATATTTCGACCATAGAATTGGCGCAGCCTCTTTGTTGCTAAACGCCTCTTTGACGAATTCTAAATATTTCATGGATCATTTATGGATCTCACGGAATCAAAGCCCGCCATGGTCTCCAGGTGGACTTTCGGAATTTTCTAAGTCTGATGCTCTAGCTTTGTCACCAACCCGATTATAATAAGGTGTAGAGACCATCGATAGATTTGCGACTATTTTGACGCGAGTGATTACCATTCTTTTATTAGATCAAAATATACTCCCTTGGCAAAAAAAATACCATATAAGTATTACACTTGTATTATTAATATTCATGATGTTAGAGAAATTTGTTGATATTTTATCATCTTTAGTTCAAAACCACAAAATATGAAATGTCATTCCTTTACTGACCAAACGTGACTTTGAATAGCCTTGAAGTTAGAAATATCTTCAGATTTTTTTTACTGATTGATTCAGTAATTTTGTGTTATATAGAACAGTTGCAAATATACATTTTTGATTTCATTTTATGTCAATTGAGATATCAATGAAAATAAAATTACTTATATTTTTATTAAGAATTTATTTCAAAAATATTAATCCACAGAGATAATGATCTTCATTTTTAATGAATTTGGTTATTCTTTTTACTAACACAAATTTTTTCTCTTAATACAATATTTTGAAATCATTTATAGCCTTCTGTTTATTAATGACAAAATATAATTCCTACTATTTGCTATCAGATTTATAATTCAAAATTTTCGTCTTCTTTTAATAAATCAACATTTTCTTCTGATACCAGTTTCGTGGCAGACAGAAATTCTTCAGCGCTGTTATCAATATTCGTACGTTGGTGTCTTCCAATATTTTATGAACTTGTGTCCTTCCACCTCTAACCTACCTTCGCATGCCTTTCGCTGCCATTGCTTCTAATCACTTCAAGAGCTTATAGAATTGTGGTTTCTATCTGATTCCATTGTTTTAGCTTGAATCTAGCTGTCATATACCTTGATAGGTATGTTCTAAGAACTCTGTCCTTACACCATATATACAACGTTTATACACCACACAAGTGATACAATGGTAATAATTAGTAAAATACCAAAACTTTATTTTAAAATTTAGTCTTCAAAAAAATAATTCTTTATACAAAAACTGTAAATAATATTGTTACATCTGCCTGAAACTCTAAATCAAAAACAGCCATCACTATGTTTCAACACCATGAATTAATGGGCAAAAGGTTGTTAATATCTGCATTAAGAAATTACCAGTGAGGAACAATAAATGATCTTTATTAGAACAGAATATACCTATACACTGAGCGACATCGCCGTCCACTCAATATATTATGGGACAATCGTGGGCAGCTATGCAGGCAGCAACATGTCTTGGTACTGACTCAATGAGCGTGCGGAAGGTGTCCTGAGGAATGGCTGTCCATTCCCTTTCAACCATCAGCCACAGTTCATCTTCTGAACGCGGCTGTGACGGCGCATGCAACCGATGTCCAATAAGGTTCCAGACGAGTTAGTTAGGTGAGATATCAGGAGAAACCTGCGGTCATGGAATCACCGAGGTTTAATCCAGGGCATGTTGGTTGATGCGTGCTGTGTGAGGTCGGGCGTTATCCTGATGAGGAAAATATCATTTGTTACCCCCTGAAGAAAGGGTAGCGTCACCGGCTGCAACACGTCATCCACATATCGTTGGGCTGTTAGAGTGCCCTGAATGCCAATCAGAGGAATGAACACATGAGGTCGAACTGGCCCTGCTTGTCACCACGGCGTTACCGAATCTTTCTCGTCGTAACAATATATATAAAACGACAACTTGAAGTTACACCGCATGAGTTTCTTTTCAATGAAAAATCAAAATTAATATCAAGGTGAAATATTGACTATTTCTAAGCATTTTAGATGAGGTATGGAATGGTGAATTATGAATAGTAATGACGAACGGAAAAATAAAAGTGTCCAGGGATGGGAATCGAACCCACAATGTTCCGCTTATCGGGCAGATGCCATGTCCACTAGGCTACCCTGGACGTATTTTCCCGTTCGTAAATGATACATAAAGTAACTTATAATACAATATAATGCACTGCGGCCCGTGATAAAGATGGACTGAGTGGGAGTATGAGAAAATGGAAAAGAAAATTCCCTGGTAAGAACAACCTCTGATGACCAAATGTCCAGCCTTCTAACCCTCCTCATTTCTCTTCACCCTGTGAACTAATTTATCCTACTCAAAAGAGTTTAAAAGCACCTGGATTTGATGATTGAGAGGCAGTTCTCACGGAGATCGACTCCACGCTTCTGGTTCCCAGGGTGGTCCTCGGACCTTCTCTTTCCTCTCCGATCTACTTCTCACGAATGCTTGCTCCAGAATTCTGCCTTCTGCGTGAGTTCTTACTACTTGACACACAACTACCACGACTGCTCTCAAATTTCCACTGGACTTCTTTAGCCGCCAAGATAAACAACCAAAGCCGGAGGAAACTACAAGGCCAGGTGTAGTAGAAAGAGGCGTGCCAACTTATCCCAATAGTAATAGGGTAATGTAAACCCCCCTGGAACAATCTCTTCCACCAACGCCGCTACCCCTATGTCTCCACAAGCGTACCAATCCGCCCACATCACGCGGGTTTGTCTATCTACCATATCCGCTAACCAAGTCCCCTTCGGGACTTCCTAACCTAAAGCAAGGTCCAGGCTAAGACCGCGATCCCCTTAAATTTTTAACACCACAGAAAGTCCTAGCTTCGCAGTCCAACAGAAGCTCATCAACTATGAGTTTGAACTTTATTTTATAACCACTCCAATAAACTTCAGCTGCGCCTTGCCTTAACACGAACTTCATCAGTGATTTAGAATGTCTTGTAATCGAAAATGGTGTTGACAAATTCTGTGTTTA
The DNA here is from genome assembly GCA_030710605.1 of Cordylochernes scorpioides. Lineage (NCBI taxonomy): Eukaryota > Metazoa > Arthropoda > Arachnida > Pseudoscorpiones > Chernetidae > Cordylochernes > Cordylochernes scorpioides. Next base: position 19,294,794 of record CP092870.1, read on the forward strand.
CCTAATGGGCAGAAGATTCGCAATATTTCCAGATTACCGCGCAATACAGCGGCTGAAAACGGTCAAAAAACCCGTCATACATATGATTCAGCTGGAGCTTGCGCCTGTCGAGTAACGACTATGAAGTTCATTACATAAACGGAGCACAGCAGCATGAAGCGGACCTCCTATCTCGCCTCCCGTTCTGCGGATTCTTAGACGCCTCCCTCACTAAGATCCATCACCTAGGACACCTGGAAAATCTAAATTTACCATTGATCGCAACGAACTCCACACCATCACCCGCAGGAGAGTTACCAAAATACTCATTCCAAACACAATTGTCTGAGCCAACACAACCATTTGACCTAGTCTATTCCGACACTATCGCAGGATTCGCCAAATATGGACAACTCTAAGACTTACACACAGGTAGCCGTAAACCTCACAAGATAAGCGTAGACTGTAGCGTCTAGGTCAACCAGCATTCTAGCCTACCAACAGGTCATTTAACGGGTATTGCAGGATGGTACTCCGAAACGGCTTCTCGCGGAGAAAACCCCTGCATTTATCTCTCCCAAATTCATGAGATTTCTGATAAGCAAAAACATTCGCGCGATCACAACAACCAGTAGCAACTCACAGGCTAACGGTTTATGTGAGTATTTAACGTCACGTAAAAGGCAAGCTTAGGCTACTCAATTCAAAGAATCAGCGTGGATCAAGGTTATTACGCGCGTCACGGCCATCTACAACAACACGCTCCACACAGTTACCAAGTTCCCTCCAATCTATTTAATGTTTGAAAAACTACCCCGAGAACTCATAGAACACATCAAACCATACCCTGACCACCACACCGCACGACAAATTGCACATAAACACGCGCAAAAAAAAAAACTTTTTGACAGACGTCACATAACTCCACACTTTGACCCCAGAGACCTCGTTCTAGTTAAGACCCACCACTACCTGAATATAGGTAAATTACCTCGGTATTTCACGTGAATATATGAAATCCTAGAGAAAGTTTCTCCCAATGTCGTAAAAATAAATAGACCCAACAGACCCCTCAACCGAGGGGTCGATACCATCCACGTCAACAAATTACACTTAAAATTGAAACCTTTTTACTTTTATAAACAAATAAACGTATTAATAACTTTGCCAAAAAACCTTCCATGAGATAACAATTTGTGAAATCAAAGGTGATTCGATATAAACCAACCTCAGTGAAAGAACACTTTCAGGAAAGATCGGCAGAATTTGTATTTTTGGACGGTCTTTCATAGAAGCTTCTATTGTATTTTCTTAAAGAATATTTTGGTTTCATCAATCTCTTTCTTAAATTTTACAACCTTTTGTATTAACAAAAATATATATATATAAAAGGCATTCATAATCGAACATAATTATTTATATATTATCTTAAATTTTAACCTTTTTATGGACAACAAATATAATAAGTATATCTATTCTCATAATCGAAATATAATTGCAAATAATTATATATATTTGAAATAAAATTATAAAAACTATTTTCAAATATATTTATTTGTTATTCAAATATACATGGATAGGCTTTCACATATAAGATATAAAAATATTTTACACATATTTTCTATCTAGAGTTTATTCGTTATTACATTGCTGGACGATAGCAACTTCTCTGATGAACTTTATCTCTCTTCTGTGTTTAGCTAGCTTTCATGTTTCTTCCAATCTATGTACCAAGCTGTATAACAAAATTCCGTTCCTATAAATAATTTTTTTTTAAATACACATTAAATAATATATAAACAAAAATATTTATTGATTGGAGTGGAGACAGTCATTTTCAATAAGAGCCAACCATTTTTTTGCCAGGTTTTCAATTTACTGAAGCTGTGTTAAGTTCCTTGGGGATTAAAATTATAAAGTGTACCTATATAGTTCAGATTTTGTATAGATACAAGTATTTTAGCATCAATTCTTATGCTTTACATCAATCTTAATGATCATTTGTATATTCCATCTACTTCTGTGTCTTCTTTCCCCCTATAACAATTCTTTGAATATTGAATTTATCTGAGAATTCATCTTCTATTATAATGACATATGATCAAAGAATCTTAGAAATGAAGTCCTGAATCAATCTTAACTCTGAAAGAGAGAGAGAGAATATTTTATGAAGGAAGATTTTTCCTATGATGGCTAAATTTGTATATCTTTTTTGGATATTGAATGAAATTTCAAAACCTATAGAGAGTTATATATGTTTACAAGAGTCATTGTGGAAAATTTCGAAACTATAAATAAATTACAAATTTCCAAATTTATAATTTTATTTTTTCGATCAGAAATTATGATGTTATTTTTGCTGGGCGTTTGCTTTAGTTCGTGCGGCATCATCGGAATCGTTGATGGAGATGGAATTTTGGTCCATTTTCCATTCATTAATGACAATTGAGAAAAGCAACGTTAATTGCCTCTTCTTTGCTTGAAAATATGTCACAAAGAATAAAGTAGATGATTAGATCCGATTGTAGACATTGTAGGTGGCTTGGATCACGAGCATCAATAGCGATGTGGGGATTAGCGGTTGATGATGGACATCATCAGGCATTAAGAAATTCTGATACCAATACATCCATAGCAATGTGGGTATTTGCAACGTATGACGGACCTTAGGAAATGCTGTGAGCATGGAATTCATAGCAATGTGGAACATGGCAGTTTATGTAGGGATTGAGATTGTTTGGTATCATGACATTCAATAGCAACAATTTGTGGGGGGTTTCAGAAAACGGAGATCATCAAATCAATAGCTATATGTAACTTTGAAGCTTATGAGAACATTGGAAAATGGTTGGTCCATGGCATTCATGGTGATATGGGACTTGTCAGTTTATCGGGCATTGATTTGTATTATGTTAATCATAGCAATATAGGACATGGCAGTTTATGGGGGCATTGAGAAAATCTTTGGAGAATGATAATCATTGAAACATGGGACTTGGAAGTTTATGGGGGCATTTTGAATTCTTTGAATTCTGATAATCATAGAAACATGGGGCTTGGTAGCTTATGACCAACAATGAGATCATGGCGTTCATTGCAATATAAGAATTGGCAGCTTATGGGGGCATTGAGAAAATCTTTGGAGAATGATTATCATAGAAACATGGGACTTGGAAGTTTATGGGGGCATTGAGAATTCTTTGGATCATGGATATTATAGCAATAAGGGACTTGGCAGTTTATGGGGGCATTGAGAAAATCTTTGGATTATGAATATTATAGGAATGTGGACTTGGAGTTTATGGGGGCATTGAGAATTCTTTGGATCATGAATATTATAGCGATAAGGGACTTGGCAGTTTATGGGGGCATTGAGAATGCTTTGTATAATGATAATCATAGAAATATAGGACTCGGAGGGTTATGGGGGCATCGAGAATGTTTTGGATTTTGATAATCATAACCCCATGAAGCTGGGAATAGCTAATGACGAACATTAAAGGAAGCTGGGAATCATAAAATCCGGAGCAATATGGGGCAGAGAAGATAGATGACATTAAATAATCCAAGGATCTTGGAATTCCTAGAAATATATGGCTGACTAGCAGATGATAGGTTTTGAGGAATGTTGAAAAATGATTATCAGAAACAATTACTAGCTCCTGTTCTCATGATTCGTATTGTAAGATTTGATCATCACAACGTTTGGAGCAATGTAATTTTTGGCAGCAGTTAAAAAGGCATTTGCAAATAGAACCGTGCTTTTCAGAAACTATTAAACACTAAGAAAATTGGAGCATTCCTTTACACAGGATGATATTATGTTGCGAATAAGTGCTAAATAATAAGATGAATGAAACATTCCTTGAAAATATTAATTTTGTATGCGGCAGAAGTTGCATAATAGGATTATCCCAATAGGGTACCCTTGATATGATGAACTTGGTATGCGAGCAAGCGTAACATAAAAAGATGATTATTCCTTGATAGGATGGACTTGGTATACGAGCAAGCGTTACATAATAAGTTGATTGGGGTATTCCTTGATAGGATGAACTTGGTATGCGAGCAAGCGTAACATAAAAATATGATTATTCGTTGATAGGATGGACTTGGTATGCGAGCAAGCGTTACATAAGTTGATTGTGGTATTCCTTGATAGGATGAACTTGGTATGCGACAAACGTTACATAATAAGTTGATTGGGGTATTCCTTGATAGGATGAACTTGGTATGCGAGCAAGCGTAACATAATAAGGTGATTGGGGTATTCTTTGATAGGATAAACTTGGTATGCGAGCAAGCGTTACATAATAAATTAATTGGAACATTCCTTGATAGGATGAACTTGGTATGCGAGCAAGCGTTACATAATAAGTTGATTGGGACATTCCTTGATAGGATGAACTTGGTATGCGAGCAAGCGTTACATAATAAGGTGATTGGGGCATTTCTTGATAGGATGAACTTGGTATGCAAGAAAGCGTTACTTAATAAGTTGTTTGGGGAAATCCCCTATGGCTTTTGATAAGCTTGGGCATACATTTCAAATTCTACAGGCATCCTCTTAAGAGAATGAAGATGAGAAAAGCAAATTAGTAATGGCTTAATATAATTCATTAAAATATTTAACTTCGGCATTTGCACTTGCAATAAGAGTAGCAAGATATTTCTTATGATCACATTGAGATCAATATTATTCTATCTTGAGCATAAGGCGAGTTGGTGTGTCAATTTTCTTTCTCTTCATATAGGTAGGCTGAATCTTTAACCGAATTTCTGACTAGAAAGTGAATTTGAAAACTCCTGATATCCAAAATATGACTCAAATTATTGCTTTTCTTTGTCGAGTCGAGATTTTAGCTGAGATGTATATGTTTGCTTAAGATATCATGTTGCGCTTCACGAGGCAGCTCGTTCACTCAGTATATTTGCAAGTTTTGATAAGTTTGAGAGAAATTATTTTATCAAATAATCATATATTGTTAAAGGAATCAAGATTTGCGCTAAGATTGTGTTTTAATGTCCATCCATACAGAGTTCAAAACAACAACTGACTCACCCGTGCAGGCAAGGTCACGCTCCGCTGCGTCACGTGGGAAAACATACGTACATGTTTTCTTACATGTTCTCAGCACAGATTGTATTAAAATATTAGATATTCACACAAAAATTGATAGCTATAAAAGATTGCAACATTTTACAGCATATTTACTTTGTCATTTAAAGATGAAGCTGTGTTTCCTATTGGCATAAAACATATATAATTGCTCAGAAAATTCCGAAGCCTAAGAAAGGAAGGGTGCTTGAATTCCTTGTTTAAAACTACTTCATTTTCTTCCTCTTGATGTGAAATGGATATTGTTGTATCTTCCAGATTCCAAGAACACTTGGAAATTTCTTCATTGTGCTTGACAACTTGATTTAGCACCAAATTCAACGCTCATTTTCACACATAATCAAAATCTCATAGAAGTGTAATATGATCTGAAGCATTTTGCAAGGCACGAGTTGATAAAGTTCATGATGGCAAATTACATTTTCAAGCTCTGAAGGTTACACCTTATACACAGAATATCATTTACAATTCTTTTTTTCTTGTGAGCATAGAGATTCTCTTTCCATTCGCTAGAATGTTCACAGGTGATCAAAATGATTCACTCCATCATTCTGACATAAAAAGATCATCTCACTCTCAACTTGGAGGTCAAGACATCATGAAAGCTTGTTGCAATGTGCAAGGTCCATTCTTGGATGTCTGATAAAGGCGCCAGATATGACCAGCATATATGTGGATGGTCTTGTCAAGTCAGCCTCTCTTATATCCGGAAAGCTGCTCCAATAAGTATCGCCACAGTTCTGCAGAACATCGCCGACCGAATCTCCGCCGATATTGACCCACATCATCGCCCTGGTAGGATGATGAGGAACGTCGCCGCTGCCCAAACAACTCCGATCCTCCTGCATCACAAAATAAATCATTTTCTGCTTGATTTAAATTAAATATCTTTAATAAATTTTCAAGTTTGAATTACAAAATCGCATTAAAACATATTGTTCTAATATTAACATGATGCATTAACACGCCATCTGTTATAGAAAATTTGAGATATCCATGATATATGTATGATTCGTTTAAAAATAAAACCATTTTCTAATAACCTTACTTCAAATGTCCATTATTTAAACAGATGGCAGGTCACCAAGATTCACTGAATAGAATAGATTTTCACTTACGGAGAAAACTCCCTAATATTGGCGCCATAGTTCCACTAGACATGGCTGTCAAAAATTTGCCAGTCTTGCTTCACAGCATGGCGCCGTTAGAAATGTAGCCGCTGCCCAAACGGCTCTTCCCCTCCTGCAATACAAAAATAATCTTAACATTCTTGAAAGATATATTAATGGTAAAATATGAATCAAGCAAATAATTCCATTTCAGAGAGCGCTGACCGAGCTGAAAATTTGATAGATAAATAGTGGATAAATTGATATTTAAAAATATTATAGATGTCTCAAATACAAGGAGACATATTCATAAAATTCTTAATGGAGGGGAAGTATCCACTCATATAAGATTTTTTTCTTTTTTTAATTATCATTCTTTCGCAATATTGATATTGCTTAGGTCTTAAATATATGACATCAGTGCTATCAATTGATATCGAATATTAGAGTAATTTTAGTATTATAATAAGTGAAATGGATAAATACAACTGTTATATAAGAAATTGAAACTATTTTTGTGTGTGATTATTTTCAAATAAAACAAACAAGTATAAAATTGAAAAAATAGTACAAATGTGATATTGTACTGGGATAAGGTGCATAATTATGAAAAAGGCATCTCCTTATCGTGCAACTGAAAGTTGCTGATGGCTTGCGCCATCTATTGGAATAAATATCAACTATTCTCGTTGATTTTTAATTATTCCAGAATAATTTTTTCATATTTATGCACCTTATCCCAGTACAATATCACATTTGTACTATTTTTTCACGTTGTGTCGCGGTCTCACGCAATTCTGGCCTTAACTACCCGTTTCATGATTTTTCAGGGTGCCTTGAATGACCCGTTTTTTGGTCGTTAAGGTACAGCTTGCACCACGCTGATGAGGGCCAACAACCCGAAACGCGTCCGTGGTTAGCTTTTCTTGATTAATCAAGAATGGGTATTTGGCCAATTTTGGAATAATTAAAAATCAACGATAATAGTTGATATTTATTCCGATAGATGGCGCAAGCCATCAGCAACTTTCAGTTGCACGATAAGGAGATGCCTTTTTTCACAAGTATAAAATTGTTTTATTTCAAAAAGAATCATACGAGTCAAAATAGTTTAATTCTTTTATAACAGATGGCGTACTAATGCTTCATATTAAATCACAGCTGTACTTACAGGTAGAGAGATGCTCCCGTGTTAGATGGTGAAGTCCCATCAGTTATTGCTGATGAAGACGCTCCAATCTTCGACTGTTTCATCGTGGCCCCAGTAGGATAGAAGAGGTCTTGCCGCTCCCCCAAACGACAATGCCTCTCCTGCATTACAAAATACACCTTTATTACACCTTTCAATAAACAGTTTTAAAAATATATTTGATGGTCAAAATTCATATTCTATATTGGTGATAACTTTTAGAACGCATTAATTGAAAATATCCATTAAAATATAGTAGTGGTAACTAAGATAACTGAAGCTTATTGTAAAGATATTGGTAACCCTTATATGGGAAATTATGGGAAAGGCTTTTTAAAAAATCAGAGGGACATTTGTTAATGAGCTGAAGATATCAACAACAACAAAAAACTTCCTTAAAACCTTTTGTTCTTATACAGATACTCCAAGCAGAAATGTAGGGTACATACAGGAAGAACAGTAATAGTACTAGTAATTAGCAATGTTATTTCCAGTGTATCAAATAAGGGGAAAAGGAAGGAAAAGCTTTGCATAAACTTATATACAAGCAGATAAGAAAAAGCAGTTCTTTTTCTTAAAGAGAACAGTAATTTGTAGAATTGCGCCAGAAATATACATATCAGAATACTACATAATCAGGAATATTTATAGTTTTAACATGGACGAATCAAGGGTAGAGGGTTCCTAAAGTCAGAATATAAAGTCTTGGGAGTTAATTAATTTGTTCTTTCGCCCAGTTGTTCAGTAGAGAAGCCGCCGAATTCATTAAGTTACTGAAAATATCTTATATAACTTCTTAAGTTTTTAAATGTTGTCAATTTTATGCAGCAATAATATTTTATATTTTAGTTCTCGGTAGCCACCATGTTTGTCAATACATATAATAATAAGTTTCATTGATAAACTCAACTAATTACCTACGGAGGAAAATTCCTCAATGTTGGCGCCATAGTTCCACCAGACATGGCAGACAAAGATGTCCGGATATATGCCAGTCTTGCTTCACAGTATGGCGCCGTTAGAAATGTAGCCGCTGCCCAAACGGCTCGCCCCTCCTGCAATACAAAAATATTCTTAATATTCTTTAAATATATAGTAATGGTATATATGTATATATAATCAAAAGATTTGAATCAAGGAAATACTAATAATGGGATATTTAAGAGTGCGCTGAGCGAGCTAAAATAATAGATAAAAGTATTATTAATCAAATTTAAATTTTGAAAAATTAGAGAAAACAAAAAAATGAGACATTTTCATAAAATTCCTAATGTACATGGAGAATCCATTTTTATATGAATTCTTGCTGATTTTCAATATCATTCCTTCAAAATAATGATGTTGCTCAGGTCTACGAAATACGATATCTGTGCTATCAATTGCCAGCGCATACTAAGCCGAGTGCAATTGATTAATACAGCTGTACTTGCAGATAGAAAAATGCACCTGTGTAAGACGCTGAAGTCCCATCAGGTATTGCTGACGAAGACGCCCAGATACTCACCTGTTACATCGTGGCCCCAGTAGGATAGCAGAGGTCTTGCCGCTCCCCCAAACAGCAATGCCTCTCCTGCAATACAAAACCACCAAACATTTTTTTTTAAATATCTTTTATGACTAAAATGTGTATACTCTATAGTCTTGATGATTTTGTGAGAACTTATTCAAAAATATTATCCATATAAATACATTATAGTGCTAACTGTGATTACTTGAGCATTTTGCAGATATCGGTAGCATCTTTATGAGAAATTATGAAAAGCTGTAAAAGGCAGGAGGATGTTCATTTTTGAGCTGAAAATATCTAATGTCACTTCTTGTGTGTTCACACACATGTTATTAATTTTCTACTCAAATAATATTTCATAGTTGGGTTTTCTATAAATGATAACAGCTGGAATAATTACCAAGACAGATAAACACAGTTTCACTGAATAACTCAAATCCTCACCTACGGGAAAAAATGTCTCAATCTTGGCGCCATAGATCCACTAGACTTGGCAGACAAAGATGTCCGAATATATGCCAGTCTTGTTTCACAGAATAGCGCCATTAGAAATGTAGCCGCTGCCCAAACGGCTCGCCCCTCCTGCGACACAAAATCAATTTTAACATTCTTTAAATATATATTAATGGTAAAAAATTTGAATATTAATTGCTAATATATTTGTTAATATAATTTTGTTAATAACATTGTTAATATATCATTTTTATTAATGTTATTAAATGATCGTTGAGCGAGGTACAAAGAGATTAGAATAATCTTGTATTAAAGAATGTGAATATATTTGAGAAATTTGAGAAGAAGATTACAAACAAAGGGTCGTTTTCATAAAATTCTTGATGAACCAAGAATATCCACTTATATATGAATTCTGGCTTTTTTTTCGCTATCATTCTTGCATAACAATACATACCAATTACTATCACATACTAATCTAGGTGTAATTAAATAACTCAACTATACTTACAGGTATAAAAATGCCCCCAGTGTGAGATGCTGAAGTCCCAATGCAATCGAAGATGCCCAAATCTTCGCCTCTCCTCAACCCCACGTTGTGGCGCCATTAAGATGGCAATAGGCGTCGTTGGTGCCAGAACGACGCTCGATCGCTGCCCCCACTGCGTTACAAAAGAACATTAAATTCCCTCTCTTTTATTATTATTAGGCTTTATTATTTAATAATAACTTTAATTCAAAAAATTAAATATTCATTAGAATAGATATTAATTAAAAATTACGGACTAATCTTATTTTATCAAAAGTTAATTATAGTATGTGAAAACTTATATTAAAATTTTACTTTTTAGTTTATACTAAAAATTTTAATACTATAAGGCTTTAACGGGAATATATTTTTTTAATACAAGTATATCGATAAGAATCTCAAACCAAATTTTGGTATTAAGGTAAGAGATTAAAAATATTTATATATATATAATGCCTCTCTCTCCTTATAATAACAACACTATAGCAGAAAAAAATTATTAAATTAAATCTTTTCTATTAGATTATATACATATCCATAGATTTGAAAACTCTATTTCTACAGTAAAGATATATGTAAGAGGTATATAAAAGAGATAGCTTACCTGCCAAGGTCACAGCGGCGCTCCAAGAAGACAACATCCGTGTTTCTGTAAGGGTAGGATGGAAGTCCCGCGCATGTTATGTGATCGGATGTTGTCCTGTGCTGTTGGACCTATGGCTGTGAGAGTGGGGCCCTACAGAAGGGAGGGGACAGAGCCCGTTGACCCAAACCCAACATCTCTGTTGAGTATGGGCCAGCAGACCGCTGTCTCCACCCAGAAGTGTTCAGACGTGTGCCTAGAGAATGTAGGGCGGCGCATGTCGGTGTTTAGGGTGTTGTCCAGTGAACCCCCCCAAAGTGGTTCTGGCATGTATACCCTACAGTGGAGGAACCCCGGCTCATAGAACTTAGTGTCAATGGCGCTAAAGTATGGGGATGGGGAGCCGGGGGTGGGGGGTGGTGGTGGAGGTGTCACAGTGGGGGTGTGAGTGCCCTGTTTGCGACCCTTTGTCCTGTAACCACGGGAAGAATACTGTCAGTACAGATATCTCATAGTGTTTAATACTATCACTACACAGATCCTATATTTAACCTTCTTTCTTATACTACGAAGTGTGTTCAAAAAGTATCGCGACTTTTGAATTTTCGCGGGTTACGTATATTCGAATTTCGATCTTTTTGTGGCTTTATGTTGGTACTCATGTCTCTCACTTATGCCGACAAGAGCTCGGCCATTTTGAATGATCACTTAATTGTTGACAGCTGCTTTGCTTGCAGGTGTTTTGGATCGTCTTCGATTTTTACCTATTAAAAAAAATGTATCAAAGAACCTGTATCAAATTTTGTGTGAAAAACGAAATTAAGTGCGCGGATGCATTCCGAATGTTGACTGTGGCATAAGGAGAAGCTACCTTGGACCGAAGCAACGTTTATCGGTGGTACAAAATGTTCTCAGAAGGCCGAGAAGATGTGAACGACGAAGAGCGTGCCGGACGCCCGAGCACTTCAACAACAGACGAAAAAATTAATGAAGTGGAGAAAATGATATTGGCCAATCGTCGAATCACCGTTAGAGAAGTTTCTGAGAACCTAAACATATCGATTGGCTCGTGCCATTCGATTTTTTTCAATGATTTGGGCATGAGACGGGTCGCCGCGAAATTCGTACCAAAATTGCTCAATTGCGACCAAAAACAGCATCGCATGAACATTGCTAATGAGATGTTGGACTCTGTACGCGACGACCCAAATTTGCTCCAGAGGGTCATAACTGGTGACGAAGCGTGGGTTTATGGTTATGACGTGGAAATCAAAGCTCAATCATCTCAATGGAAGCTGCCGCACGAACCAAGACCGAAAAAAGCGCGCCAAGTTCGGTCGAATGTGAAAGTTTTGCTGACAGTTTTCTTCGATTGCAGGGGCGTGGTGCATCATGAGTTCTTGCCACAGGGTAGAACGGTCAATAAGGAATATTACCTGCAAGTTATGCGCAATTTGCGCTAAGCAATCCGCCAAAAACGCCCGGATTTGTGGAAGAACAAAAATTGGCTTTTGCACCAGGATAACGCCCCTGCTCACACATCGTTGCTTGTGCGCGACCTTTTGGCCAAAACAACACACTAATGATGACGCAGCCACCGTATTCCCCAGATCTGGCCCCCTGTGACTTTTTCTTGTTCTCTAAACTGAAGAGGCCCATGAAAGGACGACGTTACGCTACGCTTGACGAGATAAAGACGGCATCGAAGGAGGAGCTGAAAAAGATTTTTAAAAATGATTTTTTGAAGTGTTTCGAAGATTGGAAAAACCGTTGGCACAAGTGTATAATATCTCATGGGGATTACTTTGAAGGGGACAAAATAGGTATTCATGAATAAATAAATAAATTTTGAAAAAACACAAAAGTCGCGATACTTTTTGAACACACCTCGTATGCTTGTTTACATATAGAGAGACTTCACTGAATACCAGTCTACAATTATCTATCAGTATCTCAAATTGAATAGACTCGGAAAGAATGGTGTAAGGGCTATTGCAAGTTCTTTGTGACAATACACTGGGAATCACTAAGCACGCCATTTTTCGTCGTGCACATAAGAGTGATGTGATCTCTTATTTCAACTATCAAGAGATCCATGGTGTTCCTTGATAACATGGTACCCTCACTTACACCATTCACTAACCTTGATCACTATGAATATATTTGATATATTTCACGAGGCTGGACCTGCTTTCTCCATTGATCGGTGGTTGAATCTATTAAAACAATATGTCCTTGTAAATATATGGACAAAGTTGTCTGAAGGTTTCCTTAAATTACTAATTCTATTGCCTCTGTGATTCATATTAGGACCGAAATACAGGATGTTTTGATGTCACCCTTGCTCAGGACTATACTTCTATTTCTGCCAAGTTACACCCATACACCCCTCTTGTAATATTGTGCTACAGCTATCCTCTCCACAACAAGGTAGTTATCAGGGCCAATCTCTATATTCATTTCTCTCCTAAATAACTATTCACATTTCTCCCACCTTCTAAATGTCTCAATCGGTTTATATGTATTCGTATACATTGGTGGGTGTCTAATATATTTTTTGCTGATTGGTTCTCAACTATCACGTGACCTCAATCAGTCAATCATGGTGCAGTATATTTTCAGCTCAGTAGTTGCATCGAGCATCCATTTTATAGATATAAGATCGTGGATTCTATTCTCTCAAAGAATATGTTAAAATATATATACTTTGTGTAATATTTAAAATATTTGTGTGTTTTATTGTCAAACTATCTGTATTTTTTTAAATCAAATTTATTCCATAGTTATATTCAAGAATTATTTTATATCAAACTTAATCATTCTGTCTATATCCTGATAGATATGACAAATATTCTTCTTATTCTGTAATGATTAGTGTTAACGGCATTGGAGTAGTAATTTTATTACATTGTTCGCGTCGTATGTGTGACGAGCTAATAAATGTGAAATAGATAGAGAATAGCAACATTATAAATAAAAATAATGTTTGAAGAGGGTAATGTTTGGGCCGTATAAAATTAATAAAATAACAACAACATTATGATCATATAATATTGCCTCAACAGGATTATGTGTGTTTCGTGTATTTTATCTCCCAATCTGAATTTAACTCACACAAAAATCGAAATATAATAACAAATCATCACAAATTTGAAAATCTAAAATAAGATTAAAAGGAGAAGAAATAGATAGTGTTATGAAACTGAGGTATCTGGGCGTAATAATTGACAACAAACTACTTTGTAAAGAACATATTAATTATATAACCAAGAAAGCGAAGGCTTTGGCCCTAAGATTCTTAACCATATCGAGGAATACATGGGAAATAAACCCAAGATCTCTGAGACAGATATACATTTAATCAGTTGAGCCAATATTGATTTATGCTTGTAACGTATGAGGGAATTCAGTAAGAAAATTATATTTAACAAAATATAAGATCAGAGAGATAGTGCGAATAATTATAGCTATTAAAATCATCAAGGGATATCATACAATCTCTTTTGAAGCTGCAACAACTCTGGAATATCTTATCCCAATAGACTTAAAAATAAAAGAGAAAATAAAACTAAAAGAAATGAGTTTGTTGGGAAAAGATAGAGCCGATAACCAATAAAAACAGAAGAAAGAACTCATCTGTCTAAAGAATTTTCTCCAGTGATATTAACGGAGGAAACAGGACAAATATGAATGTCATACTGATGAATAGCAAACAATGTCGGAGCAGGTGATGGTATTTTCAGAAAAGGTGAACTAGTTAAGACTCTTAAATATAAATCGCTAAAACAATATGTATATATCAGGCACAAATGTTGGCAATAGAAAATTGAGAAGTATAAGAGATGAGTGGTGGATGTTTACAAACTAAAATCATAATTAAAACAGATGCAGGAAGTTCATTGAAAACTATTGCACATCTTCCAACAATTTTATGTATAGCACAAAATATTAATCAATATATTTATAAAAAATTGTTTATAAATATCATTCACTTTGAATGGATGAAAGGACATTCAGGAATTAAAGGAATGAACTCGCTGATTTGCTTGCTTGCTTCCGGGAAAAATGCGAACAAGAAATCGCAATAAGGCGAACAAAAACTTGACAAATCTGAAAAATGAAGCTCATTTTAAAATAGGATATGGGTACTATCTATGAAAAACAGTGGTAATATCATGAAATCGAAGTTTATTTGAGTTTTATACATTAAATTCGGTTTAGTGTCCTCGAATTTATGTCACATTTGTGACGGTCCTACATAGCACGTATAAACTGTCGATGTATATTTGATATGTTGAGTCTAATATATGAAGTGAGATATAGAGGTAATCCGGGTTAATTTAGCATTTATAATATATGAATGCGTGGTGTGCTGGGCTGAAGCCGGTCAGAATATTGGAAGATTGAATTATACAATGTGTGAGTTATACGGTATTCATGAAAGGATTTACCATTGTATTCTGTATTCTCGACTTCAGGGGAAAGACAAAACTGCAAGTTTCTAAAATATATATCAACAAAATAATTAAAATATTTACAAGCTTTTTTTCTGATTCATTATCCAATGAGAGCTTTGACTTCTTATACTACCAGTTCCACAGTTTGTCAGGTAAGATACGAAAGTTGATAAAAACGAAAGGGAAGCTAACACCCAGTGGTAGTCTGACACAATCCTATGACGGTGTATAGCTATTTACGTATTTGCTTATTTAAGCTATTTATATATATTTTAGACACCGGCTCCAGAGCCTATATAAGAGATGAGATGCCCTGGTAAAAAGGCTTGGTTATTGATGTATATGGTGTTTGGCTTGTTAGCCCGCTGATTGGTTCTCTAATGTCACGTGGTATTAATTAACCAATCAGTTTGGAGCTCATTAGTTGATTGGAGTTCAATATTTTTCAGCTCAGTTTCAACAATAAACATTGAAGTGCTCGAAAAAGCATAAATATCATGAGTTTGAATTTCAGAATTCAATTTTGTTGTTGTTGCCACATAATTCTTTTTTTCTTATTCTATTTGTACATTTCAAATATCATTCCAAGGTTGTATTTATAAATAGAATTAATGGCTAGTTTTTACACTTTGCCTTATTATAAAATCTAGTCTTTATTTTCCTATTCTTTAATGATAAAACTTTAGCGGGGTAAGAATTGTTTTATTTGATTACGACAACACATTTTAGATTAACTTAACATTGGAATTTTTCTTCGCATGAGCAGTGAACTGATGATCTAGTTTTAAACATTTATTCTGTCATCATTTATAATGGCTTATGTATGCCTGTAAATAATTATGTTTTATTATTTTATTAACTTTATTTTTAAGTTTTAGTTTTTATTGGACTTTTTTATCTTACAAATGTGTATGAGATTATTGTTTTAATATTTTAGGTTTCGTGTATATACCACCTCTGCATTATTATCATTAAATGTAAATATCTCTATCCTTGACCCATCCATGTATAAAACTATAAATATGCCTGGTAACTAGGTATAATACAATGTATTTATTTATTTCAATTTAAAGTGCTATGTCCCCCTAGGAACACTTGCGCTGTCATACATGTATGCCTTTACATTTGTCTTATAATACAATGTTGTATAATCCTTTCTCTCTTGTACTAGTCTAAATTTGTCAATTATACTAATTATTGTTTTTATGAAAAGGAATTTCTTGTTTTCGTTTGCTTGTATATAGGTTTATGCCAAGCTCTTTCTACCTTCTTTCCCCCTATTTAATACATTGTAAATAACATTGCTGATTATTGTTACTATTACTGTTATTCCTGGTTGTACCCTCTTCTACTCGGAGAATATATATAAGATTAAAGGTCTTAATAAATATTTTTTGTTGCATTAAATACAAATAGCTTTATTTCTTTCTTTCTTTTTTACTTTTCCTTGGATAACTCCGTGGTGAGTACATGTACAAGACTATAAGTCTTAATAAAGAATGTTGTGTGCCTATTCACAGTCATCATAAATTATCATTATGTTGGACTATATTGTTCAATGTATAGTTTCTGTTCTATTTACAATGTCTTAATTGGAATGGTAGTAGGTATAAAAATTCATATAATTATTTTGATTCATTTTGTGATCATAATTAATAAGTTTCAATTATCCCCCCATTTATAAGTGTTTAAGAATCATTTGGTAAGTTGACTTCAACTTATAATATATAAGGAACAATATCCTGTAATAGATACAGAAATAGCCAATTTATCACTGTGAATATTCAACCAAAGTATTTCATCAAGTTATTATAAATATAATGGGGCGCAAGCTATCAGCAATTTTCACTTGAATGATTGGGAGACGGTTTGATAGCTGATCCTGTACATTTTCACTTTTGTTATCATTTTCTTACTATATAAACATGTTTTTTTTTTTCAAAGGAGAGATATCATTCACGTATCTTACATTCATTTCATTTCAGAATCAAATATTTTGAGAGAAATTCACTGAATAACAACAAAAAATGTGATTTTGTCATCAAATTGAATCATAAATCGTTGAATTGATTAGATAATTTTCTTTTCTCTTTTTTTAGTTATTTTCTCCTATAAAAATTGCATTTTAACTGAGGTTAATAGCAGCGAGAAATCATAATAGGAGATGTCGACTTACTTCTTGCGCCGGCAAAACTTGAAAAAGCCAAAACAGCCCATGTTGCTGATTTCGCTTGGTTTAGTCGATTGGTTGCTTTTTCGCTTAAAGAGTTCGCTTGATTCGCTTGCTCGCTTAAGAAATTGCTTGGTTCGCTTGCTCGCTTTAAGAGTTCGCTTGGATCGATTGCTTGGTACGCTTGCTCGCTTTGAAAGTTTGCTTGGATCGTTTGGTACGCTTGCTCGATAGATTGTTGTGATTTCTCAGTAACAATCATATCCCGGCATAGTAAATTAGGACTTCTTTCAAATAAAGTGTGTATGTACCCATGTTTTTAACACAAATATAAACTTTATATCAAATGCTCATACAATTCACCAAACTGCAAGTATTTATTGGACATAAATAAATGTCAATTTCAATGTGCTTGTTTTTATTTGTAAAATGTTTGCTTTCGTGTTAGAAACTTTTCACTAAACACAAAACGAGACCATTATATGAAATATAAGTTTGATAGAGAGAGAGAGAGAGTAAAAAGTTCTTTAACATCTGCGAAATATGCAAAGTGGATGCCCTATTTGATGCGCCTACTTTGCATATATACCAGGGGCGTTCCAAAAGTAATACCTGTTTGCACATAACTCGGATAATGTTTGACCTATTTTATTTAGATTTTAATATGCTGTTAAGTAAATTCTTATCCATTAATTATGAATTTTGGTTTCAGATTTATTAAGTAAAAGTATGAAATGATGACAGAAAAAAAAAGCCGTTTTTGAATTTTTGGAAATGGGGGAATGTTCAACTCTAGAGATTCACCAGAGACTAAAAATGTATACAAAGAAGCCACAATTGATGTAAGCAATGTGAGTAATGTGAGAGGATTGATGAAAATATTCCGAAGTGGTGAGACATCTTTGGATGACAAACCACGTAGTGGGAGGCCATCAACAGCAACTAACCCTGAACACTAAGACAAGGTTGATGTCCTTATTTGTCATGATCGAAGAATAACTATCAGAGAGTTCTGTAATATAATAAATGTTGGATCTAATGCAATATAACCAATAATTGAACATCTAGGTTATAGAAAATCTGTTTAAAATTAGTTCCAAGGAAACTAACCCCTGATCAGCGTGATCAAAGGGTTCAACTATGCCAAGAGCTATTGGATCTCTCTGAGGACCAAAAGGTCACTTTTTTTTCTTTAATATAATGACTGCAGATGATGGAGAAACCAATCTATGGAATTCCACATTTCCTTTCTTTTACTACGAATTGATTCGCGTAGACGTCTCAAAATATTCAAATAAACTTTCTTATTTATCGTTTGCCCTTCCTCAAGGTATTCATAGTGTACAATCCTTTTTATATCGAAAAATAGCACTAGTAAAACCTTGTTTTTTTACTTGATTTGACTATAAGAAGTTATTAATCTATTTTGATTACATTAGATGATGGAGAGAGATAGGAAGTAACCATAGATAGAAAGAAAACATCGCTTGTAGCACAGATCGCAGTTCTAGAAATCCCACCAATAGAGGATTGGTAGAGAATAAAACTTTGAAATCCCAATAGTGTAATGGTAACATTTTTCAAAGGTAGATTTTGTTGTCAAACGTATTTCCAACCCCTGAGGAAGCAACGTCATCTCAGCTGTAGAAGGGGGAAATCCTGCCCAAAAGTCCTCCTCTACGTGGCGGGCGGGAGAAGCAGCACAAGTAAGGGACTGCCCTGTAGGGCGAAGTATGGTGGGGACTCCGTGAGCCCCGAGCCGCTACGGTAACCGTGAAGGCCTACTGGTAACTCTGAAATGTGGCTGACTAACGGGGCAATGGCACCTCCCTTTCCATGGTGGACAAGACACCACCAGAAGGGGGGAATATTTCTGAAAACTTCCGCAAGGGGAGATCAGAGGAACCTTGCCGCTCTGCAGCGTTGAGAAAAGCCACAGTAAAAAATAGACAACCGTGAGTTGAATTTGGTGACAGCAAAAGTGGATAATAATTCAATGGTAATAGATCTAACTGGTGTCTGATGAAATGTTTTTATAAGTTCATTTGCCATTTATTTAAGATTTCGTTGGTAAATCTGTCAATATTTCAGCATTTATCGTATTTAAGGCAGGACAATTTTTGTTTGTCGCATTTAAGACCTGGGGATTTCGTTCTTTCTGTAGACATTGAAAATTTAGGTGGCAGCTCTACCCATACCACAATATATCAGACTCTATGAAGTGGGGGACGTCCATGGCAGCAAGATAAAACTATATTATTATTTCGTTGTTGTTGTTGTATATAATCGATTTGAGAGACTTGGTGGGTAAAGTTCCCAGTGAAGAAGTCTGGGGAAATTCTCATAGCAAGAGAACATAGATGGTTATTAATACAATGGTCAGAGGCCATAAGGGTCTAATTTATCTAGCAAAATGTACTAAAGTTTTAGAGAGGAGGACTACCCCCACATAATTATGGTAAGAGAAACCAAATAAGTAACAAAAAAGAATGATGACGATGTATTAACTGCTATGTACAGATAAACCCACTTTAAAAGAGTAGACTAGACTTTGTACTGTCCATTAAGATGTTTTAAAGTGTTGTGCGAGGGCTGGTAGTTCACTTGTGTGTAGAGAATCGCTAAACCTACAGTATGGGACAAAAAAAACTTCCCAATTCTACCACTATAGATATCTAACTCATCACCTTCCAGAGCTGCTTATGGCAATTTTACCAAGCAATGACCCAGTCTTCTGTGACGAGCTCTTTCATGTGACACCTACCAAGGGATGGATCTATCAGGCCACACGGACCTTCACCTCTACAGTCAAACCCTGATATACCACTCTAATTGTGATATGATGAGTTGTAATCAATGCTTAATTTACCTAAAATATGCAATTTCATATTTTTATTACCTTTAATTATCTCACTCAATTATATTTTACAGATTTACATTCAACCAGCACGTATCATCCACCATGCACGTATATTTTCAAAAAATTGTTTTTCACAAATAATGTAATATATTTCTTTCAATATAATAAATATTTAAAATATGTAAATAATAATTTGTATATAAAAATTGTATTTATCATTAATTTGTTAATGTGATACTCCTGTTGAAGGACTGAAAAGTTCTAAAGCTTGAAAATAAAGGTTTGCACAATAAACTTACCCCTGGAAGAGATTTATTTATTTTATTACATTTGTTAACTTTGTTTCATTTTTTAAATATTTAATATGTTTTATGCTATATACTTTAAAACCCCACTATAGCGAACCCCAATGGGACTGAACCTATGGTTCATTATAGCCATGGTTTATTATAGCCATAGTTCAGTGTATTATTAAATAAAAATGGAGATTATTTCAAGTTCGTAATAAGAGACGGTTCGCTATATCCCCGGTTTCTTTTAGCGAGGTTTTACTGTCTATCTGTAAATTTTTACTCGCATTTTAAAACAGTTTGATCTCATTTTATTCTCTAAATATTTTACCTATAATAAAATGAACACTTTAAATATATTCTCAATTATTTTAATATTAATCTTATTTTTCGTCACACTCATTTTTATCATATTTTGTAACATGATCAAATAATTGATATTTTAAGAGAAAGGCATCTTATCGTGCAACTGAAATTTGCTGATGGCTTGCGCCATCTATCGGAATAAATATCAACTATTCTCGTTGATTTTTAAGTATTCCAGAATTGGCCAAATACCCATTCTTGATTAATCAAGAAAAGCTAACCACGGACGCTTTTCGGACTGTTGGCCCTCATCAGCGTGGTGCAAGCTGTACCTCAACGACCAAAAAATTGGTCATTCAGGCATCCTGAAAAATCATGAAACGGGTAGTTAAGGCCAGAATTGCGTGAGACCGTGACACAATGTGAAAAAAATAGTACAAATGTGATATTGTACTGGGATAAGGTGCATATTGTGTCGCGGTCTCACGCAATTCTGGCCTTAACTACCTTTTTCATGATTTTTCAGAATGACCAATTTTTTGGTCGTTGAGGTACAGCTTGCACCACGCTGATGAGGGCCAACAGCCCAAAACGCGTCCGTGGTTAGCTTTTCTTGATTAATCAAGAATAGGTATTTGGCCAATTCTGGAATAATAAAAAATCAACGAGAATAGTTGATATTTATTCCGATAGATGGCGCAAGCCATCAGAAACTTTCAGCTGCACGATAAGGAGATGCCTTTCTCTTAATTTATGCACCTTATCCCAGTACAATATCACATTTGTGCTATATTTTCAAATTGATATTTTGTTAGTCCTTTTGTGTATTTGATTTAAAAATCAAGTTATTACACATTATGTACCAAATATGTCATTATTAGATATATCTAAATCACTTACTTTCATTCTTTTTACATACACTTTATAGTATCAAAGAGGCACCTATGAGAACGATGCACTTGTTCATCACCCTAGCAAAAAAAACATTACTAGTTATGATAAAGCCACAACACTAGTTTTAGCAACTCCAGATAAAAAAAACAACCTGAATAGCTGGTAAAACTGGTGTTGTGCCTCATTCTTCATCATCACTACTAAAGTTCTTTACTAGGTGATAAGCAAGTGCATAGTTCTGAGGCATTGAAAGGAAAAACAATGGGGGAAATAAATGCACATAAAACACAGTATAACAAAAGGTTTTTATTTAAAAATTAAAACAAAAAGGGCTAAAAACTATTATATACTTATATGTAAAGAATCAAGCATAAAAAACAAGAAACAAGGTTAAGCAAAATTATACTTATATATAAAGAATTATGCATAAAACACAAGATAAAAAAGGTTAAGCAAAAAAAGTAAAGTAAAATTAAAGTAGTCTTAGGGAAGGGAGATAAAAAATAAGTGTCAGGGGGAATGTCCAGCGTTGTGTTCACACAGTACCTCGGGTGCAGCACCGTCGCTGGCTTAGCTTGGTTCCACTTTGTCGCGGCTCGTGCGATGTCCAAAGCGTCCTTTCCGTGTCCTTTCCGTCCACGAGACTCTGCTTGTGGGATACTCCAAGACGTCCTTTCCGTCCACAAGACGCTGCTTGTGGGATACTCCAAGACGTTCTTTCCGTCCACAAGACGCTGCTTGTGGGATACTCCAAGACGTTCTTTCCGTCCACAAGACGCTGCTTGTGGGATACTCCAAGACGTTCTTTCCGTCCACAAGACGCTGCTTGTAGGATACTTCTCGGACGTCTTTCCGTCCACAAGACGCTGCTTGTAGGATACTTCTCAGACGTGTTTCCGTCCACAAGACGCTGCTTGTAGGATACTTCCCAGGCGCGTCTGCCCCGCCTGGGCCGCTGCTGCTAACTAACTAAGCGAGAAAAAAAAAAAAAAGAAGACGCCACATGGCGGGCTGTCCCGGGCCTGCAGAACAACCAAACAAATTCCAGACTTCCACTTGACTTTTGCCTCCCCGGGCCATCTGGTGACCTTTGCCCTCGGTCGGTTCCAGCTGGGAGTTTCCCCGACCATGTCGATATCTTGCTCGTTGTCTCCCTTCACCTAAGACCTTCATTCTATGTACAAAAGTAAAGGATCTATAAAATAGTTTTAACAATCATTAAAGGGAGAGGTGTCTCTTTTGATACATGAATATCATCCTCCCGCAACTTTATATTGTGGTACACACCAGTTCCATGTCCACCAAAGATACCATGATGTCAATGGCTCTAAATTCACACCCTCTTTTTCACCTGTGGAAAGATTATTTCCATTTTAATTGAATAACACTGGTCTACACTGAAAAAGATGTTTTTGATAATGCATCAGTTTCTGACTTAATTTGAGGTGCTGATCACGAATATAATGTTAGTTGTTATGTATCTCATCAATATTTAGAGATATAACATATACATATTTAGGCCACAATGTGGTACATCAGTCCATATAAGCGGTACGAAAAACACATTGAAACGCAAATAAAAACTGAGAACGTCATACCAAAAGGTACTTTATTTACTGTAGTATAAGAAACCCGAATCTATACAAAAAAAATGAATGCTACAGTCAATCCTTCATGAATTTCAACATTTTTGATTTTCTCTTATAAGTGTATTTCGGCAGGTCGCGGGACAGATTCCAGCAGTAATCTGCCATCATGTGGCAGTCCCAGACACCTTTATATCTCTCTTCCATCACTTTCATGTCTTGATGGAATCGCTCGCCTTGTTCATCACTATATGCACCGAGATTATCAGGGAATTTGTCCAGGTGACTATGCAAGTAGTGAACCTTAATAATCATATTTACACCCAAAGCTTCATAGCTTTTAAGCATATTTTGGACAAGCTGTGACAAGCCTGTATCACGTGTACTAGGGATAATAAAAATAAAAACTTTGTAAATGGTTCCACTTTTCACACAATGTTAGAGTTCAGATTACTTCTAGAAACATTGAATAAAAATAAAAAAACGAAACTTACATAAAAATTCAGAGGCTTTGAAGCAATTTATCATTATTTTTAAAATATGTTTTTTTTTTAAGTGCTGATTTTAAAACCAGACCCAGGTTGCCAATAATAATTAAAGATGGCCAGAATATCATTTCCCCAAAAGATGTACATAAATTTGCACACTGTTGGGAAAAAAATCCTAACACACAAAAATAATTAATTTAGATGAATGCTTTCCCTATAGATAGCATTTAATTGAAGTTTCAAGGTTAGAATTAAAACAAGAATTATCGAAACAAAAACAAATTAGACTTTTTGCCTCACATTTTTTAAAATTATCCCTAGTACATGTGGTACAGGCCATGATAATCATAGTGAGTAGAAGTTAGCGACTATTTTTACTGTTAGTGAACCACATGTCTACCCATGTGAAAAGTAGTTCGACTTTGCACTTACAAATGTGCCAGAGCCCCATTTGGATACTTGCACTTGCTACTTGCCTCACATTTACGATATTATTTCAAAAACAACCATAGCTAGTGGATATCTCCCCGGTTTAACAAAAATATTGCAGGGATTGGATAGCAGGTGATCATTAATTTTATATAAGACCTGATTTAGAAGCACAATAACTTATGGTTCAATAATCTGGTACCCATATATAAACAAGAGGTAAAAAAACAAATTGGATTCATTACAGTATAAAATTCTTAAACACTGTATGCATGCTTATAATACAACCTTTTCGAACTATGTTCATGACCTTGCAAGAATACCTAAACTTGTGGATTTCATTCTGTCAAACATTGAAATAGATTAAAATAGAAATTATCCATAAAAAATATAATTATAATATCTAACTAACTTTATAAATGAAAAATTACAAAAATATTATGATGACTAATGATATTTGCACAGAATTTTTTAAATTTCAGAAATTTATACAACCAAATTTTTATAATACAGTAGAACCTCCCTCTAAAGGACACCTAATTGCAGAGCCATAAGGGCCATTACAGCCTAAAGTGTCCTTTAGGGAGTGGTGTCCTCTTACCGAAGAGTTACTAACTAGTAAAAATGGTAATTTTGTAAATGAAAACTGTTCTTTGTGGAGAGGTGTCTGCTAGCTGGGTGTCCACTAAAGGGAGGTTCTACTGTATATAATTTCTACGGGTCATGGCAATTTAACATATACTTATATAGAGAATCGGTAGAAGATATTATTCACTGTGCTTATGCAACCAAGATCATAACCCTGAGCTTTTTTTTCTTTTTGGTGCCCACATCTTGCAGATCTGAGAGGACAATGTCAAATGAACAACTACAGTTTAAGCCAAATGGTATCCACAGTAAAAAAGAATATTTAAAATTTAACAAGTTCTGTAGACTCTATGTCAACTATTGTGGACATAAAAAACACTGAAGAATTAAAATTTCTAGCTTTAATTTGTATAATTTAGCAGTTGTAGATAATCTATATTTTCTCAATAAAATTAGCATAATTATACTAATTTATTAAATATTATTTTAAATATGCTGAAAACTATAAAAATCTGATTCAATATGTAAATAATCAATACTCTCTTCTTTCTTTGTATTTCACTGTCAAATGTAGATATTTGAATAATTTTTTCTCTCTCCCTAATACAAGAAAGGATTTGTATATATATTTTGACCATGTATATAAAATAGTTTTAACATATAAATGCAAATTGTTACATAAGATCTAACGTTTTTTGTCTTCTTCTTTCTTATCTCCACTCAATTGTATTATGATATCAAGCCTGTAGAGTTGACAATCATTGTGACTGGGTGAAGTAGAACGCGTCTGTCTTTGTCATTAAGACTGGGAGAACTACTCAGTGGCAGGCCGACTTAGCTCCAAAAGAAATGGCCACCTCTGACATGAGGAACAGACGCCATGTGCAGCCGCTCCTAACATGGAGTACAAATGCTGCTCATCCTGTATCCCTGGATTAGGAGCCTTTACAGGGTACTATCAGCCAAGCCAGCTGAGACTGGGTTTTTTAGCAAGCTTGATACTGCTTCCCCTCCTCCTTTTTCATTCGGGCTTTGAACCGGCAAAGTTGTGTTTTGTAATAAATAAAAGGTTACAGATTATATAATATACAAGAAACAGTGGTACATTACTGACTGCTCTAGTTACTCTCCAATTAGCAATGCCAACATTGTTTTTTTATTATAATTATCCTTAGTACACATGGGGTACAGGCCATGATAATCATGGTGGGTAGAAGTAGGTGACTGCTGTAAGTGCACCACATGTCCACCCATGTGAAAAGCAGTTAGACTTTGCACATGCCAACATGGTGATGTACAGGTAGGTGTCACCAGGTGGGAAGGATGGAATCCTATCTCTGTTGATCAGCAACACTACTTGTCCTCCATTGATGTCTTGATGGAGATAGATCTGGTGTTCAACATTCTGCAGAGCATGGATGTATGGACACAAAAGTTATCCTGATGGGAATTGTGTCTGAAGGATATTGATTTATAAAGGTCCCCTTCCATCAAAATAAATTCTAAAACTAAGTGCCATCTATTGGCTGCTTTTGAAAATGAGCGAACTTGGGTTAGTTATGACCAGTCTTGCACAGACATTTGTTAGGTGGTGCTCACTTTTAGCATCTATTTGGACAGGAGAGGTGACCTTTATAGTATTATCCTGTTGCACCCTGGTAAAGAACTGGTTCAATCACCAGTCAGACATACAAATTTGCTGTCAAGGTGTTTGGGATAATGCTGTATTTAATAGGCAATTGTTCTCCATATCATAACTCCTGGCCTCTAACCAACATGCATCCATCACTGACATAAAGACAGAAATCATATGAAAACACAACAGTTCCATCCTCCAATATGCTCTAACTTGACATACTACTGGACATCTGGCTCGGTCCCTTCAATAATTGATTTCCTATAGTTTGCTGTGTCATCTAAAACAACCAAATTTCTGTCACAGAATCCTAGCTAATACAATGGTCTTCAGTAGTGTGCGGCCAGTCTTCTTGAGAGGCCAACAAACAAGCACAGTTCTACCAACAATGTGAACTTCTACTTTCTGGAAGAACACTGCCTTGTTCAAAAAGCTAGTGATGCTGCCTTCATTTCCAAAATGGCACATTAAATGGTACCTTTTTTTATATTGTATAATTCTCTTAGATAATAAAGTTCATGTCCAAGGATGAGTTTCCTTCAATTAAACGTTTTTCGAGCTTTCGGGATAACGACCTTCTTCAGGAAAATTGATACAAAATGAAACTTAACTATGCTATGGCATGTTCATATAACTTGCCATAACATAGTTAAGTTTCATTTTGTATAAATTTTCCTGTAGAAGGTCGTTATCCCGAAAGCTCGAAAAATGTTTAATTGAAAGATATTCATTCTTGGACGTGTACTTTATATTATCTAAAAATTGCTTGCAAAGGATTATATTCTAAAAATAATTATCTTAATTTGAAACCAAAATTGTGGCATCAGTTTGTAGGTTGGGGACAAAGTGATTTATTTGATTCCAGTAACTACTTGTGTCTCAGGACAGTGAGGAGGGTGTTGTTAGTACAGGGAATATCCAATTGATCAACTCACAAATAACATCTGTTTCACATTTGTCTCACCTTGAATCAACTAAATATGCTACCTAGACCTTGCCTGAATTTCATCTAAATTTATTATTTATTGGCATAGGATTTTTCAGCCAGAGTGTATATCTGAGTTTTCTTTACACAAGGGGATAAGAAACAACAACAACATATCTGAGTTTTATTTATTTATTGAGACTTTTAGAGTGAAGAATAAGAAACTCCAAAAATCATGGATGGAGTCAAAATAGACATCAAGTGTGTTAAAGTAATAAAATATACAATTAAAAAAAACCACAAAAGTTTTAAGTGGGAAAAAGGTTTATTTTACATCTTACAACTTATAAAAATTTAACAGGAACTGTACACAACTTGGCAGCAGCAGCAGCAGATATATATACACAGGATTATATACAAGTGATGAGAGTTACTTTACATGGCTGGGTCGTTCACCCCTGGGTGGAGAAAAATGCACTTGGCCCCGTACCTACAGCTGCCCATTTTGAAATGTTTGCACACAACCCTTTGGCTACCTCCCCGCATACGGTTCTGGTCTGAAACATCACACAGCTTGTCAACAAAATGGTCTATGGTTATATTGTGAAAGAATTAAAAATACTACACTTATAACCCCTATAATATTTAACTGACTCAACACTCACTTTCTAATATAAAGTGCCATCTATATACAGCAAATGAAAACATTGAGGATGTGAATGTTTTAACTCAATCCATTTTCCAAATTCCAACCACAAATCCCTTTCAAATTGCCATCTTTAATTTAAAAGAATTCAGCTGTATATTTAAATCAAAATTAGCCATTTTTAACTGGTTATAATTGTTTTGTCTGATGATGGTGACAATGTTGTTGCCGAAACGTCACACACTAATAAATTATTTGGATTAGGTCTTATTTTCTTTTGTTAAAAAAGGATAAATTAATTTTATTCTAAAAAAAAAATAATAATCTGTGAACATTACTTGTCAACACAGTAAAAAACAAGGAATATTTCTGCCTTATAGTGTGCTAGCATATATTTATCAATTTTTTAAATATTAAACTTCTGCTTGTTATAAATAAAACTTTCTTCTTTTGATTAAAACCCAACACACACAATAACACTTTATTTTAACATTCTCTTAAGTGATGACAACAAGAAGTCCTAGGGAAAATGTCCACTAGCAGTGAATGACAAATTGATAGCAATCTTATAACTGGGGGGGGGGGGGGGGGGGGGGGGCTCTATAATTCAACATTTAATTATAGAATATTGAAGAGGAATATATAAATCTCTCTCATTGAATAAACTTTAAACTTGAGTGATCTATGCCATCTATTCCAGGCTATTTTGGTGTTTCTTATTTTATAGAAAATTTGTTAGTCTCTCAAAAAGAAACACATTTGTGCTAAAATAGTATAATTTGCTAATTAAGTATTAACCACAAATCATTATTTTTTAGCCCCACAATAACAATAATGTTATTATACTTTGAAAAAGGTTGGCGTTCAGCCAACTGAAATATTGGTAAAATAAATGATATTTTGATCCAATTTAATTTTAATTAGATAACAATAATTTGTGAAAATGTATAAATATCAATAATTCTTAGTAATTCTATCACAAAAATTGAAATTTCATATGTTAAAACCTCACCAAATTGAATCCCCCAATGGAACTGGTTCAATATCAGTGGATTCGTACATTTTGTAGCAAGATGATAATCCAAAATGTCTTGTTTAAGTGCATTTTTAAAAGGAGTGGTAACCGTTTCGGTACATATAGGAAATAGAGATGACCCGGGTTCCTGGAGTGCAAATCGCTAACTACCTATATACATATAGGTAGCTGAAAGATTAACATATAAGCCATTCTGAACCTATAATTTTTTAGCCCAATAACAAATTAATTTTGCTCGAGGAACATGAACTCATGGAATTCGTGTAATCTTTACACAAGGGGATAAGAAACAACAACAACAAATTAATTTGCATATTTTGGAGTTATTATATAATAATGATCTAACTTAAATATTTTTCATATTCCCTGAAGAATAGTGGATATATGTAGCAAATGAAAAGAGCATAGTGAGTTCAAAGCATACATCAGTATTTAATTAAAAAGGCATATATTGAATCCAATATAATTCAATATATGCCTTTTTAATTAAAGATTTATTCATGGATTGCTCTATTTTCAAAGCATACATGAGTATGTAAAACACAAAACAACAGGGCAACTCACTCCTATTATTGTTGGTCCACCGAGGTGCTGTGCCTCCTCGTATAGACTGAGGCATGTGTACAGAGTAGAGGGGCTGCTGAGGGCCTGTGTCCAGGCTGCACCAGGTTCCACCACCCTCCGGGGCAGCAGTAGGGGGTGGCTGCTGCTGCTGGTGGAAGATGGGGGGCGGGGGTCGGTCGTACATTGGGGGATGAGGGGGGTCCAGCAGGCCGGGCCGGGAGGGTGGTGCCATGCTGCGATGATCTGTTTCACAAACTCCCCTCAGGTCTACTGCAAGAAGTCAAATAGCTGTAGAAAAATCCCTTTAGAGTGGATTCTCAGAAACTAGTAGAAAGGAAGAAAGAGAATGAAGGAAATGAAATATAGAGAAGATACATTTGAGGAATAAACTCTCATTCATTTTGCAGTATGACAGCAAAATATCTGGAAAAAATCCAAATCTGAAAATTGAAGTAAGATAGATTGAACATGGCTAGAAATTATATTTATAAAAAGCCTATTTGGATCAGTAAAATAAAAAACTTTTTCTCATAATATTTCATGGGTTTTGTGCAATAAATTAATAAAAAAGATAGCAAACCTTCAAAATACAGTACCTCCCAGTAAAGTACATCTAGTTGTAGAGTGTCCTTTAGGTGGCCTACTACTGGAGAGTTGATATTTAGTAAAAAGGGAATATTTGGCAATGAAAACTGTTCTTAGTAGAGAGGTTTCCTCTAAGGGTGGTTTTACTGTAATTTGGAAAATAATAGGTTTGTCTTTAACATATCCAGAGGGGGGCAAGTCTTTTTAAAATATAATTCTATCCAATGGATCCCCTTTTAACTCAACCAACCAAGAAAAGAAAAAAAAGATGAGAAAACGAGATGAAGCAAAGTAACAAGATGAAAAAAAAAATAGCACATATTGGAAAATACCTCTCTTCTCTTTTGGAGGGGGTGTCTCCCTTTTGGAGGAATGGTTTTGATCTGCAACTAGCCAAATTGGAAACAATACAAAAATGATGCTCACCAATCCAAACACAACATTTTCTATGGAAATATAAATAGGGTCCAAGAGTTTGGCAGACTTTAGCTCAGATCAACACGAATTAAGTCTAGTCATGGCTGAAAATCAAGCTGAGGTGATCATGAAGGCCAATATAACTACAGAAATACGGATTATGGAATTGAAGGTGTAGATACTTTCTAAATATACACAATGTAGGGCAAAGATCTACCAAAAATGTATTAAGTCACACAAAAATTTTTATATTACCCAAAATAAATAAAAGTCATTTAAACTAATAAAAAAAAGTATGTAATTCTCAATATTTTCTCTAATTCCTATCAGGTATCTTCATAATTAGCACAAAATATCATCAGAATAAACTACAAATAAATAAGCAAGGGAAACACATGAGGAATAGTTTCATGGTTTAGGTGGAAGCTGGAATAGTGGCAGCTACACCATGGTGGGTAGACTGCTTTTACTGCAACGTGTAGAGAGCCATTCAACTTTTGCACTTACAAGTGTACCAGAGCCCTGGTTGGTTATTTGCACTGACTGGAATTACAGTCTATTACGGGTAAAACAACACTTTGGACACTATGCACAGACAGTACAAATGATTGGTTGTAAATTTTCCTTGAATTCCAAAACTAGGCCCAATATTTCTCAATGAAAAGCAAAATATATATTATATGAGTATACAGCATATAGAATTCCTTAGTATTTAAGAGCCATAAAATTGTGCCACTTGGCCACCAAATATCACCGGAAAATTTCAGCCTTGTGATATAAAGGAAATCAAAGATGATTATTTTTTTTTTAAATCCTTATTAGTTAAAGATTAATTTGAAAAATTAAAATTATATATTATATATAATTTTATATATAATATATAAATATATTAAAAAATTTTATTATATTATATATATATAATTCATGTTATTTATTAAAAAAAAAAACAGATTCAAAAATCATATATATACAAGGTATGTCCCATAAGTTCCCGGACTGGGTCCATAAAAAAAAAGGTAAGATTTAAAAAAAAAAATTTTATTAAAACTTTTCAAAGTAATCCCCCCTTGCTTCAACGCACCAGCGCCATCGTTTCTCCCAATTGTCGAAACAGTTTTTATAGGCCTCTTTTGGAATGCTCTTCAATGCCAGCAGCGATTTTTCTATTATGTCTTCCCTGGTGTCAAAATGTCTTCCTTTTAGAACTGCTTTGAGTTTGGGGAACAGGAAAAAGTCATTTGGTGCGATGTCTGGGGAATAGGGTGGTTGAGGTAGGATTTCTGTCCCGTTTTTCGCCAAAAAACTCGTCACCAAGTGCGCTGTGTGAGGGCGGGCATTGTCATGGTGTAGGATCCAGTCACCATTAGTCCATTTTTCTGGCCTTTTTTTTCGAATCGCTTCCCTTAGACGGCGAAGAATGCTCAAATACATTTCCTTAATAACTGTTTGGCCTGCAGGAAGATACTCGTGATGAACAATGCCCTTGTTATCCAAAAAAGCGACCAGCAACACCTTGTTTCTGGATTTCAATATCCTGGATTTTTTGGGTCTAGGCTCACCCTGACCTCTCCACTCGGCAGATTGACGCTTGGTTTCAGGGTCATAGCCATAGACCCATGTCTCGTCGCCTGTGATTATCTTGTCTTTCCATTCCGGATCCGTTCTTGTCATTTCCAGCATGTCCTCACAGGTTGCAAGCCGACACAGTTTTTGCTCATTAGTGAGGAATCTTGGGATGAATTTTGCAGGAGTCTTTTTGAGCCTCAAATCTTCGGTTACGATCCTTCCAATCGTTGTTTTAGAGATGCCTGTGTCTTGCTCTAGCTCCAGCAAAGTGGTTCGAGGATTTTATTTTATCAAATCGGTGATTTTTTGCACATTTTCATCAGTCCTTTGAAATGTTGGGCGTCCTTGACGAGGATCATCTTCAATGGAAATTCTGCCAGCTTTAAATCTAGAATGCCATTCAAAAACAGTTGTTCTCTTTGGGGCATTATTGGGGAATGCTTTATTAAGCATTTCAAAAGTGTCGGTTGCTGATATTTGAAGTTTCACACAAAATTCTATGCAAATCCTCTTCTTCAATTTTTGTTCCATCGTAAAATCGCCGCAACGCAAGGTGTAACCTTTAAATAAATTAGAATAACTTTGGCGCGCGCGCACGTACCGCCTCGATATTGGTACCACCGTGTTGCCAGATATTTTTTCTATAATAAACTGTCAAATATATTTACAATTTTCATTTATTTTTTTTTTTTATGGACCCAGTCCGGGAACTTATGGGACATACCTTGTATATACCATAATAGCTTGGTCATTCATTGATAACACCATTCCACAACACCATTATAATAAAAAGTTTTACATCATTGAAATCCATGGTATTCCATATTACACTATAATCAAATCATCAATTTGATTATTGAATATAACCAAATGGAAGTTTTTATGGTCTCCCCTATGAGAACTTCCTGTAATTTATTGTCTAGTAGCATGGGCACAAAATGAGTAATGTAAGAGAACAACAGTCACCTGCTATAATAGCCCCCGGAGGTGCTGCCATGTAGGGGTCTGCCAGAGCAGGAGGGGGAACCAACAAGTTGGGGATGGCAGGCAGTGGAACTGTAGGTCTGACTATAGAGTTGACCAGATTGGAGAGAACAGGGGGTAGGGAGGCAGTCGGTGCCACTTGGTTGAGATTGATGTTGGAGTAGTCCACCACAGAGCCTGGATTGGCCACCTACAACCAACCCACAGTAACCCACCACATCATGGTAGTGTGTGGCTAACTTACATCCTCCAGTGGAATTATCTTGGGCTCAGCTGGAGCCACCATCTCTGGTTCTGGCTCATGGGGAGAGTCAGGCAGTCTACACACATCACCTTAGGTTGGGAGTCAAACACAAGTCAGACTTACTTACGAGTCTTTGGAAAAGTAGAGCTCTTGAAGTGTGGTTTGCTGATGTAAGGATTGAATTTTCCTCTCTTCACTTTGTGATCCAATTTCCACTAGAGGAGGGGGCAGAGTGATGAGGTAGGGTGTCCTCCAAGGAATGGCTTCCTCCATTTTATCCTCCTGGCGCCTCTTAGCATATTCAAAAGCTTGTCTCTCTTTCTTCATTTCCATCATTTTCAGGTCCACAAAGTTCTGGTGCAGTTTGTTCACATTCACTGAAGCAACACGTCCAAGGTCAGGTAGAGCATATCTTGTTAAAATAGCATCATTAGAATTAACAAGTGAAACTGTGTGTACTATTTCAATGAAATTTCCACAAATTTATTTCTTTTTATTTTCTTGGTAATTTACTTGGAATATTTTACCAGATTCTGGTCCGTTTCCAAGGTGACTAACATGGCAAGAGCACACATTTTCCAATGAAGAACAAGGACATGACAATTACATCTGACATTGACCTATAAATGTTAAATTTTCTTAAAATCAATGTGAAAAGTGACAGACAATATTTTAAATATATAATTAAAGTTAGTGACGTACCTCTTTCATTTTCATCCAGTTCAAAATACCGAACATCAACAAGTTTGGTGTCATCCCGCCATTGCACACTCTTCTTCTTACTCCTCCGCTTGCAATGGGAGAGGATAGACTGTGGTTGACCAGGAATGGCAGCAGGTTTCTGAACTTCCTCCTCAGGCACTGCTGAACACAGGCTGGTTAGAGCTTGAGTAGACCTACTTGGGCAATTCAATACCTTGATCTTCTCCCTTTGGTTCTTCAGCAGGGACGATTGCTGCTGTGTCATTGGAGGACTCGGAACAGTCTCCTTCTTCCTTATTCTCCTTGCTGTCTTCTTTCTCCGACATTTCTAAAGTGTCTTTGTAGAACTACAACAAATGGTGTGTGTCAGAAATGAAAAGAAACATCAAAGAGATCTTGCTACCTGGAGTTTTGGAGGTGGAACATTGGAGGATGGAGGAGGGGTTGGGGACTTAGGGGCGGCTGGATTCTTCTTTTTCCGTCGCACAGTAGGAGCAGGGGCTGAAGTGAGGGCGTCCATGAAGCTTGCACTTTCATGAAGCACATGAATTGCTGAAACCATCTCTGTTAGGAATTCTGTGAGAAGGTCAATGTGGAATCTTACGTTTTGGACGGGGGGCTATCAGCTTCACCCCACCAGGTTGCTGAGGCTTGGCAGTAGATATCATGTTAAGGCTTGGCTTTAATTTCTTTTCTGGAATGAGGTTATCCAGAAGGGAAGGTGCTCTCTTGAGAGGTGGCTTGGGGTGGGGTTTGTCTGAGGAGACTACTTTTTTGGGTCGAGTTGGCAAGGGGTTAGGTTCTTCCAGTCCTAGATGAAAATGAAATCCATTTAGATAAGGCATGTATTGTGGAACAATGCATCAACAAGGTTCTTGTTTACAATGCATCAAAGATTTAACAAGGCTCTTGTTTAAATGGTATTCACTTTATATACCAACTATAAAATTTAATGAAAAGAAAAGAAAAAAGATTAAAATGACCAAATCAAAACAAGTACTCCATGCAATGGTTCAGTAACAATAGTGATTAACATCACAAAGACAAAAGATTTTTTATCATTATCCAAATTGTACCTTGACAAAATTATATAAAAGGAGACAATATAACTGTTGGAATCTCATTCATTCAAATATATATATTTTTGGCATTTTTATTTCAATTTACAATTTCACAAATTAAAAAAAAAAAAAAATGAATACTAAAAATATCCTAAAAATAGGTGAAGGCAATTTTAAAATTGTGCATGGAGCCACTTTGTCAAATATCCTTCAAAAAAAGTTATTCTCTATTAAAGTATTCTCTAATGATTCAGAACTGAAAAATAGCACTACAGTTAAATGTTCATTTGATGGTTTTAATATATTTTTAAATGTTCTCTCTATCTCTTTTAAAAGTCCAGAATTTCCTCAAAATATGTTTCTTGCAAAATTTTAACACAACAATTTCTGAAATGAAAAAAAAAAGTACAAAAGTGAAATTGTACTGGGATCTCCTAATCCCATGCAACTAAAATTTCAAGCCATCAGCAACCTTCAGTGTGTTACACAATCTGGAGATACTTTTTTCTTAATTATCCACCTGAACCCAGTACAATTCCACTTTTGTACATTTTTTCCCTATAGTTTTGCCTTCTCATGCACTTAAATACCCATTCCTTGATATTTCAGGAAGCATTTAGGACCAGCTTTTATTGGTCATTGGATGTGTTGCCTGCACTACTTGAGGTTCCCCCTCAAATGTGTTCAGGCCACTTTCCCTTTTTATTCATGTGCATTTTGTAAACCATTCACTCTGACGTGAATTCAGGAGGGAATAAATTCTTTGGAAAACAGTTCTTATTATGTATCTTAAAAAACACTTTGAGTTGATTAAGAATCATTCACACAAAAAAAAAACGGACGATTCGAAGCGGGCAGACGATGCCAACTGGTATTTGAAAGTAAATAGAAAATACACTCATGGACAAAACTTAAGTTTTACTTAAGTTGTAGCATGTATATAGGGATTCAGAAAATAACTGAAAGATATTACAGTGACTTTTATTGAAGACATAGGAGATAACCAAGTGTAAAGAAAATTGCCTTTGTCTGTTGAAAAAAAAAAAAAAAAAAACAGACGACCGGCGACATCAAAAGTTTTGTCCAAGAGTGTATAGACGATGGCAGGTCATCAAACACACGACGCATTCTTCCGCCCCGCCCCACCCTTGTTGTTTACGCCACATCCGCCGACATGACTTGCGGTGACTGATTAGTGTCATAACTGCCTTGTGTTCTAGCCACAATTGCTGCCTTTGTCTTTGCAATTTTAGAAAACATAAAATTTACCAACTATAAAATGGCTAGTTCTCTCTATAACCCAATTATTCACAAAATCACTCAAGTTATGCGGTTTTCTTATTTTTCGTGCCGCCCGTTGTTTCCCTTGCCGTGATGAACTTTAAATGCGTTTTACACAACATCTATAAAAGCGCGATTTGGATTCAACGACCAGTGTTTAACGTTCTCTAAACCTTTACAAACAAAATTGTTTTTTTTTTTTTAATCCCGCCACACGCGGATTTGACTTTACTACCACGTTGGGCATTTGCCAAATTGGATAGAAAATCGTAGGGGAGCTTTAGACCACGCATTTCTGGGGGTTGGCAACTCAAGGTCGGGAGACGAGAAAGAGGGTCTCTAGTGGTGGAATAGCATTTTTCCCCAAGAATTGAAACAATGCTCTACCAATACTCAAATTATGTGTGTAACAGTATTCCATGTTTCCTAATTAAAAATATCCTTAGATATATATCAAAAAAGTTAAAAAGTGAAGGAGAAATGCCTATTTATTATCTGAAAACGCTTGAGAAAATGGCAAGGCACCTCAAAATCGGGGATGAATCGAGAAAAAATACATATGGCGAACCGAAAGTTTCACAATATTT
This sequence comes from Cordylochernes scorpioides, assembly GCA_030710605.1. Classification (NCBI taxonomy): domain Eukaryota; kingdom Metazoa; phylum Arthropoda; class Arachnida; order Pseudoscorpiones; family Chernetidae; genus Cordylochernes; species Cordylochernes scorpioides. The sequence continues at coordinate 19,331,564 of CP092870.1, forward strand.
TGGTCATTTATTGCATAATACATAACTTTGTAACTAATAATACCCAGTAGTATAAGTCCATGCATTGCACTATCTTAAGTCCTCTTTCTACCAGTTATTCGATCCCGTTGCGATACCAGTTCTTCAAAGCGAAGAATACCTTTGCTAGATGTGGCAACAGTTAATTGCTACCGGAGTACTGGAGTTTCTCTTGCGTCGTTCGAGAAGCATGTAGTTTGGCGTTACGCGGATCAGAATACAGATTGGTGTTGATGGTTCGACTAAAATTGTGCGTCAAAATTCGACGCACAGCCTCGACTTATGTTCGATACGTTGACAGCAGGTTCACCTAGGCTCAACTTGTGCTTTTGGGGGTTACGTTAATAGACCACTTCTCATCGCAAGCAACAATTATACCTATGAAATAATAGCTAGCAGTTCTCTAGCACACTAGTTCGTCACAGTGGTGGTTTGTGATCTCCCCAGCTCACCGAGTGTTGGTTGTCGGCCTCCACTGCTGTCCACATGGCGTCCGTCAATCTGTGGTTCGCGACCTAACGGTCATCTCCATAGGTGAAATCTCTTAAACCACCTTTTAGCGGTGCTGTTATTTGTTGCCTCACGATCATTATGGCCCAGTTGAAACCCGTAAAGTAAAAAAATTCTAATAAGTCCATTTTTTTGATAATCCATTTTAAAGTTTAATACATCGCCTTCATCTCTGAATGAGGAGGTGTCACACGCTCTAGAGTAGCAGTTTAAATACCCAGGCGAGGTGGCTGTTAAAAGCGTTATGCCTTAAAATATTACAAAACTTTTTGTCCACCCTCTGTATTAATAAAAACGCCATTTGGTTTTGATGAGTAAAAAATAAATAATGCTTTAAAATAATTCGATTAGTTTTTTAACTCTATCTTAAAACGAACCTAAATCAACGTTCAGTTGATATTTATCCCGATATATGGCGCCATCTATAACACTAAACAAGAACCAAACCAAGCTCAAAGAGATGGTCCAAATTTCCATCAAGTAATTATACTTTCAAATACAAAATTCATCAAAAAATAATCCAGCTATTCTCCAAAATAAAGGCGATACCAATCCCCGACGACCCGGCTTGACGTTGTCAGTTGCTTTCCTGCAAGGTCCTCTACTCACCAACTCGCCATGTGTGAATAGACAGGATACAAGATAACTGTGCTCGAGTGTAACACCTGTGTGAGAGACCAACTAAAAATTACCAAGAGAAAGGTATATTAACCAAAGTCAATGGGCTAGAAATAATGCATGTATATAGCCTGCACCACGCTGACGAGGGCCAACAGCCCGAAACGCGTTCGTGTTTGGCTTTTCTTTATTTATCAAGAAATATCAGGGAACAGGCTAAATCAACGTTTAGTTTATTTCTGTTCCACTAGATGGCGCTCTGCCATCTGAAAAGTTCATGTGATCTTGGTCAGGATATGCCTTCTTTGATATAGGAAATCATTTTATTCCTTTTCCCACCCAAGTACATAAACTCATACTTCGATAGTTCAATATCTTATTGGGACTTGGTGGCGCGCAATTAAATGTCGAAGCGATATGAGCAAAATTTAAAAAAAAAAACCTTGAACACAAAGTTATACACTCTGTAGAAACAATATACAATTTAACCCGCATAAGTACACTGGCGCATAACAATCGAGATGACTGTGATATGAGAAAGCAAGCCAAATATCACGAAGCATACAAATTTTAATTCGTGAACATTTCAAAGATTATTCGGCAAAGGTAGGCAAATATAGCTACGTAACGTTTCTATGGAAAATTTATTTATGTGTGCCATTTAGGAATCTACAAGCGCCGAACTTACTCGCGCAAAAAAAAAAAACGCAAAAGATACTACGTATGTAAAATAAATCATCTAACTCAACTGCATTAAAAAATGCTTTTATTTTACTTTTAAAGTCTTATTTGTATTATTTTGTTCAGCATTTTTTGAAAGATAACATATTTTGGTACCCTCTCTTTATAAAATTTCATTTAATTAAAAATATAAAATTATTTTATACTTTTGAAACAATTATAAATGTTGAAGGTAAGTATAATACGCTTTTACAATATTTTTAGTTACGTTGTCACGCTCTAGGAATAGAGAACTACATGTTTATGAAAAACTCGGCCTGAGAAGCCAGTAAATATAATGTGGAAAGAGAACAGCTAGCCATTCGAGATGCTCAAACTTGTTTCTAGAAGAAGATCCCTGGTATAGACCTACCTGTCGACCGGAACTTGCCCTGGTACGTCTTGACAGTTTTGGGGCGGTCTGGTTTCGGAGATTTCTTGGGAGGCGCAGGAGGGTCGAGCAACATCGCGGGCTGTAGCAGGTCGTTCTCCTTGTTCTTCTTCTCGTCGTCGTCTTCTTCGGAAGAAATGATCTTGGCCGCTACAGACTCCATCTTGGTGCTGTTTTCTACCTCCATTTTGGTGGTTGCTAGCTTGGTAGAAGTCTCTTCAGATTTGTGCTTCTCCTTTTTTTTCTTTTTTAACTTTGGCTCTACATTAAGACAGACAAAAAAAAAAAGAGTTAAAATTGGTGGATACAAAGAAGAGCACGAAATCTCACCTTCTGGTTTCTCCCGTTTAATCAGAGTCATCCAGTTATTTACAATCTCCGTAGCCAGAGTTCTCACGGCTGAAACACAAGTCGCGTGAATTACGTGCCGGAAAAGGTAGGATATGTATGGACATTTTAACAAACACTGTATAGCTTCTGTTAAGGTAACAGATATATAGAATAGTCTCCGATGATAAGTAACGCTAAAATGAGAAGACATATTTTACATCGTAAATTCTTTTTTTTTTTAATACCATATTCCTTTGAGGGAGAAAGAATCATTACCGGGTTCATCATGCTTGTTCAATGTTTTGATGAGCTTGGCGGTGTTGTTCATCTTAAGGCGGTCAACTGTCATGGGGAGAATCTTGAAGAGATGCATCAGCTCGAGGAGGAAGCTAATGTTCTCCTCCCCGTGGGCGTCTTGGAGCCACGTGTTGAGAGTGTTCCAGCCGTCGATATCCAAAAAACTGACATACAGCTGTTACACTCGGGAATATTCAATGGATAAACACATCTCATACTTACTGAGAGAGCAAGTCTTGTTGTGTAGCTTGTAGTATCTTACAGTACATAGTCCGGCTCACTAACTTCTTGGAGAATTTACGCATTAGGCTAAAACACACCAAAAGTATCACTTAAAATGTCGTCGTACGAAATAAATAGAACGGTGGTCTTGGTTTTAAGTAAGGTTTATATTGGTGAAAAAAACAGGTTAAAAGCATGAGCCCACGCTATATTAAGAACATATATGCATATACGATATGTACATATTGTGTATTCGCGAGACAAAATACATATTTAAAAACACAGAGACTAATATCAAACGTTTTTATCAAAATTCTGAATTATCGTGTTTATAAAAAGTTGAGTTGGGGAGTAAAAAATGGAAATATAAAAATAAGATGCAATAGATAATCATCGTGTAATGGTTAAAAAATATGATTTTTTATTAAATTTATTTTAAAGAAGAGTTAGTTTTTAAAAAAAGAGATCGGGGAGGGCGAATAAACCAATAGTTGATGCCGACACGTATGTCGACGTAGATTAGTATTTTAAAACTCTCTTTCCGTGTTATTGTGTTGAAAACCTGGAGTATTTCACTGGTATCCTTGAAGGGAATGTTCAGTGAGGGAAGCTTACGGAGAGAGAGAGACGTGAAAGGCGATATCTCAACCGGCTGAAATCGATTTCGGCAGAATGGGTGGCGCTGTAGTAAATCCACGCGTTATTTGGCTTTTTCTTTTTGGCCATGTGTATGGTCATGTTTCATGCCACAATCCATAACACCTAAATATACTTATTCGTTCGCCCTCTCTGCTTAAATCTATAGAGGCATCTCAAATATTACTGGGCGGAGTTAACTAGGATCCGAATCAATAGCGAGAAAACTCGGAGAAACCAACATCGTGGAACGGCATTTAAACTTTGTGTCATAATAGCTCTCAAGACAGGATCGAACCATGTTACATAGCCCGAGTTTGAAAACAATATTCATAATGGCCAAAAAATATATATCCAATAGTATGGACGTGTTATCCTCGATCTTTTCTTTTTTTTTTAAAAAGAAGTTTGGGGTAGTTTTGGTGACTATACTGATAACTTAAAAATAACCTCAGTACGATTAAAAACGATCGAATAATACTATGGTAATTATATTTTCTAAAAGGCAATGTGTGCACTGTTGTTCCTAATCCCAAACTTAGTTAATATATGTCTCTATTTAAATGCTCACGGTGGATAACCGTCCCCTAATTGGAATCAAAGGAAGTTGACTCCACTGTTGCACATGAAACGATATATATTGTCGCTACAGCGATCGATAATCCTATTACTAATGAAAAGAGGATGAACACACATTGCCTTCTCAAGTTTGAGGTCACAAAGTTTTCCCCGTTTAGAAAGAGTGTGTCGAGTATTCTAGCTTTAAAACATTCTGAATGAGTAGGTATGACAACACCCACGACCGTCATTTCGACAGCGACCGACCGTGTTGCTAATCGAATTGTACATTTTCTAAACCTTTTTTTTTGCGTTGCTACATTTCATTCCCTCTCTCTATATATATAGTTATGAATTAAATACAATTGTATTAGGTTAATCTGACCCCCCCCCTTTTTTTTTTTTTTGTAAAGAAAATACTTCAAAGTAAAAAAAATATATCTTTATTTAATGAATTATGGTTTTTTTAAGGCGGAGATACGATTATATATATATATATATTTTAAATCAAATCCACACTGAAAATATTACGTTTTTAATATATTCCAATTAGTATCAATATTATAGATAATTTATTAATTTCCTATTGTTTTTTTTTTATGGATAACTCGACGCCATCGTGTGATGTTTAGAAGGAGGGGAACCTACTTTATTTGATTACTTAGGTTGAGAATTAATTTTATCTTTTAAGAGCACAGAGTGTAGGTCTTCTTAAATGTCTTTACACCCAGTTTCTTCAAGTAAACCATGTTGAGGAGATAGTTATCTGTCATTCTTAGAAAAAAAAGAATTATTTAAATCTCAAATTATTCTTGAAGTATGTGTATTTTTCATACATTTTATTTTAATATACATTTAATATATAGTCTTTGTTTGTAAATATTTTTGTCAAAAAATGTTATTTGTATTTAGAAAGGTGTATGTGATTGTAAAAAAAAAAAGAGCTTGTTTTAAAAAAATAACTTTATTAGGCACCAAAACAGTACACATCAAGGGGTTGAGTACAAACACGACCTGGTGTTAACAACACAATCATTTGTAGCCTTGAGAGTAGATGGAACCCACAAGACAGGTTTTTATAAGAATTACAATAAGAGATATTCTTATGCAAATTCAATGATGCTCTTAATAAAGGATACTCAACACATGTTAGACAGATGCCTGAGATATTATTGGAAAGACAAAGGTTCCCAATGACAGGTTTATAATTACTTAGTCAAGTAAAAAGCAACTTGCTCCCCTAAACTAAGCTGCAACAAGTGACTTAACATCAAGTATACATTCACCCTTTTTTTTTACCAAGTACATGTGATACAAGCCATGATAATCATTGTGGGTAGTTAGCAATTTCTTTAACACATGTAGGAAGCAGTTTGACTTTTCACTTACAAGTGGGCCAGAGCCCTATTTGGTTACTTGCACTCAGGGTTGGACTTTTGCAAGATTCGGGAGCCATTGAAGCAAAGTTTTATTGTGTCCACCAGACCCTGAGAGGAGGTAGAAACACACATAACAGAGGCACAATTTAAAACTTACCTTTAAATAGGAATCCTCTTCAGCTATTTTTTTAAATGATCCCCCCCCCTTTTTTTTTTTACATCGAAATGTAACTCCTGTCCCCATGAAGTGTTTTTTTTTTTTTTAGTGAAACCCTCTTCCATGTAATGTTCAAGAAGGTTTGCTATAATGTATAAAAGGAAAGCTGTTAATTTTTCTAGCAACTTGTATAAAAGAAAGTGTCTTACAAAATTATAAATAGTTTTGAAAATCTGATCCTGGTAACAAAGTGGGAGGGTCTCTTTTTTTTTACACAGAGTAATCTTTTTTTTGATAATTACCTAACATACTTTACAATGTAACTCCAGTTTCATCCAGTGTTCAAGTGGAATATCTTATAGGTCCTTATATACTTTTTTAAAATGCTACATCTCTAAATTCTCCCATTTGAACCAAGTGCAGCTAATTGGTACAAATGGTGATGAAAATCATCCTTGTGTAGAAAGGAGTATATTTAGTGAGTAAAAACACATTCCATCATCATCATTTCTCTTAATACAATAATATTTGGTAAAACTATTTTAATGCCTGACTGTAAAACTCAACTGTGAATCTTTTTATGACAATTGAAAATGTTTTTAAGGTAAGATGTTTGTTTTGTGATGTATATATAGACAGATAAAGCAGACACCCATTAGAGGCTTCATCAGTTAGCCTGCCTATATAACCTGTCTACTTAGGTTTCATAGAGATGTGGTACCCAAGCTTCTTGTCAGAAACACACAGTTTTAGGTGGCACACAAATTATGTACATTTGTTGTACCAGATGTCTCAGAATGTTATTACAGTTGATGGCTCAAATGAGAAACTCTAAACAAGCAGCTCCCTTCCTTGTAAGACAGTTCTGCACAGCTCCATAATTCTGTAAAACAATTTGCCTTTTTCATTGCTGGGGAACATTTCAGGCCATAGGTTAAAAAAGGTTATATTGCACATACTGATTTTATTGGATTGTATATTGAAGCCCTAATGACCCCCATTCCAATTTTTTTTTAAGTCAGCACATTAGGGTGTCCATATCCATGAGCAATATACAAATATTTCATGAGGTTTATCAGCAATAAAATAGGCAACATAAAACTACAATTCACAAAAAATGATTAAAAAAAAAAAAACAATCAAAATGTTCACTAGTTCCTCTGTCTCACAGGGTAGTAGTACCGATACTTCCATCCACATTTGACAAGAATCTTGCCTTACTGTGCCAAGAATTGAAAAAAAAAAATTCAATATACAGTTAAACCTGTCTATAGCGCCCCCTCTTGGGACTCACCAAAATAGGGTGGTATAGACAGGTCACTTTTAATGTAAATTGCATCGTGCTACTTATTTAAAATCAGGCGCTATAGACAGGTTTAACTGTATAAAGTAAAAAAAAAATTCAATATATTAAAAATATAGTAAAAAAAAAAATAAAGAAAATACCTATTATAATCAGTATACACATCCCAGAGCCATTAGAAATTTGGATACTCCGTAGAGGGGGGTGGGTTAGATCGAGTTGATTTTACAAACATGGCGGACCACTTGTACAAGCTATATATATATACAATTCACAAACATAAGATTTAGAAATGCCATCATAAAAGCTTACATTTCACATATACAAAAGGGAAAACTACACATTCAAATTATACTTAAAGAAGATTATATCAAATTCAGCCCAAGAACCATTCCAAACCAAATCACAATTATTGCATGAATTTTCTTGATGTAAAATGTTTTTAGAAACCATGCACATACCACCATGGATTCACAGTCGGCATAATGTAGAGTAAAATACCATAATGCTACATCCAAGTGGGATTCTAGATTGTTCACCAGTAAATATATATTCTTGCTATTATTATAAAGGCTTGCCACAATTATTTAGCACATTTATATTGGAGTGATGAGACCCATGTAAAAGGCTAAACATAGTTATCAAGGATTGTTATCTTGCGACGGACATGTGCCCACAGAGTGGGTAAACAGATTATTGCATGTGTGAACGACACCGTGACGTCGATGTGATAACAGGTGATAGAATGCTCAGTCTAGCTAGGTGTGTGGACAGGTGATGTGTCCATGGACTATGGCTTCTCCCCTACCAGGCTTCTTGCTATTATTATAAAGGCTTGCCACAATTATTTAGCACATTTATATTGGAGTGATGAGACCCATGTAAAAGGCTAAACATAGTTATCAAGGATTGTTATCTTGCGACGGACATGTGCCCACAGAGTGGGTAAACAGATTATTGCATGTGTGAACGACACCGTGACGTCGATGTGATAACAGGTGATAGAATGCTCAGTCTAGCTAGGTGTGTGGACAGGTGATGTGTCCATGGACTATGGCTTCTCCCCTACCAGGCTTCTTGCTATTATTATAAAGGCTTGCCACAATTATTTAGCACATTTATATTGGAGTGATGAGACCCATGTAAAAGGCTAAACATAGTTATCAAGGATTGTTATCTTGCGACGGACATGTGCCCACAGAGTGGGTAAACAGATTATTGCATGTGTGAACGACACCGTGACGTCGATGTGATAACAGGTGATAGAATGCTCAGTCTAGCTAGGTGTGTGGACAGGTGATGTGTCCATGGACTATGGCTTCTCCCCTACCAGGCTTCTTGCTATTATTATAAAGGCTTGCCACAATTATTTAGCACATTTATATTGGAGTGATGAGACCCATGTAAAAGGCTAAACATAGTTATCAAGGATTGTTATCTTGCGACGGACATGTGCCCACAGAGTGGGTAAACAGATTATTGCATGTGTGAACGACACCGTGACGTCGATGTGATAACAGGTGATAGAATGCTCAGTCTAGCTAGGTGTGTGGACAGGTGATGTGTCCATGGACTATGGCTTCTCCCCTACCAGGCTTCTCCAGCCCTAAATTGTCAGTTTGCAAATAAAACTTATAATGAGATGTACTTTCCTTCCTTCACAACAAAAACAGTTTCATTAGTCACACGTGCTGCTGTGAGTCCAACTCAAACCTATCCTAGTTACAGTTAAACCTGTCTATAGCGCCCCCTCTTGGGACTCACCAAAATAAGGTGCTATAGACAGGTCACTTTTAGTGTAAATTGCATCGTACTACGTATTTAAAATCGGGTGCTATAGAGAGGAAGGCGCTATAGACAGGTTTAGCTGTATATATATATGTACTTGCTGAGAGCAATGAAATTTACAGAGGCAACACCTATAGCTAGGTTACCACACACACAAAGGACCTCTATGTTGGTCAGATTCATTAGAGCAGTTTTGAGAAGCCGAGAGAACCATATATATTTACATTGCTCACTTAATAGTATATGGTTAATACATGTTTATTCACTTACTGGAACCATTCATATTAGCTTGGTGTTTTAAAATATATTCTTACTAAATTTAGTAAAATTTGTAACAATTAATTTTTGGCAATGCGTTTCTTTTTTTTACATATAAAATCAAATATCATCTCTACAGACCTTACTACAATGATAAAATAAATTAAATGAGAGGGCTTGGCTCAACACACATTTCCAAAAATTAATAGTTCCAAATTTTATAGTAGAGAAGGCAATTGAATTTATTAAAAAACTAAATTTATATAATATTCAAGTTAATACGCTGCTTTCGTTACAAATTTGAATAGCCTTATTGAATATCAATCAAATCTTTTTCTTCTTTCTTACCCCTAGTACACATGGTATAATCATGGTGGGTAGTAGTTGGGGACTGCTGTAAGTGCACCACATGTGGAAATCAGTACTTTTGTACTTAGAAGTGTGTCAGAATCCCATTTGGATACTTGCACTAACTAGTGGGATTGGAAGAATCAGGGGCCAATGGGGTGAAATATTTTATCCAGAATAAAGGGGGCTCAATGTAAGATTTGATCCAGAATCATGGTTATCAAAAATGGATGGTTTTATCACTTGTCCACACTAAAAAATCATAGCATAAATTGCTTGAAACATATATTTTATGACATTTCCTAATCATCCAACTAAAAGTTGCTGATGGAGGCTTGCCCCATCTGTCGGAATATATATATATATTTTTTTTTAATGACAGCTTGCACCACGCTGACAAGGGCCAACAGCCCAAAATGTGTATGTGGTTAGCTTTTCTTGATTAATCAAGAATGGGCATTGGCCAATTCTGAAATAATTAAAAATCAACAATAAGGTAAGTTTTTAGTATTTATTCCAATAGATGGTGCAAGCCACCAGTAACTTTTAGCTGCACGATCAGGAGATCCCTATTTCTTATTCACCTGACCCCAGTATAATGTCACAATTGTTGGGGGGTCGGTGGAAGGATGGTCTAAACTGTTGGTTTTCAACCTCTACAACCCGGGATCGATTCCAAAATTGGGCACTTTTTCTGATAAAAAAAAAATGCTCCAATGGCCCCCCGATTCTTGCAAAAATGCAACCACACCAGCGAGTGCAAGTAACCAAATGGGGCTCTGGCACATTTGTAAGTGCAAAGTTGAACTGCTATTTCACATATCACAGTAAAAGCAGTCGCCAACTTCTAACCACCATGATTATCATGGCCTGTACCACGTGTACTAGGGATAAGCAACACAATGTGACTTGTACATTTTTTCACACATATTTATATATTGTATTTTTAAAAACATTTTCTATTATTTTTTTGAGATCTATACACACATTCCAAGTATTATATTACTCTATAAAATGTGGGAAATATATAGTTTCAAATTTGTCATTGCTATGGAAATTGCTGTTACTAATCCTTAGCTAAATAGGTCCACCTCATAGAGTGAATGTGCAATATCAAACTTGACTTTTACAAAATTAACAGCAATATATATATATATATATATAACATTATATAAACATTACTGCTCTGATATTTCTGGGTCATAAAATAATAAACACTCAGGGGAGTATGTACACAATGACAAACAGGGCTATGTACAGAATTCATTATTTACAATTTTAATTATTTACAATATATGGTGGCGACCCTGAAAAGCCCTTTCAAATTTTACTCTATGCCAGTTTATAGTAATTACACAAGGCAACAGCACCAAATACAAATAAGCCATTTAGATGTGATTCAGTACTTTTATCTGGAAATGGCAACAACGCTGTAACAAACAGATTTGATACCGTTACATTTTTTACCTTGCAATTCTTATCCATAATCCAAATTGCACCTCATCACCATTTCTATAAGGTTAAAAAAAAAAAAAAAGGTGTGCCTCTGTGTCCATAAAGCTTTTTTTTTTTACGCTGATATAATTTTTTTTTAATGAAACCCTTAAAAGGGGCACATAATTAAAACCATTATATATATTGTGGGGGCAGAGCTGGTGTGGGATATCTTGGGTGGTTGATATGGAAGTTGGCTGTAGATTTGTTGCAGTTAAGGACAGAGAGTATTGACAGGGTGTTGGGGGAAATTACCACTGACCATATAAAATACTGAATAAAGCTAAAGAAAGGGTGAGTTTTGACCACCTAAAGCCAGGACAGAACTAGCAGTAAAAGAAGGAAAACTGCCAGCAACAAATGTGACTGGTAGAACTAGTCCCAAAGTAACATAATAGAAAGGTTGTCTTATTGTCAGGGGCCTTCAGAACAACCATCAAATTTACATTATATATAATTGTTAGATTTTTAAAAAGTGAGATCAAATACTATAGGTAACAATAAATATAATCAAGAACTTGCTGAAATTTTGCAATGCATAAAGATACAGAAAGCGCAATAGAGTATTCAAAATTTGAAATTCACTTATTTCCAATGATGAGGCTTCCGATTATTGGAAAGATTTAGATATTTTACACCAAATGAGAGTGAATGTGATGGTCAAGATATATCAGGAATATGGGTAATAACTAATCGCCCTTCTGTAGTGTCCCCAAACTTTTTTATATATATTTTTTTCTGAAATAACTGGACCACATTATTTTTCTCTTTGTTTTCTTCTATATTATTATAAGCCCTCCCAACATCTAAGTATTGATTCAAGTACGAGATTATAACAATACAACACATCTCTCATGGCTGTTTTGGAATGAACTCTGGAGGTTTTGCAGGAGGATACAACTGTCTCCATTATATAATGGTAGATTTAGTGAAATATTCAAATCTTATGATCTGCCAATGAAACTCCTTACCAATTAAAATTTTCTAGGAAAGGGTTATAACATGGAAATGGATAACGCATTACCATGTGATAACTCTTTCCTAGAAAATTTTAATTGATAAGGAGCTTCATTGGCAGATCATATGATTTGAAAATTTCATTAAATCTACCATTATAAAATGGGTATAGGTTACTCACCAGTGTGGAGACCTTGCAAAAGACCTCAATGGTAAACATCTGATTGAAACAATAAAGTCCAATCAGAGGGACCATTCAAAAACTTTGACAAGAACCCGCCTCAATGTTGATGAAGTTATCTATAAGAACAATAATGCAACAGTATACAAACAGTAACTCTGTAAACATCCTGAACACCAATTGTCATTCAGTCTCAGAGACCAAACCTAGTAATAAACCCCGTTGTTTATATCCTCAGGTTTATAATTATTACTCGAGCAGTGTTGACCTGAGGGAGATTATGATGATATGTTTATGGACGAAAGAACCATAAACAACAACAGAACAGGTCATAATACAAGAAAATAAGACCCAATCCAAATAATTTATTAGTGTGCGACATTTGGGCAAAAGCATTGTCACCATCATCAGACAAAAGAATAAATCTATTCTATATTCTATAAGATTTATTCTTTTGTCTGATGATGGTGACAATGTTGTTGCCGAAACGTCACACACTAATACATTATTTGGATTAGGTCTTATTTTCTTGTATTTATAATCTATAATCCAAATTGTGTTTTATCATTAACAGAACAGAGCTTTCCTAAACCTCTACATCCATCTAGAAAGCATTCAAATGACTTTTCCAAGCTCACCAGACAGAAATGGCATGTGCCCATGATAGTCTGATGGAGAATACTATCAAGGGATCTGAACAAAAGGTAATAAGACCAAATAAATAAATTACCTTTTGTTCATAATCTATAATCCAAATTGTGCCTTAGCATCAAGGGATCTACTTCACCATCAGCAGCAAGATTCAGTTGGAAAAATTGACCGAGAAGAAGGAACAACAAAAGAGTTGAGTGTAACATTCGAGGGGAGGAGATTCAAAACTATTTGTTCTGGATGTAAAATGCATGGAATTGGATTGAGTACACGCTGATTCACTATTGTGTATATAGAAATGAAGTTAAATCTTATACAAAATATTTTATCTGTGAGTGAACTTTTTTGTATTTTTTACCTTTATACCTGCTATTTGAATGTATAATATCTATATTGTTTTGTGAAATATCTTCTTGTCAACTTATATATCTAATACAAACCTTTTGAAGGGAAATCAAATTATAATACATTTTAAATCTAGTAGAGTTTTTCTCCTTTGAGTTCTAAGGAAACAAGTGAAGGCCAACGGTGGTGCCTATAGGATTAACTCTTCTCCCAATAGATATGATGAGCACAGATACCATACTCTCTCATTTTTATTTTTAGTTGAATTTTTCTCTAATTTGTGGCCATTTCAGCCTCAATTACAAATTGCTCACTCACAATGATAATACAATTATAGGGAACTTTAAAAAAAATTATTATTGGTTCATTTGATCAAAAAGACGTAGAGTTAGTTACCTGCTATGGATCAGAGCTTATTTATATATATTTATTCATATATAATTATTGTAGGAAGGTATAAGAAAATATATAGCTATGAAAATATTTTAAAAAGTTAAAAGTTTGGGAGTTTTTTGGCTCAGGATTTTAAAGGGATCGATATTTGAAATTTATTATTTCCTCCTTCTTTCAAGTACTAAAGAATCGTTCTAAATTGACTCGTAACAGGATCGAAGTTAAAATTATGGATCACACACTTTTCATGTAAATATAAGTTCAAATTTTTTAATCAGTATCATTTTAACTCAATTTAAAAAAAAAGTTGAGGCTTTTGCAACCTAAACTACTAAAAGGTTGTTATATCCAACCACAAAAATCCTTTTTAGATTTAATTACATAATAAATATTATATTCAAATATATCTCTCTGGTTAGTGTCTTACTTTTTGTCCAAGTGTGTTGTCTTCCATATGTAAGTATTGTAGTGCTGTGTATGTGGGGAATTATATACACAATAAACTGGCTCTTCCCTTTCATATATTATTGCTCCTAGCATTTTCAACATGCTTGAAATAACTAAGCCACTTCTCACTCACACCAAAGGTAGTGCTATTTTTTGATAGTATGACAACTTCCTTTATTTTAAATAGAGGGCCCCACTTATTGATATTTAAAAAAGCGTTATGGACACTATGAAAACACTATTCCAATAATACGTACATACACAGCATCTACCTTCATCAATGAAGATGTGGGCTCCAGAAAAAAGCTCTAGAACAAAGCAAATTCACCACAAACCACCAACCAAGACCACCGTTAGGAATATTCAGTAAGTAGAAAAAGTTTAAAAAGTGACTGATGTTTTCCAGAATGGGCATTCTGGAGCGGGACTTGGAATTCACCTTGACATTCTCTCAACTTCTTTCAGGCGCTTGATGCCCCCCTCATCAGACAATAGGGGGTCTAGGGCCTTCAACAGCATGTGTGGACATATTGGAGCCTGGAACAAACTTCAGGTTGGCCAACTTGCATAATGGGATATTTAAGAAACAAGGGTTGGTGGAGGAGGGGAACAAACCATTCATTTTTGACAGCCCTGACCTTGGTTTTTTTTTTTTTTTTTTTTTCATTTTTCTTTGTTCGAGGGTTTTAATTATTACATTCCTATAACTTTTTTTTTTTGGTGAAACCTGTACCTAGTACATTTGCCACTCAATATTACTTAAAATCTTAAATGATAAAGCACAATTTGGATTATAGATTATAAATACAATAAAATAAGACCTGATCCAAATAATTTAATAGTGTGTGACATTTCAGCAACAGCATTGTTACCATGCTGTTTCTGAAACGTCAGACACTATTAAATTATTTGGATTGGGTCTTATTTTCTTGTATTTAAAATCTTAAAGTTTGTTAGATGTCTTTGTGTGAAGAGACTGCTTCATAGTTTATCATACTAAGATAATCTATTAACAGTGACTTTCATATTTTTATGTTAAAATAAATATTATATAGAAATGTGTAAATGGCTTATCTGATAATATTTACCTTTTACTCTCTAATACCTGGGGGGAATTTGTATTTTGTATGATCTCAATAAAAATTGAGCAACATTTTAAAATATAAAACATACTATTTTTATATGATTTTTAAATTTTTAGTATTATTTCAAACTCTATAGATTATATTAAATGAAAATTGCATTTTTGAAGCAATTTTTTTATTTATTTAAAAAATGTTTATGAACAACTCAATTTTCTTACAGCCTAATGAGTGGACCAGGCAACTCTGGAATCGTCCATCCTCAAAGTGTTAATTTGACACCCCAAGGTATCAGAGCTTTCAGTTGAATTAATGCACACAGCTATATGATTTTATCACAACATTCACTCTTAGTGGACATTTTAAAAAAATAAACATATATATAATTGGAATGATATTTTTATAAAAAACTGTTGTGATATATTTTACTAATTTATTTATTCTTTTAGAAGGTTTCATGATTAACTTTTTGTGATGGTAAAATTGCATTAATGCATTTTTTTGAACAAAGGAAAATTACTAATACTAATGAATAAATTTAGAACAGCTAGAAATTTTATTTAAAAAATTATCTTTTAAAGAAATCTTCTATGGCTTTAGGCTAAAACAACCCTATTTAGTGTGCAATCTATCTGATCAATCTGGTTCAAATCACATTAATAGGTACCGCTCAGCAAGAGCAACCTAGTTCATGATAATTGAACAATGAATAATATGTGAAGGTTATTCACATATTAAACAAATTTTAACGCGGGATTCAATCCCGGTTCAGGACTGTCGGGAACCGAGGGTGCTACCCACTCGTCCACCAACTTTTTATAATCTGATCAATCTTCAAAAGGAATGCCTTTCCTCTTTTATTTAAAATAGCAGAGTGGTCCTCTTATTGTTTACGCCTGTAATTAGCAGCCGTTTAAGTTTGGCCTAGATTGTACAGAGGAAACACATATCATGTGACATGGGTGGCAATATTGTGATACAACATTGTAACACTTAAGCGTAGTGTGCATGCGCTAACTACAGCCACAGTACCCCCGCCTTGTCAAAGTATTGTATTTTTAGCAATAAATATGTATATAAACACAAAAAATGATGGATCAAAATGTCATGGGTGTTGAATTAATGCCTGTTAATTGATAGGCTGGTGGTAGGGGGACACATGGTTGAATTATCGAATATACTGTATATCACTCATACAGTGGATTATTTAGTAAAAACTTAATTGAAGCCACAACACCAGTTTGGCAAGTTTTTACTAGGGCAACGAACATAATGTAGTGTTCTGATGCATCATTAACCCTCTCCCACGGACCCGCAGACCAGAAAGGGTTAAAGGGAGAGGGGTCTCTTTAGGTACATGAATTTAATTCTCCCACAACTTTATGTTGTAAAGTATGAATCTGATGTATTAATAGTTTTTATTATTAGCCCATTTTTTTAATGAATGAAAAAAACACGTATACACCACACCAATTAGTCTATGTAGAAAGTTATATTTATTACCAAAATGCTGTGCAATGTCTAAATCTCACTCTCTTCTCTGTTGGTAAAAGTGATTTTAATAATTGTGAAGTGTGGATATATCTTTTAGCCACCAGGCGCATAGTCAAATGCTCCACTTTTATATATCAACAGTAAATAAGCTCTATATTCCTACATTTTAAGAACGCTTCACGATTTTGCATGTCATCCTTGCGCAGGGGCCATGCTAATCTTCTCTGTATCGTTCCTATTTTAGTAGTTGTACCGTCGAACAAGCGTGTACATATTACATTTTATGATCAAGAGCTATTTTCACAATTTCAATTAATGTCGTGATAGTAAATCGTGATTTTGTGAATCCATATTAGCATTTTCATAAAACCGAAATATTTTGTTATCAATTTTTTTGGAATATTTTAGAAATGTTGAGACATAGTGGCCTGTAGCTCTTATAATGGTTCATATCAGTGGATTTGGATGATTAATGCCCCTGCTGTTTTATATTCATTTGAATAGTAGCCCAGTTCCAAGCATTTCTGAAATAACTTTATTGGAGGGATAAATAGTTTTATCATATTGCTAGAGAAATTATCAATTTTCTTTTTTTTTTTTGTGCAACTTTATTTTTTTTTTTTTTGGATTTAAATCATTAATGTATGATTTATTTCTTTGATTGTTATTTTTATAGTTGCAGAACTTAAAAGTCTCGAGTTGTCTCTCATTTCTAATGTTTATTATGATTCTTTGTAACTTCTACATTATCATCTGGAAATAAGTTGTCCAAAAGTTCCTTCACTTTCTTTAAGAAATCTTTGCTCCTGTTAAAATTTGTAAAATTTCCAATTGTACTTTCCTACCCTGTTTATATTTTAGATTTTTGTAAATTTTATAAAGGTTTCCATAAGGGTTCTAGGAGTTATTTTCCTCTAGAAAAGTCATATTTTTTTGTCTTTAATGATTTCACGATTATATAATTAGAAATATTTCTTGTCAGAAAATATAGATTTATATTATAGTAATGAATATAATTTTTCAGGAGCTCCACCATTTGACTGTAGTATTTTTCGTAGCTTTGTTCTCCTTTGGCTTTAGTGTAGTATAGGCTGATTCAATTACAGTCGAACCTCTTTAATCCAACACCCCAAGGGATCAGAGCTTTTGGTTGAATTAAAGTTATTCAGATGATTAGCTAATCATCTAACTCGCTAAAATAATATTTTTTTTTTAAATAGCTTTGTAATATAAATTGATCATATTAATTAAAACCATTGTGTGTGTACTTTTTTGTATTTATTTATTTTTTTCCCCTGATAACTTTTAGTACCCGGGAAAAAAATGGCATTAATACATATTTTCAAAACATAAATAACTACAAATAATATTTTATTCTAATTGAAGAATATAGCAGTTGAAAGGCAATAAATATGGAAAATAAAAAGAAAATTTAAAAATATTAATTAAAAATAATCATGAAGATCTTTTTAAAAAATCCTTTATAGATGTCTGTTTTTGCACTGAAATCCTATTCAGGATGTATTCCAGATGGTCTATTTTAAAGTCTTTCTTCCTCTGGAATGTGTTTTAAATAACAAAGAGTTTTTATTGTATTAAAGGCATCCACTGCTGCTGCAGGTGTTATTGATTTTGTGTTTAAATCTTTTATTATAACACACACAGAAATGGAATATTGAAATAAAATGTTATCATAATAATTGTGGCTACATTTTATAAAGATTTATTTATTTAAAAGGAAATTATTTTTAAATTTTAAAATAACAAATATTTCAATGCTGAAAATTAAAAAGAAAATAATATTATTTAATTAATAATTGCCATATAATTGATAACGATGCCTAAATTCCCAGGTAAAAAGCTACAGGAAATGATCATGAATTTCGAACCTAATGTGATGTAATTTAGCGATTTTTATAAGTGTTTTTACCTCTTCTCTAAATATGATAGCACCCTGCCGCTTTTATTTTCACCCAGATACATCTAATTGCTCAATGACAGAAGATACAATATTTTGTTTTTCCTTTTTAGTGCATTTAAATAAAAGCTTTTTTTTTTTTATGTATTCTTACTTATTAATTATTTAGTTAGTTTTTAGTCATGAATTTACAAAACTTAAAATCAAAGGTCACTGGGGAATAAGCCTTAAATAGATGGAAGCCTGCTCGCGGCAGATTGGTCAATTCCTTGTAAAGGGGCGTAACGTAAGACTTAAAAAAAAAAAAAAAAAAAAAAAAAGAAAGAAATAAATAAATATAGAAATTTGTTCATTCCTGGCCACTCCGACCACCCAGAAGTCTGAAAATTTGTACACTTGCATTGTTCATTGGACTAAGTGAGTGTTAAAAGTTTCATACTTCTATGTGATCTGCAAGTATATTAACATTAATTTACAAAATTTGAAAGGCAATTTGGAAATTTGTCCATTTCCAGCCACCCTGACAACACAGAAGTCTGAATATTTGTCAACTTGCATAGTCATCGGGTTCTGAAAAGTGTACCAAATTTCAGATTCCTACGTGTGGACAGACAGACAGAGAAGCAAGTTAAATAAAATATTTTTAAAATATAATGCTTTGGCACACAGCGGCCAAAGTGTATGCGCACAGTGCTTTAAAGTGTTACTATGCATAGTCGCAAATATTGTTGCTGACGTGGCGAGCCATTTTTGTTTCCTCCTGGGCAACTTAGGCGGTGGCTAGTCACCAGTGTAAACAATGAGGTGTCTTAGAGAGTAACATTCTGCTATTTGAAATAACATACATAAAGACTGTCTTTCGAAGTTTTGACCAGCTAAAATGCACACTAAATAGGGTTCTAGTCTAAAACTTTCTAAAATATTCAAATATAAAAAGTCAACGGTATCACACAATTCACATTATTAATTAAAATGAATTACAACAGTATTTTCTAAAAAAATATGCTTTAATATTATATTTAGTTATCCTAGAAAAATGTCCACTAGCGGTGAATGTTGTGATGATATCTGACTTGAATTGAACCGAGAGCTCCTTGTCAAATTAAAGAGGTTAGATACTGTATATTTAACATAAGAAATTTCTTATTTGTTGTGTAAACAGTGGAGTTGTAAGGAATGAATTAGTAAAATCTCTTATCATTTGGGTCTGTAAACTATTGTTATTGATAATTGCTGCCCAATGTATATTTCAGCTATTAGCCAGTTGATATTTTGTGGCAGACACTGGGTACATTGCCATCTCATTTATTGTGTATGGCTCCTGTAATAAAACTGCTTCCTTGCTATATATTGTTGAATAATTTATTTTGTGAGAGGCCATCATGTAAGGCTATGTTTAATGCTCAAATAGATTTTTTTAGATTAAACATTTACCAAACATTAAACAAGAAAAACTAACCACGTATGAGTTTCGAGCTGTTGGCTCTCATTGGCGTAGCAAGCTGTACCTCTTTTTGGTCTTTGAAGTATAGCTTATACCACGCTGATGAGGGCCAACAGCCTGAAATTTGTATATGATTAGCTTTTCTAGATAATTCAAGAAAGGATATTTGGCCAATTCTGTAATAATAAAAAACAAATGAATAGTTGATATTTATTCTGATAGATGGTGCAAGCTATCAGCAACTATTAGTTGCACAATCAGGAGATGCCTTTTTTTAATTATTTATCCACCTGATCCCAGTACAATTTCACTTTTAAAAATGCTCCAATGGCCCCCCCAATTCTTGCAAAAGTCCAACCCCACCAGCGAGTACAAGTAACCAAACAGGGCTCTGGCACATTTATAAGTGCAAAGTCAAACTGCTTTTTACATGTGTAAACATGTGGTGCACTTACAGTAAAAGCAGTCACCAACTTCTACCCACCATGATTATCATGGCCTGTACCACGTGTACTAGGGATAATAATTTAAAAAAAAAAAAAAACTATTTCCTTTTATACTATTTCTCACATAGTTCTATAAAGGCCAGGCAAAGAGAATGATTTCTTCACTTCATCATACATTCTAGCTAACCCCACCCAGCTGTGGGAGTGTTATAGGGAGTGCCTAGGAATCATCATAAAACAAGGTGATCCAGTTTATAGATGCCAACGATAGTATTACTTTCTGGTGTACAGAGTATTTCATTATTCTTGTTTATCAGGGACTTCAGACATATCAACAAGTGACCACATGGTTGGTCCTTCTTAACCCTTTGAGTGCGAGAGGCAATGATATATATTTGCTTCATAGATTTAGTCTGTAAGCTAGGGAAGCAACTTTGGTCCACCACATGTTATAAAAATTAAATTCCTTCAGTGCAGCAGTCTAAGGTAGTCTTCTGATTAAAATATGACACTACTGACTCATTTCCTCCACCCAGAGTGGGAAATTTGATCTTTTTTTTTTTTTTTTTGTTAGTTCTTTGCCTGAATTGACTTGAGAGAGACTGGTAACATTTTTTTCTAAATTTTTTAGTTGAAAAGAATTTAGACAAGAAGTCTCTAATAGACTTTAAAAAGATTAATAAAGCAAGCAGAAAAAAAAAACTTGCCAGTTCAAACTGAGCATCACTTAGAAAAGACACTTTCCTGAACAATTTGAAGATAGAAAAAATCAAACCTAATTATGTTGTATGCCTTCCTGGAAAATGTAAAAATGGGGGGAAAGATGCTTGTAAAAGAAAGCAAACATTTTACTGCCCTAGTTGCCCCAATAAGCCAGCATTGTGTGTCGTGCTTCAAAGATTATTATATGAAGTATTTTTTTTTATCCCCTTGTGTAAAAATTACACAAATTCCAATTGAATGGGGTGTAGGGGTACAACTTTCGTTGATGGCACCATGATCCAGGCATACTTAATTTTGGCATGCAATTTTTTTTTTTTAAATCCTGTAACTATCAAATTTAAAGTATCATATTTATTATATATTTGAATAATATGCTGAACATGGGAAAAATAATTTTAAAATAGAAAAAAGTTCAGGTGTTGATGCTAAAAATAAAAAAAAGGCATATGCTCACATGAGCTTTTTAGGTGGCAAAGCGCCATCTAGTGGAACAAATATCAACTAAACCAACCACAAACACATTTGGGGTTGTTGCCCCTCGCCAGCATGGTGCAGACTGTACCTCTACGACCAAAAATATTTTGGTTCCAAGGGCTTCTTGAGAGATCAAGACATGGGTATTTAAGGCCAAATACGCTGAACATGTGAAAAAATAATAAAAATATATTTAAATATTAATTTTTATTTGAATTATATTAAAAAATTATGTATATATTTTATATATATAATCTCCATTTGAATCATTAAAGTTGTCAAATTTGTACATAATAACTAATAATTTACATTGATCATTATTGAATTCGTTGAATTCAGACAAAGAATTGGCTCATGTCCCTACAGGTGTCAAAAGCTCTGTCATGTTACCCAGAATCTCTGCCAAAAATATGTTTCAGATATAAACAAGGCAGGTACAAGTTTGAAATAATTAATGTATTATAAAGGGGGTATTTATGGTACTTGCACATTGATACAAGATATATATAATAATAAAATAAGACCTAATCCAAATAATTTAATAGTGTGTGATGTTTCATCAACAGCATTGTCACCATCATCAGACAAAAAAATAAAATCATTTTATTCTTTTGTCTGATGGTGACAATGCTGTTGCCGAAACGTCACACACTAATAAATTATTTGGATTAGGTCTTATTATATTATAATCGATAATTCAAATTGTGCTTTATCAAGATATATATATAAGTTTTATGGAGAGATAGAAATAATTTTGACTCATTTGTTCAAGATTAGTAACAAGGGATATTTTTCACCAAAAAAATTTTTTTTTTTTTTTTTAACATGTGAAGATAACATTCCTCACATCTAAAGCTTGGATCTCAGTGGTTGCCCCCCAGCAACAATGGGCAAGTCTCCCAAATTGGAGCCTCATGGCTAGATGTTGTAGAGCTACTTGACAATACAGGAAAACAAAATCACTTGGCACATTGGGATTATGATGCTAAGTTGTTGCTGTTAGAAAAGAGGCTGCTGTTATAATGAGGTTTTCTGCTTACCTAACTTTTGCAGTTTCAAAATATTATATTCATAAAACTACAATGTCTTACATGGCTATTATTATTGATAAGGCACAATTTGGATTATAGATTAAAAACACAAGGTAACAAGACCAAATCCAAATAAATAAATAGTGTGTGACGTTTTGGTAACATTATTGTTATCATCTTCAGACAAAAAGTACTTATGGATATTATTATTCTTCTTACCACAATAGTTCATTTATAATCAACCTTTTTTTTTTTCATGTCCCAACCTGCAGCCTATAAATACCCCAACATTGATTTGACTAACACAGAATTATATTTTGATTAAAAATTTAAAGTGCAAAAACCAGAAAGCTAAATGAATCACATTATCATTTATACACCAAAAGTTTGCAAAAAAATTCACCAATACAGTAATACCTCTCTGCAAAGTAACTAGCTGCAGAGCAAAGTATCCTTTAGGGAGAGGTTTCATCTTACTGGAGAATTGTTTTGCAGTAAAATTGTAAATTTTGAAAAATTAAAATTATTCTTTGCAGAGAGGTGTCCTCTAGCGGGAGAGTCCTCTCATGGAGTTTTTATGCTTTATATTAAAAAAAAAAAAATATTGTAACAAAGTATTTATTAATTTTTTTTTAACAGAGTGGTCATTTTTATGTTTATATCTTGCTACTCTCTGTAAATTTCCCTCGTGGCTTATCTTTTGTTTACCATTCTTAGTTTGTTTTTTGCCTTGAATAAATTGTTGTCTCCTCCTGAAGATTTTGTCTTCCCTAATTTTCCACGTGGCAATATGAATAAAAATTGCATGAAAACCATGTACCCTATATTTCTCAATATATTAACAAACACAAGAACACCGAAATTATCAAAAAGGACAGGTTAAGAAGTGAAATGTGAAAAGTGTGACCACAATGTTATGCAGGATAAACAGCCAGAACTTTAAGAATGGAAAATCATGAATATGCTCTGAATGGGAGAAAATCTACAGAACATTTTGAAACACTGGGCAAATTAATATCAATCTAAAAGAAAGATACTAGATTATAAGAAAAAAAATTTTCAACAGACATTTCACACAAAGAAGCCTTTTTCATTCAAAAGAAATGTGCTAAACTTTCTAGATTTTAAGAAAGAGGGGAAAAAAAATTATTATTTGCAGATTTGATTTTAATTTTTTTTTTTAATAATCTTATGTCTAATATATTTTTTTTCTTTTATTTTTTGTTACATTTTAATATTTTATGGTTCTTAGAAAATGACCTATTTTTTCTTATCAATACACTAGTTTTCTATTCTTATTTACAAAACAGTTCCAACTATTTGAAATTGTGCCGTGGAATTTTGATCATTCAGCTACTTTTGTCTGTAGATGGTACCAATGCTGTAACCCAAATGTCATGATTATTTAGTTGGATCTAGTCATGTTACATGTTTTTAATCTATAACCCAAATCATCAAGCAGAAGTATTTAAATCTCCAATATATATATATATAGATGCTCAAGAGACACTTGACAACTTTCAAATTTTTACGGGAGAGCCCAATTAAAACCCAAAGAAATGAGTACCATTATGCTGCTCTGTACAACAAATGGGACAATTCAATGTACCTAGCAAATGTTATTTTGTCTTCCGTTCTGTAAGAGCATAATTTGAGAATGTAGAGACCATTCATTCATAGGACAGTAGAAACTCAACTAGAGACTATACATACAAGACATTATCAAGGATAATATAGGTTAGAAACATAAGCCCAAAAGGACATCTAAAATGGATACTTAATCTAGTACTTTTGTCTGAAAGTGATGGCAGCACCAATATTTGTACAAATTATTAAATCTCAAGATGGAAAACAAAATGGTTGCACACTTTGTTATAAGGGGATTTATCAGTCAATTGTAACTTTGGACATCACTATCACCAATGAATCTATAGAGTGGTGGGAAAAAATAGCAAATTTGCAAAAACAGCGTGTGAGTAAATGTGCAGGTCTTCGAAAGGCTACTACCAAATGTTGCCACCATTGGTTCAGCAGGGACTGTGTTTGTGAACCAATGAATTAGGTACTGTGTTCACTAAATACCATGTCAGCCACTCCTAAGTCTCCTTCTATGGAAGTGATCATCTGAGAAGAGGTGTGGCTGCAATTTCAAAGCTTATTTTAAAAAAGGCCTCCCTTACAACTGTTACCTAACTAAACACCCATACACCAGAGTAGAGAAAAGATTCCAATAAGCTTCTGTTGGAGCTGCATAGGCATGTTTAGCACTACTGCAAAGAGTGCACTAAAAGCTATGTACCTAGCTCTCAAGATATTCAAATAGGAGATGAACAAGCTGTGAGAAACCAGACCTAACACAGACAATTGCAGTGTCTGAACCCAACGTGCCAGCCAAATTGCCATACAAGTTGTTCCCAATGTCACTAAATTGAGGAAAACTAAAGGGTGTGACCATTTTCAGAAGCGTGAAAAACCCTCCCAAGTCAACAGCCTCTAAAGTAGGGCAAAATTATTCAGAAATAGTCACCAATGACACTACTTTAGTAGACACAGAAGCCTTATTTTCAGTTACCGTGATGGGTTAAAATGACAATTAAAAAGAATTAAAGGATAGCAAAATTACTCTCAAAGATACAAGAATCTTATGTCAATTCGATAGTTTTTGTGAAAATATATATATGCCACTCAGAAAGCACATGGACAACATTGGTTATTCTAGTAGATTAAAAATAACAGTAACTGGCACTTCTGTATAGATTTACAGACAATTAACAAAATTACTAAAAAGGACATTTACCCACAACCCAAAATTGACGATATTACTATACTAAATTTAGAAATTTTTAGTCATTCCTGAGTGGCAACATTCAAGCTGAGTGATAGACAAGATACTGAAATGTGCTTATTTTATCTATACATATTGTGCTATACTTCAATGTTAAGCTGAGAAGCACAATGTTTGAACACCTCATCAATGCTATTTATCATGGACCCACGATAATTTTAATCTAAAAAAAAATGGAAATTTTTATCCTCAAATTCAAATTTCTGAGAGGATTCCAACAAATCACATCTAAAATATCAATTATATTTGCTAAATGTTTTCATTTTCATTTATTTATTTTACATATCTTGTATTACATTTAAAAGTTGTTACCCAATTCTTCTACTTTTGGCAAAAGGAAAAATATGTGTCGATCAATTATAATTTTTCAATTTATCAAACTATCTGGCCATGATACTTTGATGCTCTTCTCTCTCTCTGACAGAGTGCCATAGTGCAATTAAAATTGTAACTGAAATCATTTTAGAATTTTTAATCATTTGCACTAGAAATCGTCATTGCATCCTGGGCATTATGGTATTTACTGCATTGCTCTAATGCAAATATTTGCAGTTACTATTTTTTAAGATTTTGGATCACCCTCTATATATACACAGTAGAACATCTCACCTAGTTAGAGACTAATTATCTTTTAGGGAGATGTGTCATCTTACTGGAGAGTTTCTATTTATTATGTTAAAACTCTTTTAAGTGCATTAAACATATCCTTTTAGTCTTTAGTAAACTAATATACCATTGAAATGCATATTTTATTTTATAAAAAAATATATAAAATCTTTGTTCAACTTCAATTTTATTGAATGTCATTGCAGTTTCCAAGCTTTATTTGGCTTATATAAATGAAGGTTGCTTTAGTTTTATGGTTGCATCTTCACTTTTATCTTGCCATTCCATTTTACAACTAGTAGTTGTCAATAGTTCAATTAGAAGATCCAAATATTTTTGATATGGCACAATATAGATTTTAAACACAAGGTAATAAGACATTTATTTATATAGAAAATATTTATTTGGATTTGGTCTTATTACCTTGTGTTCCAATATTATATTTTTTATTTTCAAATCTCTCTTTTTTAAATTTGTAAGTTTGTTAGGAATTTGTTAAAAGAACAATACACATGCATTACAAAGCCATTCCCACATTAATCCTTCATTTTAGAATCCTCCCATGCAATTTGCACTTTGTGCGCTGTTTGGTATTTTAGAATATTTAATCATGATATATTTGATATCTTTCAAAATGTAATGGAAATTTGTGCGTTGCCTTACTTACACAAAGGCATTTCTGACAATCGTCCCAATTTTCAACATTTGAATAAGTTTAAACCAACCATTATCTGCAGACAATTCAACTAAAAATAAATTTGTAATGAAACACTTATACGATATAAAATGATAGAATTTAAAAGCACGAATGTTTCTTTTATACATAATACAAAACTTATACGATGCTTATCAATATATTGAGGAGAGAAATTTCTGTGAATGCCAATTCTTTCATTTATATAGATGTAAATTTTGCCTGGAGCATATTGATTTACAAAAATAAAGAGCACATCTCCCATCAAAATAGACATCAAAACTAGATGCTATCTATTGACCTTCACCATAAACTAGCGGTCGGTGACAAAGCAACAACATCAGCTTTGGCAAACTGAGCAATGTCCACCTGGGAGACCGTGGTTTCGGGCTAATGGCCCTTGTCAGTCCAGGGCAGACTTTATTCCATGAGATCCACAAGGGATCCAATGAGTCTTCACAATCTGCCAAAGAGGTGTTTAGCTGGCAAAGTGGCTAGACAAAATCTATGGCCAAAATATGAAGATTCTAGGTTATAGGAAGAAAATAGGTTTTTCACTTTGAAATCAACTTTTATTTTATAATTTATTAAATTACATTGTGAATTGATGTTTATATATAACTTTTTAAATTAATAAAATGTTTTAACAAATGACATTTGCTGTTAGTGATCAACAAATTGCAAAATAATTAGATGCTGTTAAAGCCCAATTTCAAAATTTTATCACAAGAAGAACTAAATCATTCAAGAATTTTAAAAAATGGGTTATATATATTATATAGGAAAAACAATTTATATCTGAAAATGAAATGGTTAATATGTTAAAACATACAAATTGGTGATCCCAATATGTGATCCAAAATGTTTTCAATATCAGGGCCACAACTTAAAAAAAAAAGCTCATTATTTTGTTAAAATAATTCAAAGCTTTCACTGTTTCTTTGAAAAGTTTATAAAATGATGAAACACTAAAAATAGAAACATAACCAAAGAATATTTAATGTGAAAAATAACTGAGCAATGCAAAGATTATTGACTCCTGAAAATTTTAATCAATTATGACCATTGTATAATGTAGTGTTCAAAAGTTATTGAAAAAAAAAGGATCCTTCAGTTGGTGGTAAAATTTATTTTTTAAAAAACTTTTGATTTTTAACCAAATTTTAAGGAGGTAAAATAACTATTACTCCTTGGTCTCTCTTAGAAAACCTTGGGTATTATAAAGTATGTGATAGTTTTCCAATTGTTTGATCGAATGACTTCATATATTATGAACAATACTATTCACACACAATGATGAAATAGAAGTTATTTTATTTTGGGGAAATGTATCAAGTCACATAAGACTGGAATTGAAAAAATATCAAATTTCTATATTTGCCACCCAATACTATGAGTAAGAGCCTGCTATTTGATCAAGGCATCCTCAAAAATTCAACTTAAAATAGAAGCAGAATATATGCAAAGATTCTCCTTAGATGCTCAAAATAAACTCTTTTAGTGATTTTTATTTATCACTTAGACCCATTGGACATGAATTCACGTCCTTGATTTCTAAAAAATAAATATAAAATTGCCGGCGGCCAACGCGTCTACTGGGTTCTTGTCCCATACTGTCTTGCCTAACTATCAATTAGTTGGAGGGGATGTCTGCTAACCCAATGTACCTGTAAAACATCACGTGCTTCCGCCGGTCCAGCTCCGGGTATGAAAACTGCTTTATCATAATAGGATAAGCTATTGGCAGTAACTTTTATCTTCTATCTAACAAGGTAATAGACCAAATCCAAATAAATTAATAGTGTGTGATGTTTCGATAAGAGCATTGTTAACGAAACGTAACACAGTATTAATTTATTTGGATTTGGTCTATTACCTTGTAGTTCTAATCTATAATCCAAACCTTATCTTTTTTTGTTTTAGAATAACTATTATAGAAATGTGTAAATATAGCTTATTTTATTCTCTATATAATATATGGAGTGAATTTGTATTTTGTACAATTTCAATAAAAAATTGAGCAACATTTTTAAAAAATACTACTCTTTTATATAATTTGTATTTATTATTTCAAACTCCATAAATTATATTAAAATGAAAATTGCATTTTTGAAATGATTTCTTGTTTATTAATTTTTTTTTAACTTGATTTTAATACGGCCCAGTGGACCATGCATTCTGTGTGTGTGGAATCAGCCGTCCTCCTTGAGTAAAGCTAAAATAAAACTTATTTTAATGTATATAACTAATAGAGTGCATATTTTTACAAAACTAATAAAGAATGTTTGGAGGGAGTTATAAGAATGATTTACTTCAACAAATACTTTATTCCAATATTTCAGTACCTGCTGTGATCCATATCAAGAAATTATATTTTGATAAAGCTTATTTGATGCCAAGTTTTGAATGGTCTGATATTTAAAACATGCAGCACATCGATAATGAATCTGTGAGCTGAAACATGCTCAAAATTTTGTTGTTTTAATTATTTTTTAATTACAATTTTAAGTTTGTTATAAGCCTAGTATCTTAAATAGATTTTATTATTTTGGGACCTAAAATAGGTTCGTTATAGGGGTAGTTCGTTATATTAAAAATCGCAAAGTTCGTTATAATGATGGTATTTTCAATGGAATTGGGAATTGCCTTAGGTTCGTTATTAGGAATGGTTCGCTATATTGCGGGTTCGTATTAGAGGGGTTTTACTGTAAATAGAAGTTATAATAAAATAAATTGAAGAATATTTTGAAAGTAATTCAATCTGACTTCCTTTGACAGAGTATAGATAAGCAGGTGCTGGTGTTGTCTGAGAGATTTCAGCCTATTGTTGGTAGATAGAGAAATGAGAACAAGACTTCAGCGTTCTAAGAAGTGGGAGTAGAAAAGGAAAAATGTCAATTCACTGTGTAAAGGCTGAACATTTACCATCAAATTGTGAAATTGATACAAACTTGCAGTCTATAACAGATTTGGTGGGATATATTTAAAATAAGAAATAAAATTTATGCAAGATTAGGTACAATTTGGATTATAGATTAGAAACATCTTCCAAGAAGAAAGAATTGTTCATGACTTGTGTTTGAACAGGTATCAGAAGTTCAAGGTATTTTTACTGCAGTGCTTGCCCAACTTGGGAAGATGAGCATCCTAGTTGAGCTGATAATTTGTGTGCGAGTGAAGAATAATTTCAATGGCATTACATAGAGTTGCAGAACCTACAACAAAAGACATTCCTGATCCTTCCATTCTAAGTAAACTTGTTATGCTTTAGAAAAAAAATTAAACACTTTAATTTTTTTTGTTTACATCAAAAAAGCCAATTGCAATAATTCTTTGAAGTGCATTGTGGTTCTAGGTGTCAAAGAGCGTTGGACAGCTTGCTGATGTCGGGTAAACATACCATTGGGTCACCTCCATATTGTGTTCAGCTAGAGAACCTAGTGATGATAAAGAGATAGGGTGGTGCATGTGGTGGCCAGCCTTGAAAGATAAGATTGTGGATGTGAACAGCAGGGAACCAAGTTGAATGTTATTGCTGTTGGTCAGCAGATCTCTTCACAATTTCATGGAAGTTTTCATACATCTTTCTGTGGTATGGGGTAAAGAGAATGTGTGTGGGATTTTGCATTTGTGATGAAAGGTTCTATGATGTATATATGCCTATAGTAGATTGAAGAGCTAAGTTAGTTGAGCTTAGGTAGGATGTACATGTAGTGCCACTCCAGTCCTCCAACAGTGAGATGATGTAAAATCTGGTTTCTCTTGACAAAGATCCTGTAGTAGGTAATTAATAGTGTGGATTTGGTCTTGTTACCTTGTAGCTCTAATTCTTATTACCTTGTAGTTCTAATCTATAATCCAAATTGTACCTTATCATAATATAGGTGACTTTAATCCGCTAAATTTTCTATTTCCATTCATTATGCTGCATATGCAAAACGAAGAACAAAATATCTGGTAAAAAGTTGTCCTTTGAATATAGATTTTTCTGATACCTATTAGCATAAATGCCCCTTTTTTGTCTAATTGAAAAAAAAAATCAAGACCAAGTTTTTTATTAATTATATAACAAATATTATTACAATCTGCAATACAAAGGTTACTTGAAAGTACTCTTCAAGCATAGCTTTTTTAATAAAGTGCATAGTTTTGTCATTGCTGGTTGCAATATCACCATAGTTCATGGCATAAAAAAAATAGCCTTTTGTTGCATTATGGGCCGTTTATTAAGATGTTTTAAGCCTAGCTTGAACTAGCCAGATATAGCCATCTGTCAAAAAATTCAAAACTATTATAGACGTGTAGGATTCTTTTAAAATTAAAACTGCCCTTACTGATGAGCCAGGCCTTCCCATTAATTTTTCCATTACAGTAAGGGTAGTAGAAATTGCCTTATTTTTAAAAGAATCATACGCGTCTATAATAAGTTTCAAATTTACATGTAATTGTGGCAAAAATTGGGGCTGATTCCTTTTTGTAGAGATTTTTATAGCTTTTTCTTTTTCCCTTATAAGGTAGAAAATGTTGCATTTTCTCATTTTTAATTTGTTCTGAAGTTCTGCTTGGTTCAACTTTCAAAAGGCTATTTTTGTCAATTGGCATCTTGTTATAATAAAGACTGTTTCTTTGGAATTTTCCTTAATCTTGGAAGACATATTTTCTATTGTAAATTGGTTGAATGTAAAGATATTATATTAATTAATAAGTAAAAAAAAATTGCAAAAATATAAATGACACCTATGGAAAATAAAATGGATATAAACAAATAAATACAGATAAATTTATTGTTTCAAATTGTGATAAGTGAGCTCAAATTATATTATTTTGGGACTGGAAATTAGGTTTATTATAGGGGAGTTTGTTATTCTTAAAAAAAAAAAAAATTTCTAACAGTGAAATGGAATGAGGTTGGTTACAATAATATTCCCAGTCCATAGTGTGAGTTATACAGTACTTCTAGAGAACATAGAATGTGAGCACACTCCCAATCCTGATAACAATGCAAATGTGGAGGAATATTAATGAAGATTCATTTATCTAGTTCCTTTCAAACAAATGGCATTTGTGTCCTATATAATTGGATTGCCAGATGTATACATGGCAGTAAGAAGAAATCTGCAGTATGTTTTAAAGTGCATTCTTATCTTTAGTTATATACATATTTAAAATTATAGAAAGTGATGTCTGCTTTTATTAATTTCAAGTTACCATTTGTTGTTTTATAAATTAGGCTTTTTCAGAAGTCACCATAATCCTCTTACAATAGAACCCTCATTAGATACTAGCACTAACATACACCTCTAAACAATGCACAGTTGTCACCAAAATTGCCCTCCCATTGAAAATCCATTCTGCTTGCGGACATCTTCAAAGAATGAAGGCTTTACGAACACATTATATAATGAATTTAGAAATAATAATAATAGATATTCCTCCACACTAGTAGGCAATAAAAATTATCAGAACTAAAAATTATATTCGATTAAAATTTTAAAATACATTTATAAAAGTGTGCTAAGTTTTTTTCTTAATAAAAGTACAGTAAAACCCCTCTATAGTGAATTCCAATGGGACTGAACTTTTGGTTCACTATAGCCAAGGTTTGGCTTTTTTTTTTTTTTTAACTTTTCACATAATTTTTATACCGTATAATTAAAGGACTGCTATACAGACAGAAAAAAAAAAGGTTGTCTCTTATATAATTATAATAATGGTCACTTTGTTTTAATTCCTAAATTGACCAATTATCTTACATTAATACTGAATAACAAAAGAAGTTATATGACGATAGGTTCCTATTATTGTTAACATAAAGGTACTTATGCCTTATTCAAAAATCAAGACAAATCCTAGGCAAAGCTTCATTAATTATATATTAAAGGAATTAAAATTATTCTAAAACATATTTATCATATTATATAATATTCAAAGTTTACTTTTAAAATGTCTCTAGTACCTGATAAGGCACAATTTGGATAATTGATTATAAACACAAGGTAATAAGAACAAATCCAAATTTGGACTTATTACCTTGTGTTTAGTCTCCAATACCTTGTTGCTTGAAAGCTTTGCCCTTTTAAATAAATATTTTTTATACCATTTCCAGTTTCCATATTTCTTCTGAAGCCTAGATTTCATTTTGTTTTGAACCTGTCATTTAAATCATTGCTAGCTTTAAAATCTCCATAGTTCATGGCATAAAATTTTAAAATGTTGCATCAGAGGCCCATTTATTTGGACTCTTTTTTTACCCCAGGTTAAGCTAGCTATAGAGCGCTTCTAAAATGGCATGGTAACATGTACGATCGCTGCAAAAGTTGGGGTTGGTTCTTCATTGTAGAAATTTTTAATATAGCCTTTTATCCTTATTCTTAGAAAAGCAATATTTTCTTATTTTAACATGTTCTGAAATTTATTTTTTGCCTGAGTTGTTTCTTTGAAAAGCTTTTATAATGTTTTTCTAGTAGCTTTTTTTTATAGAATGCCTTTTTCTTTATTATGGAAGCCATTTGCATTTTTTTCTACCTCATATTTGATGATTTCAAAAATAAAAAGTAAAATGTGTAAAAAGGTATATAACATGCCGCAAAAATAGGAACTTAAATGTAATACAGTTAATTTATTGTTTTGAAATTGCGATCTGTGAGCTGAAACATGCTCAAAATTTCATTGTTTTGAAATTGCGATCTGTGAGCTGAAACATGCTCAAAATTTCATTGTTTTGAAATTGCGATCTGTGAGCTGAAACATGCTCAAAATTTCATTGTTTTAAAAATATATTAATTACAATTTTGAGTTTATTATAAGCCCAGTATTTTAATTAGAATTTATTATTTTCGGGATTTGAATTAGGTTTCATTATATGTAGTTCAT